>VZTI01002973.1:301332-319739 GCA_013397865.1 Struthidea cinerea | reverse complement strand
TTTTTTTTTTTTTTTAGTTAGATTTTTCCTTTAACATTTAATATTTTCTGATTTGGGTTTATTTTCAGTAAAAATCCCAGATCCATTTCCTCCAGTTCACTGCATGGGTTAGCAGCAAAAGAACCCAAAATACTTTATTTTTTTGCCTTTTGTTGACAGTCAGTACAGTCTTTGTGATGTATGCAGCAATATTTTTTGAGAACATCATGCTCGGCTATCCTCTCTTTCAGAAATGTGTTGTGATACGACTGCACATTATTACTGTCATTATGTAATTTTTTATGTCATTATTACTGTCATTATGTTATCAACATAAATAGTCAGGTCTGGAAGAATTCAAAGTAGCTTTCTTAACCCATAGAAGCAATGATTAAATGTATATATATAGTTACATATCTTAGATTCTGTATGGTCATACATTATGTCTTTTTTTCTTTTTTTTTAAGAATATATTGTGACATTTATGTACTGAGTTCTTAGAAAATGTTTTTCTCTTAACAAAATTCTAGTTTTTTAATATAGTAACTTTTTGTCTCTGGCTTGCATTAGCCAACATTAGTCAGCAGTTACCTGAGACAACTTTGTAGGAATGGAAAAGGTTTTATTTCTTGTCAGTTTTTAGGGTAAATGTCCTCACTGCTTGCATGGAAGTCAGAGGATCTGACTTCTCCTATCCCCAATGAAGCTTATGAAGGATTATGTAAAGCTCTTTCTTCCTCTGTTTCTAACAATTCATCCCTGTGAAGACCTGGTATGATACATTTCCCATCACTGCTTCTGCACAAGGAGTCTCTACAGGAGGCACAGACAGCACCAAGTTCTGTGATAGTATTCAATCCATGTTGTATCTGTCTAAACCAGCAGGAAAAGCTGAGTCATGTGAATCAAAAGGAGTAGTAGCATTTGAAAAAGTATAGTAGAAGTTACCCTAGCACTTCAATTTTCATAGCTCCCAGACAAACAGATTAAATAGATTGTTTTCTTGTGCTCATGTTAGAGTGGTTCAAAACACTGTATGACACTTGCCTTGAAGAGAGAACCAAAATATGAGCATTTGTTTTAAAGGAGCAACCTAATTTCTACTCATATTGTTTGAATTTTACACCCTAAAGAAGGGTGTAAAAACCCTGCCTATCTGTGCAATGGAGAAAAAAGTGGGCTTTTCATCTGCTATCTCCTACTTATCCCATGAGTAGCTGTCCTGATTCCGTACATGAAAGTCTGGCCTTTTCTTCAGGTAGACATGTTCTATCTATATGAATGAATGAAAGAGCCCCAGAACACAAACAAATTACCCATCGCAGAAAGCAACAGGAATTTCCAAAAAAAGCTTATATCATGACATTAATGCTATTGCACTCTTGTGTCTGTCAGCTGTCCTGTGTTTATACGGTGTGTTCACTATTACTCTTTTTTTTTCTGATAATGTTTTTACTCTACCAATATTAATGATGATCTGTTTAAATGGTTGGTTCTGAATGACCTAATTTTTAAACTGCTGAGCATTCACTGCTCATACTGAAGAAAATCCGGTTAAGAAAATGTCTGTTCTGCAACTCAGTGGGGTGAGGATGTTGCTGTTTTTGTATGTATATCTGACTGTCTCAGATAAATGTTCCCTTATACATTTCTACTGAGACTTGGGTTCACAATGTTGTATTTTCTTTTCTTCTTTTTCTTGTGAGAAGTAGGGTAGTTGCATTTTTGTTCTGAAAAGCATAACATCATTTTAGGAAGAAAAAAACCCAACTTTTCAAATTGTTGATAGATAATTTAATTACTACTGACTTATTTTCATAGAATCATAGAATCATTTCTCTTGGAAAATACTATTAAGTTCATTGATACATTGATACATCCAACTGTTAACCCAGAACTGCCAAGGCCACCACTAAACCATGTCCCTAAGTGCCACACCTACTACACAACTTTTAAATACCTCCAGAGATGGTCACTCCACCACTTCCCTGGGCAGCCCTCTTCCTGCAAATTTATTGCTTCCTAATCCAGAGGCTGTATCGGGATAGGAAACTTTCACTTCACATCTTAAAACCAGACCCCAGGAACACAGCAGATCTCCCTAAGAGATGGGTCTAGGCTTCATATTGAACCTTCTCTTCTCTTGGGAAGCGTGTCTCCTATCATGGTGTCCCATCCTTTTTCTTTATGGAAACACTTTTGATGCAGGTCATAGTCTGTCTTAACCCTGGTGATACTTTCAAGCTAAATGGACCATCATCCTCATTATTGTTCAGTTCCACCTGCAGAGCCTCGTACCTATTATGCCAGGACACTGGGGCAGTCTTGCAGGAGATGCACCTGCTGCACCAGGTAGGAACTCGCCACCGTTGCCCCTATCCCTTAAGTCGGTGTGTTCAGGCAGAGGATAGGGAATCCTCCCTGTCATGCGTCCTGTCTGCATGTTGAGCCTGTCCCAGAGAAGGCAGGGTGTTATTCCAGTGGCACCTCTTGACTCCGGTATTACCTCTCTCAAACTCCCTGATACTCCCCAGCCTGCTCACCTCCTGCTTGAACTCTGGCTATAAGGGGGGGAGTTCCTCTGCCCAGGCAGGGGCAGTGCCCCTCCTGCTCCTGTGCGCACTGCTGCTGTCCTGGTATAAGAGCAGGGCACATCCTGCAGCCTGGCACTGGCACCGGGCTGGCAGCCTGTTCCCAGTGGAGCTCTGGGCAGCTGCAGAGTCATCTTGGGGGCAGAGCATAGAGAGGTCGTGGCTTTCTGCTGGGTGGGCACCGTTGCTCCCTGATTGAGCTGCCAGGGCTTCACTGGCTTTTCTTTAATTATTCTTTTCTTGTAATTATTTATTACAATGAAGAATTGGAATAAATATGATTTAAATGTCGCCTTTTCTGTTATTATATAATTTGTGTCACATGTTTTTAAGAATATGTGAAAGGCATCTATCAGTAGTTTTGTATTTGCATTACATTTACGTATTTTAGTAATGTGTTTCATATGAACACATATTTGCAGTTTTATGTTAGTACCATGAAGTGGGCTTTAGACAACAAAACCTGTTCTGTTAATAGGTGTTTTAAGATGACATTCTTTTATCTTGTTGGAATGGAGTGTGGGAAGTAATACTTACTGCTATTAAATTTATCTGGCAGTGTAGATAATGCTTGTATTAAAAGTCACTTTTTTGTAAAGCTATAGGGCAGTAGCTCTTGGGAGAAAATACAGGTTTTTTGTTAATTGTGGCACAATTTATTGAGAAACTCTTGCACTTTTCTGTCAAGTTGGTTCATAGACTATGACTCTTTCTCATGAGAATTACAGCTCTTTTCAAAATAACCAATACAGTCAGTAAGCACTGGTTAGTGTTTAGACCTTACAGTATTATATAGAGAATTCTCTTCTCAACCTGTGTTTCTAGGTACAATTTAAGTACTTAAACCACTACAACAAGTACTTTTTCATCATTCCATGAACAGCACTGAATACATCTAATGGTTGTTTAATAAAAATATAAAACTTCTAGCATGGGTACATTTTTCATCACCTTGCCATGCTTAATAACCAGCTACTAAATCATTTATAAATCATTATAAGTAAATCAACAAACCAGAATCAATAACATAGAATTATTAGTAGCTTGCTCTTTTGGAAAAATTATTGTTCAAGTAAACAAAACTACTTTTTTTCCTTCCATGGAAAATTAATTTCACCTATGCCTGATTTTTAATATTTTTTTTTTTTTTTAAGTTCTGGCAAAACTAGATTTGTGCGAGGAAACCATTTTTTTTGTTTCATAGGGAGTATCTGTGAATGAGAGGCGTGAACAATCAACAGTTGTTGCTGGACCCAGATTTCATATTGTATGATTTCTCTTCCATCAGTTTCCATATGAAGGTGACCGCAGCTGCAGTGTATACAATATAACAAATCTAGGTCAAGCAGCCAGATTAATGATGTCTAGCACACAATTATGAACATTACAGAAACATTTTATTTTCTTTCGGTACGTGTTTTCTGTACATAATATTACATAGTTTACAGAAAGGTAATACTATTTTATGATGTAATTTTGCATCCAGGAAATGCTATGATCATGAAGCACTGCTGTGATATCATGAAAAAAACTGCCATGCAGTCTGCATAATCCTTCAGGTTATAGACAGAAGTGTTCACTTAGTTAATGTTTGTCTAAACAGTTCCTCCTCTATCTCAGTTTAAAAAAAATAAGTTCATCTTTCACTGGAGATAGTTTTAAAGGTACTTAAAGTAAAAAAAAATTATAAACAAAGCTAATCACATATATAGGGCTCTTTACACATTAAACAGAGCTGTGTTTTATTTAACAGTATACTGCATTTAACAGAAATACTTGCCATATCTGTGTTACTGTCTTCTTGTCCTGAGGATGATGTATTGAGGAATACATGCCTTGAAATTTATGGATAGTTACCAGCCACATTCTTCAATTATTTGGGTATCTCCAGCCTCATGGCTTTCTTACTTGATAGATCGCAGGGCAAGAGAAGACAGAAGGACTCAACATTTCTGAATATTTCAAGTGAGAGGTAGTTTCATGATTGATTAATTTGGTATCAATTATGGGCAAAATAACAGTCTGGGTAATAAGAGACAGAAATAAGAGAATTAAGGGGAAAAAATGTATTTAAGAAAGAGTAGCAGACTTTTCTAGGCAGTTAACATTTCACCAAAGAATTAGGTTTTCTTGAAAAAACAAGTTTGGTTGATATATGGCAATGCAAATGTAGCATAGTTTAGCCTTTGTAAAATGTTTAATTTCATGCCAGCCCAAATCAATTGCTGATCATATACCGATTTTAAAATGCAGAATCAATTGCTCAATGAGGCACTAAATATTTTGGGAAGGGGAATTTGAAACAAAGGAAAGTTATCAGTGGTAAGTCTTTAAATAAGGCTATTTCTTTGTAATTTCAAATTAGTTCAGAATGAACATCAACAGTGACAACAGGGTAATTGAGCTATCTGAGTAAGTAGAGCAAAGAAATAAATTATTATTGTGGAGATATTTTACCTTGGCATAAAACAGTGGCAGAACTAATACTCGGTTGTGGTTGTTCTTTTTCATATTGAAAAAAAGAGTGAAGAAAAGAAACCTAAAACTGAACTCTTGGTAGGAGAAAATGATACAATTTCAGATGCATCTGAATACGTTTAGCTTATCACAGATATGACTGAGACGTGGCTTCCTAACTGTGTCTAAAACACTTAGTAATAAAAGGCTTTTTAATTTAGCAAAGCAAGTTGGTAGAAGCTGAAGCCAAAATTCAAATTAAATATGTGGCAAACACTTTCAGCAGGGAGGTGATTAACTGCTGGGACAAATTGCCAAGAGAAACAAGTGATTTTTCCATCACATGAGGTTGTCAAATTAGAACTAAATAACTCTCAGGAAATTATTTGACTCTTGCCAAGAACAAATTATTGGTCTCAGTTCATTGTTAACCAGATGAAATTTTAAAGCAGGTGGTTGAGATGGTGGAGCAAATAATTCGGTAGTTTTGTAATGTAAAATCATAAGGAAAGCTTTATTTAACTTGCATTTGTTCAATTATCATCAACATCAGGAACCTCATTGCAACATAGTACAATTTCAAGTTGGTAGAGTGTTGTTATTTCACGGCATATTTCCATTCATGCTGTAACATTCAGGAGATGCTCACTTGTTATCTGCTTCATCATGTCTGGTTTCAATGATGAACTTTTTTTTGTTGTTCTTTACTTAGAAGCAAATTATTGGAAAGAGTCAATAGCTCTGTCAGTAGAACTAAACTCAGTATTTTATGCCAGTGCAAAATATTAAATTCTGTCTTAGTGGTGCAGAATCACTGAGTATGACCAAAATTTTTTCAGTGGGTCAAATGGGAGGGACATGCCTTTAAACTCAGGGAATTGGCTTGGTGTGTGGCACGCACACCTCTTACTGCAATATGCAAGCACATGACGCAGAAATAATTGAAAGAATTAGTGCAGAAATCCTGCAGTCCCTTTTCAACTCTCCTTTTGTGGTTAGATGTGTATTTCAGTTGACTAACATTGCATTTTCTTCAGTACTTCCACCTAAATGCTGCAATGTAAGTTAAGAATATTTAACTGCCTGAAAGATTAATTGAAGGAGTCTTTATTAAGCGCATGAGAATATTTAAATGGCAGGTGATGGTATTGTATTAGCCATCACTTGGGAAATTCCAGATTGAATTAGTCTGTTGAGAAGTGTGTGATTTAGTAGATGCCTCAAGTCTGAAGTCTGTGAATATCCAGTGGGAGTGACCTGAGCAGGACATTGTGTAGGTTGATCTTAGTGATGCTTCAGTAGGCATTGTAAAACTATTTTGAGTCTCAGTTTCGCTGTAAGGGTTTTAATAACAGGGCTTAATTTCTCCACCATTTAAGTTTAGCGCACAATTTCAAATACAGTTTTGTATTTCAGAGATGCAACATTATTGTGCCATGTTGAAGGGAAAGTGATGCAAGTGAATTGGATCAATCTGCCTGCACATGCCTGTGCTTTCCAAGCTATTAGAAAAATTAATAAACTCACTCCTTGAATTAATGGATGGGCTTGCAGGACACCATCAGACATAAATTTTGAAGCTGAATTATATTTACATTGCTATTTGTACTGTAAAATTAGTAAAGGTTATTAATTCTATCTGGTCTTGATATTAATCAGTTTTATACCATAATTACATGCACAGACACACACAACCTCTTGAGAGGAGTGCTGAAACGCAGGTACTCAGAAGTACATGAAGGGCCGAAGCAAATGTTCACGAGTTACCCTCTCTGTCAGTTTTATATTTTTTTGTCCTTACCTGTTGGTCCTACTGTTCATCTTGATTGCATGATGTGATCACTACATTTTCTGTGATTATGCAGTACCACTCAGAGTGTAAGGAGTTTCTGTCCCAGCATTTTAAAGACAGAATCCGACAGTGACAAAATCAGACTCACTGTTGTGCTAGCTCTAGATCTCTGCTGCAAAGATTTTCAGGCTGCCCAAGGTTCTTTAAGTACCACACTTTCTTAGCATGTAAGAAAATGGGAGAGATGGTGCAGTTTTTCTCTCGTCAGTGATGACATCATGCTGGACAAGATATGAAATGTGAACAGTGCCATCATGAGCATGTTTGATAGATATTATGAGTGAAGAGGCGTGTATGGAAACCATGGAATGGAACAGCAACTGTAGAACTTACCTATTCTGTATGTGTTTCCACAGCCTATTTTCTTTTTTCCTTTTTTTTTCTTGGTTATTTGTTTTATAGGGTTTTTTTTCGAATCTAGTGGAGATTTTTTTCCCCAGCTGTGAAACGCAAACTCCTACAAACCTCTGTGTGTGTGCTCCTTTACGTCTTCATTTTTCTGTTGGGTTAGAAGAGGTTTCCAGCCTCCTACTCACTGCCAAAATAGTTTTTATTAACTATTTATGTTGCTGCTAGGGCTGCCCGGTTGCCCACAGCGACGGGTTAGCGGCTGTCCCGGGACCCGGGTGTGCCAGGTCCTGCCATGCAGGGCAAAGCTCTCTAGCCGCAAGATGGTCTGCGTGCGAAGGCGGAGGCAAGGAGGAACGGGGGGGCCTCGGTATGGTGTCCAAGAAAGTTTATTTTCCTCAGGGGTTCCAGGGACCGAGAGCCCCAGGCAAAGGGTTGCTCGGCTTTTTTCAAAGGGGGTTGGACAGGGGGAGGTAACAATCTCAGGGCCAATAGGGAAGGAGAAGGGGAGGAGCCATAGGCGGGGGTACATACAATCAACCAATAAGGGAAACTTAAGGAGGGGAGAAATTCAAAGTAACCAATGGGATACCGAGGGAAAAGGAACTTTCCAGAAGGGGGAGGAGAAAAGGGTGGTGTACATCAAAGACTGACAACTAAAGCAGGGCGGATGCAATACGCAAAGGGGAGAGGGAATAACAAACCGATTGATAACATAAACTGGAACAAACCAAATATGAGGGAGAAAGCGCACTGCAACATATTTTTAATAACACATTTCATGGGCTTCGAGATCACTTTTAGAGAATGATGCTCCTCAGATTGTAGACAATGCAGGAAAATTAAATTTGAACATAACTTTCTATCATTGAGTTCACATTTTAGAAATCTTTTCCTGTTTGAATCATAATCCTTTATATTGCTTCGCTTACAGTGTGGTAAGTGTATTTACTGATCTTTAAAGGATCTGCTTTCTGCAGAGTGGCTAGCAGGACAAACAGTGTCCCAAATTTGTAATATCCAGTCTTTCATCACTTGACGTGTCCTTATTATTACAAGTGGTGTACTGAAGAACTGAAGAAAGATCTGAATTTGCAATTCTGGTTTCTTTTTTTGACATTTACACTAGGGTAACTGAAAGTAGATCATACCCTGCAGAAATTAAAGATGAAAGTTACTAGATTTTTCAGTTCACTTCGCACCACATATTTTCTCCTTTTAAATCTCCCCAGGGAAGATGCCTCTGATGCTTGTGTCATGAAATTATGGCGTAAACTTTACTAGTGATATTAAACAATGAATCTTTATAGCATTATACTATTTTTGTGGCATCATACTATATTTAAAACATAATATTATTGTTAATTCTTTTCTGTGTTACTGTAGATTTTCATACTTCCAACCTTGGGCTTAGTTGCTCTCATTTTATCCCATTGCAATGACCGTTGTATCCAATTCTATAGCTGACATATGACAAAGGAGCACAGATACAGTAAACACATGTTCTTTTTCAAATGTTGTTTTAAGATAAGATGGGCATATTTTTTATAGATCGTCTTTTCATAGGTTTTTATTCCATGGCAAATAGCAGTATAGCTCAAAGTCTGTGCAGCTACCATCAATGTACATAGTTTGCCAGTCTTTAATGTGACTAATTCCTAGCCAAAAAATGTCCTGCATTTTCAGTGAATCATAATTGAAAAATTATTATGGTGACAGGAAATTTAAACAAAAATGTCATTTCATGTTGCTGTAGAAAAGCCAGTTTCAGTGACATTTTTAGAATTATCAGTGAGAAGACATCAATCTGTGGTGACAAGAATTGAACTGAAGTGTAATCATGAAAGTGTTTTGGGTTATTTGTTTAACAGCAGTGGTTGTTAGGATGATCTATAGATGTAAAGCGTTGAAAAAAGGTACTTATTAGTAATAAATATTTGTTTGATGACAGTGAGACTTGGTGATACATGCTATAAGAAGTTTCCAATGGAAATATCATGGAAAACGCAGCGAAAAGTTTTTTTTTTAGTGAGCACAGAAGGCTTTCTTTTCCCTCAGAAATACCCAGAGAACCTACATCTGAAGTCCTAGACACCAGTGTTTTGTACCCATTAGCTGAAATGAATGTGCATACCACATCCCCAGTTCTTTTCAACTACCTCATTAAGATTGTACAGAGTGTAAAGTACTAGTGATACAGACTTAATCTACCACTTCTTCCACTGTTCCTGAAACTGTACTCACAGTAATTGCTTATTCCGCCTTAGAGAGTGGTGTGATTCAATCAAATCCCACCATTTAGGTTGGATTTAAATTTCGGACACTACAGAGACTGAGAATTTCTACTGAGAAAACATGCAAACAACTGTGTTGAAATTCAGTAATTAGGGAAGTTTTGCTTCAGTTTCTAGATCTTACAAGTAGCCTTTATGTAAGTAGAGTCTCCAAGAACACACTAATAGGGGAAAATGCTCCCCGAATCACTGTTCAAATGGGTGGGCGTCCTGCTCCCCACAGGTTCCTGGTACAGATGGGGTAGTGAAGAACTCCGCAAGATTTCCCTGTGGGTGGCACATAGTGGATATAAGGATCATTTTCAATTACTTTTTTTCAAGTTAATAGTGATTAATTCTGCCTTCCTTGGATGGGTATTTCACTTCAGTGATCTCAGAGATCAGAGCCTGCAGTTGACCTTGAAGTTCAGTATATACGTCACTGTCTTGAAGCTCATGCTAATGAGATGTGTCAGGCTTTCTGGCCCTGTGTAGAGAGGAGTTCAACTACAAATAATGTAGAACAAATGCATATTTTTTAACTTGCCCTACAGAAAGAAAAATAACATGAACTTCTTTTTGGTTGTGTGGCTCACTACAAACTGCAGTCAGGTTTCAGTCACCAAATAACTTAATCAGGAGTTTTTAAACACAGTTAAGTAGCTGTAAACTCTGTAAGCTACTACAAACAGGAACATAAAGGAAAGGTGAAGAAAGTAGAGGCACATCTTGAAGTCAGTGGTTTTGACTGGACTACCAAAAGGAAATGAAACGAGCCAGACCAGCTTCAGGGGTCCTGCAAAACATACTTGTGAATCTGCAGTCAGACAAACTAATATTAGTTTGTGCAATATACATAGTCCATACCTTAACCTATTGTTAGATTAGTGGTGGGTCAGTGCTTTGAGCCTTCAAACAACTTTAGCCTCTGTCATCTTTCCTTAAGGATATTCCTTTCAAACCAAGAGAGGGGGAAAAATCTGGATCCCTGCGGTTGATTCTTTATAATCCAATATGGTGTATATACATATTTACAGCCTCCTCCTCTTCACTTTTCTGTGAGATGTTATCCTCGGAAAACACCCTTTAATTTTAAGGCACTGGATTTTATTTAATCCAAGACTTCCTATCTTTGCCCCAATGCATGTGCTAGTTCTTCTTACGCTTTTCCCAGGCAAGCTGTCTCTTTTTATATTGCCAGGATGAGGCCTTTCAGGAAGAATCCTTGTTTGTCCGTATGACAACAAAGTGAGCTAGAAATCAGCTGTTTCAACAGATTGTCTTACTGGATAGCTAAGCATGTGGGAAGCAGTTTGTCTGCTGAACTGGAGCCACCTTAGATTAACATAGCTGTCTTATTTTCTTCAGAGGCTTCCATCCCTAGGATGTGCAGCCTGCACGTCGCGTTGCCACCTAGAGCTTCATTCTGAAATCCACCAACCTTGCAACAAATACCCCTACCTGGTGTGGCGCTGCTTTTATAGGAGACCTTTTTCAGTCCTTATTCAACTTTGGATCCTAAGATTTTTTTCAAATGTATTGTGTTTTGTGGGGACTACTGCTCGGAGTAAGAGCAGCATAAGAGAAAGAAGGACCACTTGTCTCTAGCAGTCCTTCCTCAGGAATTTATCTGACTGCAAATTTACGACTTTTCCTCCTTCTGCTTGGATGTTTCAAACCTAAGACTGGGGTAGAGTTGTGATTCATAGCCAGTACTGTGGAGAGGTGGATATATGTACTTTTCAAGCAACATGGACTCTACACTGTGAATACACATTTAGAAAAAAATATATTGAAGCAGGAATTACAGTGACTTACCTTTATTTTACTTTGCTGCAGGAGTATGAATTACAAATAAAGGGAATTTATATATATTCCTCCCAAGTTAGAAAAGGTCCTCCGGGCTGTTTTATTTTGTCTCATCTCGTGTGTACTAGCAGAATGGAGTGATGTTAACTGAAAGAGGTCAGCATATGCTCCAGCTAATCATGGGTGTCAGTAGAGCTCTTATAATGCTGTTACAAAGTACTTTGATATCTCTAAGATGCGTTCTCTCTGCTTCTCTGTAGGCCATGTAAGCTGAGTCAGTTCAGAATATGTGTTTAAACAATTCCTGTTCCTTCCTACAACTAAGCAGAGTCAAGATACAGATTAATTATGCTTTGGTTCACAACTTAACGTTGTGTCCAAAGTAATTTATTTCTTTCAAAATAGATTATTTAAAGGCAGGTGACAAGGGCAAGATTGTTCTCTTCCACATAAATCCCTTTAATTGCTCCCATAACATATAAAGCATGTATTGAATTTTGTATTAAAGAGCAAACAGAATACATTTGCATCTTTACTTAAAGTAACTTATGATATCAGGGGTATACATATTCATATTTACGAACATTATCTATTTTGTGAACCATTATGTATAGATACAATAATTAAATCTTTAGTCTGACAAAGAAAAGTTTGTGTTTCACCATAGCAGTTTGTCTTGTACAATTAACAAACAACCCCAGAATTTTATAAAATACAGTGTAGATTAGGTCTTAATTGAGTTATGATAGTGTAGTATATTTTTACCACCTGAGACGGCTGGGGGAGGAGTCTGAAATTCATTACATTTTTGGGCTAAAGGCTACTTTTCTTTTCTTGTTGTTGGGTTGGAGTTTTTTTCCCCTTTATTTTTAGCTTGTGTAAGATGGACGGATTCAAATGGTAGTTCTCAGAACACTTACTAGCCCAAAGGCATGTTTCCTACTGAAATAAACTCATGTTCAGCAATAGCCTTAAATTTCAAAAATCTTAAATAAAGCTCTTAAAATGCAGGCATTTATGTATAAATCAATGTCTATTTATTTATTGTTCACAACACCTTTTCCTGAGCATTGCCTCAGTTACTTGCTATACAAACCTATATAGGTAATTGTATAGATGTGCAGGTTGATTTCTCAAACCTGTATTTAATTAGTGCATTGAGTCGTGGTCAAAATGTTTCATTTCACTGTTTTGTTTGCCTAGGCTACGCATTATAATATTTAAACTCCAAAGTCATATTTAAAACATAATTAAGTGATACATGTGTAAGAAAATACGATTCCATTATTTGAAAATGTTCAAGATAAATTAATTACATGGGCAAAAAACCTGCAAGTTGAATCTGAGCATAATCATCCTAGGGAATGGACTGATGTGATAGAAAACCAAGAAAAGGAAATTCATTCAAGACAAATTAGTGAGTAGGAGCTCAAAATAAATGCACTAGAGGCCTTTATAACCCAGATGCTAGATTTACCAGAGAAAAGCAAATAACAAGTAGGAAAAAAAATTGCCAAAAGTGATAGTTACATTCTATCCAAAGATTGTAATTATGCATTTTTAAAACAGAATTATAAACCAAAATAACCTTTCAATGCTGTTGGAAAGAAAGATTTATTTTCAGTTCAGCAGAATTTTTTAAGTACTGTTTTTGTTAGTCAGAAGTGATTGATGTAAATGCAACAAGTATTAAAGAAGGTCAAGAAGATATAAACCATATCTTTACAAATATATTTTCAGATGAATTAAACCTTTCCCTCAAAGGAGTGGATTTTTAGTTTTGTAATTTATTTTATTTTAGTGAAATGACACTAACACCAGATGGAATCTGTCCCAATTTTCTGTAGTAATCTTCAAAATCTGCTGCAAATCTTTAAGTAACATGGAGAAAGATGAAGTTTTCAAAATATTCTTGTGTAGTGTATTGCCCAGTAGAGAAGACTAGGATTATTAGTTAAATGATCTTATTGTTGAGAATCTTCTTATTTTCTGTGTTCAGGGAATACATTAAGTATATTCACTTAGTGCTTTCATGAAAACTGTAGGTTTCTCCTCATGATAATAATAACTGAATTTGTCATAACATAATAAATAAAAGATCAAGATTTCTTCTGATCTCCTTGATTTAAAGCTTCACTCTATAAAAACCTTTAAAGGATAGTAGTGATGGGTTTAGCCCCATTTAGTACAGATTTGAAATAGAAACTTTTATGTAAGAATGGCTAATGTACACATGTTATTAAATTGCTGTTGGGAAATAGAAAAAAGACATAAAAAAAGGTGACTGATGCAAAGTTTTATATGCCTTATGTCTCATAAAACAGTAAAGTGTTTACAAGGTTGGTGCTCTGTATGTGACTTTTGAATAAATTTGGAGAGCACTACTCAGTGAGATCCATACTAGCACTCTGTGGTTCTATGGCAAGCATGTAGCTGGATTTGCAGCTGCCATGCCTTTCAAGCGTTTTGTAAAATTTTATTTCATTTTAGTGCTTGTTGTTTGTGAAAAGTATCTGGGATACTTTTTGTTGATGAAAGTACTGTTCATTGATGATATTAACAGTTTTAAAGGCTGTCACTCCGTAGCACTTTCTTTTTTCTAAAAAGTGGTTTTGTCTGCTATGATGCAGTGATCCTGGGCAGCATTTAGGAAGTGCAAAATTCGTACGGGCTATTTCATTGTGATGAGAAATTGGTGGTATAAGGCATCATACCATCTATTTTGCATATTTTTTCTACATAAACTACATAAGGCATGTATAAATGTTGCCACATCATCAGTCCTTTGCCTGAGGAATTTCCTCAACATCAGCTAATTTCTGAAACTGAACAACAGATTTAATAACTCAGCAATATAATGTTCTGTATTATGATTTCATGGCAAAGAGATTGCCTGATTTTGTGTCAAATTCTACAAAACCTGACCTATATTTTAAATAAACTTGTTGTGGTATGCCACATAAACCAAATTTCATCTGCTGGCTGTCAGTGGTCCACAATCTCCAGCAGGTATGTGCAACCACACTACAGTAAAATTTACCATTTACCTCTCTGCATCTGTACTGGATGTTTGCAGACAATTTTGCAGAGTACAGTGAGAAATTAGTCCAAACAGCCTGGAAATTTCTGGTTCAAGTTCTTCAGTAGAGCTGTTTCAGTGTCACAGACGAAAGATAGATATGTTGCTTGCTTTGCATTTCACTATCAGTGGAACACTCAATTTGAGGAGTCAGTTTTCATACTTCTTTGTCTGCACTTGTACAGCATTGTGAATAATTAGGGCAACAGTATGTGGTTTGAACTACTGTGCCAAGTTGTCATGTATCTTGTTTCATCGACACCTAGGGATTGCAAAGTTTTCTGAAAAGCAGGGTATCAGTGGTGTGCACTGATGTTAGGAAGGACAACTGATCGTCCTTAATTAAATTAGTGTAGCAAAGTCACTTATATTTCCAGGTAATATAGTCATTGCCTTATGCATACCTGGTTTCTCCAAGGAGTGTCGCAAATGCACTTACTGTTCCTCAATGTTATATTTTGCATTTGGATCTGTGATTTAGATGACAAATGTGAAAAAGCACATGTTGCCAGAGAACTTTCAAGAGACAAGCTGTGAAGTCTAAAGAACACAGGTTATTCCAGCTAAGGTTGGCAGCGGCTTCTGCTTAAAAGTTTTTCCCCTACCATGTGATTTTCAAACTTATACCTGCAGATTATAGGTTAGCATTTGACTGATACAGATTGTTATTTTCCAGTTTATTACACTGAGGTGGAAGTTTTATTTTCACTCTTCTGGTCAGGCACTGGAGCAGTTGAGAGCAGTCCAAACAGTTGCAGAACAAGATCACATTCAAATTCCACCATTTTGGTGATTTTTCAAACTCTAATTATGGGGACATGGAAAATTAGTACCATAGAAGGATCTGTTAAAAATTACACTAAACCATTTCTGTTGGTGGTATGAATCTCTCAACACTGAACTTGGACTAGTTTATATGAGCAGAAAATAGTATCATACAGGGTCTTACAGTTCTTACTGCATCAGTGGAAAAACCCTGCTGTGTTCCCAAGCAATACTGTGGAACGTTTTGGTCCCTGAATTCTTACTCACCAGGTCTTGTTATATGTCATCTGATTTGATTGTCCTCTGATAAGCATGTGACATTGTTGTGGTGTGTCTTACACAAATTCGTCACTTAGCTTTGTGTAGCTAACTAGGTTTTAGCAATACAAGTTCATTCACAATCACCTCTCGTGTCATTGATATTGACACATCTGTGCAATACCAGTTGAAATCCAGACTGATGTAATTTGTGGCCCTTGACATCCCAAAAGAGAACATGACAAATAAGACCGCATTCCTGAAGTGTATTTAAATGGGGAAAATGTTCTATAGTACACTTACTACTTTTCCTTGATGAGTTACTTTAAAATAAAGGCAGAATAGGTGTCTAAATTTCAGTGGAGCAGTGGTGTATGTTTTAGAAAAAAGGCACCATCTTCCTAAAACATTTAAAAAAATCAACAGAAGAGCAGTTAAAAAAAACCACCTTCCCAGCTAAAATAAAAAAAAAAACCCACATTTCAGACACCAACAATCATCAGCTGCCTCTAAAGTCTGATACGTTTACCCACAGTGATACTGACTTACTGTTCTGTTGTCTTAATTCATAATTTCTGAAGTCAACATAAAAAAATGGAATCAAATACTGTAGATGAAAGGAATAATGCCTCATTGGGCCAATTTCTATTATCTTTGTTTAAGCAGCTTTAGTGAGATTCAGAATAGCAAGCGCAAAATGCTGAATAAAATTTGTTTCATGCCTCCTCATAAGGTACAAGGCAAAATGTAGACATTATTACATTTTCATTCAAGCTACACCTCCAAGGACATTTCCTCAAATCCTCATTAAACTCATTCAGAGCGATTTCCTTTTTAACGAAGGTCAGGATGGTTGTCTTGCAAATCTTTGGACACTGTGAATGGGAATTCATAAATCCTGACATTGGGAAGCAAGGTTGCTCTTGCCCTACATTTAATGAGGAAAAGAAATAAGATGAAAAAAAAAAAAAAGAGCAGGCTTCTTTGCCTGATGGTGCTAAAAGGAAGACCTAACTTTTCTGGAATCAAAAAAAAGAAGACTTTTTCTTTTTTTAAGCAGGTCACAATGCACTGATGATGTCTCCTGTGATATTCATCATTTATATTTCCAGTAAGCTGCTATGTTGCCTGCAATCACTTGTCAGCTTTCCTTTTCTATGGTCTGTTTAGTCTGTTAGCCCACCAGTTAAAATATATCCTGAATAACTTCTACATTAAAAATAAGAACAGTTGATAGAATGGTTACTTTAGGAGATATATGTCTCACAAACAGAATGGGTTTCTTTTCATAGATGTTGTAAATAAATCAGATTGTGCACCCTGTTGGGCAATTGTAGTTTGTTTTTTCTGCTTTTGTTTGCTTTTTTTATTTTTTTTGTTTGCTTTTGTTTCCTTTTGGTAATATATTAAACTTCTTAGCAGGAAACCTGTTGTTTTTAATTAAGACAAAATTATTTTAACTAGGCAGCCAGTATGAACATTTTGAAGTGGACTCTGGAACTTGTGGTGTTTTTGTAACAGTGACATTCTCTTTTTAAATAAATAATAAAAAAATCATAATGAGAGCTGGTATAGTCAAATCATTCAATATTGCTGACCAATTGCTACCAGTGAATGGTTGTTTTCAGGAAAGATAGAACAGTCACAGCAGGAAAGTGTTGAATAAATATATTGGTATCAATCTTTGGCTGACAATTCAATATATTTGCACTTCAGCGTAGATATAGTCATCCTAATTCGCTTTTCCATAATGACATACAGGTAGTAAAATTAGTCTGTCTCATTGTGTGTTGTGTTCCTTTGTCATTGCTGCTTAGAAGATTTTTATCTCTCACAGTCAATGGGACATTTTTTTTTCATATTCAAGGGTTTGTTTTTTTCTGATTGAAGTAAATAACTAATGAAACCTGATCCTTAAAAGTGCATAGTATGGTAAGAGTGCTTAGGACTGGAAGGTGCTGGATTGTTTGCTGCTACTAAGTACAACACAGAATTTGCCTTGTTTTCTGGGAATGGATTTTAGGTCCCATTCTTTAGGTGGAATTGTAGATAACTAAATATTTTTTTCTTTAAAATATTTATTTTAACTATCCCAAGGATAGTACTGCATCTCCCTGGGAATGTGCAGTGTTCATCTTTTTTATCTCCTTCACTCAGTGATCTGTTTGCTGTCTCCAGATTTCAATGCAGCGTATCAATTGCTCTTTACTTAGTTGAGAGAGATGGTGTTGAATGTTGCATGAAAACGGTGTAGGTGGGTTATTTTTTCTCTCTCTCTCTTTCTTCATTTTCATTATGTAGTCTGCTCAGTAACTCTTTAGCAGCAGAAAAACTTAGTGTAAGAGAAATTACTGCTTTGTATAAGTAACAGGCACTCTAGAGCCAATCCTCTGCAGAGCTCTATCCCACTTATCTCTGGACATTAAGGAATGGCCACATGCCTGCAGTCAGCAAAACTGCAAATACTTTCCCATCTTGGAGTGGAGACTATTAAGTAGGTTCTTTACTTCTTGTTTGTCATAACAGTATCTTTTTGATTAAATTACAACTGTTGTAGTGATCAAACAGCATCAATTTCAGTACAAAATGCGTGAAAAGCTGTGATAGTTTTGTGTAGCAGACTTGTGAATTCAAGGAGTCTGGCACACTGAGCAGAAGAAGTCAGCCAGACTTCTGGAAGGAGACTAGGCAGATTTTCCCAAAACTCTCAGGTATTTTGAGGAGGAGTAATATAAAATAGAAGTTGTCTTTTTGACACCAGTGTCACTCCAGTGTAATAGTTGCTTACCAGTTGCAGAGGTTGCTTGTGCATACTGGCTTTACATATAATTCCATTAACTTTACCATAAGATGTTTAAGGTACCAATTAGGCCCTAAGGTATTCAGGACCCTTAGAACCCAGTGGCTGCAAAGCCAAGGCAGATTCAAGGAGCAGGTGATATGGGAGTGCATATGAGCGCTTTTTGTCAAAATAAAAAAAAAAAATAAAAAAAAAA
>VZTI01002973.1:193518-301299 GCA_013397865.1 Struthidea cinerea | reverse complement strand
AAAAAAAAAAAAAAAAAAAAAAAAAAAAAAAAAAAAAAAAAAAAAAAAAAAAAAAAAAAAAAAACACCCAAACCAAAAAACCCAGCCCAAACAAGCAGAAAAGAAACCAAACAAAAGCCCCATTATTGAGTAATGAACTGTATTCTATTTAACATCAGAAATTTTTTAGCATCAATAATGTTAAAATTCTATATAATGCCATTATTAGCCAGTTATACTTTATTATAAATATATACATTTGATTTATGTATACATATACATCTGATTTTGCACAGAAGGTAATAGGAAGAATTAGGATTAACTGTGAATTCAGCTTTTTTTTTTTTTAATTTAAGATGTCTGCAGAGGCAAAATGAACATGACTTAGTTTCCTGCAACAAAATAATGATGTTTTGATAGTAACAATTGTAATCATTGAGATTACCCATACCCAAACATTTATTGCCTTTTTTTTGCTTTTTTTTTTGAGGGGGGGGAGGAGGGGATGGGGGAGAAGGGCGGTAGAACTAAAACCATAAAGAAAGAAAAAACAAACCTGATGATCTTACATACATAACAAACATACACACAGCAATCATGGGATTCCAGGGGAAGGTGGGCAAGGAAGAAATGTCAGAGTGTTTATCATACAGCTGTGCCAAACGTAAAGGCTGAATGAATGAGATGGAGATTAAAGCCAGTAGTTCTGAGCCTGTATTCAATCACTGCAGTCACTCTGTTTGCCTCCTGCATGCTGATGAAGTGTCATGAATGGCCCCATGTACTTTCATTCCAATATATTTCAGGCAGTAGTGATTATTGCTTGTACTCAGCTAAAGCTTGAAATAACTGGCAAACTCTTGCTTAGCAACAGAAGGCCTCATCTTCTCTCTCTTGGGACCACTAATCAAAAATGTTCTACTTCTTTTAAAAGTTAAAGTTAGAAGGGGTAGGTGCTTTATATTCATTTCTTCATGTCGTAATTTAAAGGAGAAACCACAAACTAAGGCTAGCAAATGCCTTTGTTCCATAAATAATTATTGACTAGTTTATGAAGTCCGAATCCAATTTCCTTTATAACACATTAAAATGTCCTGCAGTTGGACAATTTTTATACAGGTATTGCTTTTATTTGTGCTGAGAGAATAGAATCACTTTATTTTCTTTTAAAAAATAGTGTATTTTGATAAAATTCTTTGGAAGTCATTCGTGCAACATTAAATCATTTAATGTTTGTGATTATTTTTAATGTTTAGACTAGAGTTTGTATTTTTCAGTGATCTTTCTTAAAAGGAAAATGACTGCACATTTGTTAAATAAATGACAAAATGCAGAACATGGTTGGAGTTGTAGATTTCCAGCAAATGCACTGAAGAATTCATTAAAAGATGCAGCAGCATTATTCTAGTGTGCATTATATGCTGCTTGTAGGTTTCTATTTTTGGTTACCACAAGATGGCAAAGCAATGAGCACACAAATGCAAGGATGAGTGAGTTTCATAATAATGCGTTCTACATTCACACTTTGTGCACATCAAGAGAGAATCCAAGCACAGCAGGGGTGACAATGACTCCAACAGTCTTTTGAAATCAAAGTACTTCCTCAAGAATGTCTTTCCAGCGCTAATTACACTCTTCTATTGTGGTTCTTGTATTGGGCAATATAAAATGTTTACACTGTCTCTGGATATAGCCCCATCACTGGAAAAATGGAAGGTAAAAAGTAATCAGATTATTAAATAGATTTGTTCTCTTTTATATTTTGCTGGTTCTAATTTGTGTTTAGGGCTTAAATATCAAAATCCATTTCCTTTGTCACCAAGGGACTTTGGCAAAGATTCTAATTTTTCACCAACTCCAAGAAAGTCTCTTTACTTGAGAGTTGTTGCAATGTGGAAAGGATTGGTTGCCTAGACAGCTTGAGGGCTTTTTCTTTTTTACTGTTTCTTTTTTTTTTTTTTTTTTTCCCAGTTGCATACTGATCATGCAGTAACTATTACAAGTGGATTTTCTAATAAGAGGAAGGCAAAAAACTTGAGACATGGCTTATCCCAGGACAGGATAGGGTGTGATATGCATCTGTGGTTGTGTGTATAGCCATGCATTTGTGTGTGTAGGAAGATATATACAATCTCAGTAACCACTATGAAACTCTCTCTGTGTAGGATACAAGATATCAGTTATGTAGTGTTTAAAAGGAAGGAGAGAGAGTGTCTAGGCTTTATAACCTTTGCCTGACAATGCATAAGTTTATGTGAGGGGTTAAGCAAGCAATCCAGTCTTGACTTTTATTCTTGTCTTTACTGCTAGGCTTGGTGAAAAGGATTCTTAGTAGGAAGGACTATTGGACGAAAGTGGAAAAGGGAACCATTAAATGCCATTTTCCAAGGCATTCTGGGAAAGCTGGTAGCTCACGTCTTGGATGTGGTCCCTTTACTGGGTTAAGAACTGTCTGGATGGCCAGTCCCAGAGAGTGGTGGTGAATGGTGTTGCATCCAGTTGGCATCTTGTAACTAGTGGTGTCCCCCAGGGATCAGTGTTGGGCCCAGCCCTGTTCAATATCTTTACTGATGATCTGGGTA
The DNA here is from genome assembly GCA_013397865.1 of Struthidea cinerea. Classification (NCBI taxonomy): domain Eukaryota; kingdom Metazoa; phylum Chordata; class Aves; order Passeriformes; family Corcoracidae; genus Struthidea; species Struthidea cinerea. The sequence goes on along the minus strand of VZTI01002973.1, from coordinate 298,738 downwards.
ATGGGATTGAGTGTAAATTCACAGATGACACCGAGCTGGATGGAAGTATCTATTTGCTGTGGGGTGGGAAGGTTCTACAGAGGGATCTGGACAGACTAAATCTGGATCTGTACATATCTAAATTTCTTCAGTATGGAATATACCCCTACAATTTCTAGGTATTCACAACTTATATTCTGCATTATACATAAGAATATTACATATATACAATATTTATATCATTAATACATGTAGTTCTATATTCTCTTAAGGAGTTTAGCATAATCAGAAATAATTTATTTGTACACATTACTCTTACTAAGTCTTTGGATCTGTTACTGTGTTTGTTTCTCCAACAGTGACCAGCTTCATTTGATTGAAGATACCAGAAATCAGGTATTAAATGAAATGACTTTGGAATAAGCTTCTCTCATATCAACAGAGAAGTTTTATTACAGAAAATTTATATTAATATCTGAAATTGGGAAACAGTAGAAAATAGAAACTGTCTACTTGAAATGACTAGAATAGATGTGGTGTGTCTAACGTGTTTTAAAGACTAAAATGTCAACAGCCATAAGGAAGAAGCTATGCATACAAGAGTATAGACACCGTGTGTACTCATTTATACCCGCAGTGTACACTAGTGTATTCTGGAACATTATTTTCATCATTTTATCATGGAATGATTTAGGTTGGAGTGGTGCCTGGCGGTTATCTACTCCAAGAAAAATAGAGAGACTGTAGAGTTTTCATACACTGAATAGCCAAGTGCAACACTGAAGAAGTGTGCCTCTGGTTTTACATGTACCTCTACCTCCTGAACTCAGGGCACCTTTGTTCTGAGCTGCTGCCATAGCTTGTGGTACATACAAAGTCATACAAAGTGAATGGTTCTTGAAATAGAGCTTTCAGCTGGCTTAAGGATTCATTTGATGTATGTCCTTGGTTAGAATGACAGTTATTTAAGATGCAGTACAAATTTGTTAAAGGACTGGTGCTGGGAGTGTGGAGACTTTTATGCTGTTGCCTTTTTTTTGTCCATGTAGTTAGTGGTAAGACTTCCATTGATTTTATTGGGAAGGGGATTAGTCATTGTGAAAGATTCATGTTGTACAGAAAATGTACTACTGTTTTCATTTAAGAGTAGGGAAGAATTGTAGTTCTTAATTCATTAGGTTTCAGCAGATTAGAAGAAGTGAATTTTGATTAATACCACTTTCTTATGGCTTCAGCTCTGGGCTGCTGTGAGTTTGATGGTGGTGTAGTTTCGCTGCAAACAGTGTTCTATCCTCCTGTTAACAAGAGCAAAATTGTTAGCTAGTACAGAAGACATATGACAATGTCAGAAACTGAATCCTAGTCTTTTGATTGCCATATCTGTTTAGAACCAAGAGTGTGTAATCATTATTTGATATATTCCTTAAGTTCTATGATAACAAAGTCACTGCTTTCTGTATATGACTAAGCTCGTTTCTCTTGCAATGGGATTGTGATGTTCTCTTTATTCCAAAACTACTGTGTCCCTCTGCTATTATCCAGCCCAGCATCAGACCAAAATATCCATGTGTGTGCATCAACGTACACACAAATAATGTGACGCGTAGTTACATCTGTGATTAATCATTCAGTTCACCATGCTTACTTGCCCCTTAGGTAATATATACTTGTGTTGGCCTATTTTCTGTAGAGATACCCTGCCCAGTCTTTGATCTGAATGATTGGATTTGTCTTAGTGTCATTATCACTCTCCCTTTAGCTGTGTCTGTATAAATTCTGATTACCTATACTTAATTAAAATAACTTTATTTTGTTTGAACCTAATACATTTTGGATTTGAGGCATTTAGACAAAAGGTTATATGGCCTTTCAGAAACCCTTTTTTAATGAAATATTTATTGCTAGCTTTTCTGTTCTGTTCTGTATTGCTAGCTGTTCTGTTCCTATCAGCTTACCCTCAGTTTTCATTCAGGTTTCTATATTGCCATTGGGAAAATTAAAATAAGAAGGGCAGGCCATAAGTGGTCAGCATGACCATGTATATCTCATATATGTACATTAGTTGCTTGATATCATTCAAGTTTTATTACATCTGGTGAGTGCAAACATTCATTCAATAAATCTTGCTTTGCTGCTGTTTTACTCATCCCTGTGGGATCATTCTCCTCTCAGTGAGTTTTATACTTTCTCTTGCTTACATACTATTATCACAGAAACACAATATCAGTATCACTGATCTGAACAACTGAAATATATTCACCATTAGGAAGGCAGAAAATGTTAATGCTTCTCCATAATGTTAACAGTTTTCCTTCAGCTTTTCCTCTGTTTGAGGAACAGCATTTAGTTTTGCTCTGTGCTCTTTACCTTGACAGCTTTCTTCTTGTCCTCTGTACCAGAAAATTCTGGTTGGTGCTACTTCAGTGTGACCCATGGAGCTGATCAAATTTCACATCTTAGCTTTTCTTATAGGAGTCTTAGCTGATGAAAGATGGAATATAGTTTATAACGGTTTATGATGCACTTAATCCCAAATTTAGGAGGAAAATTTAATGTCATTCACCAGACACAATCAGAACACTGAAACATTGTCTACAGTCATCATTGTGGTGTTAAAGTTCTAGCAAGTAGGTGAGAACAAACAATGCAAAATACGGCCAATACCAGACTTAGACATGACTTTTTTTTTTTGCACATGGCATTCCCTTAGAAGTAAGTGGGAATTCTTCTTACACAGGTAATTTCTGCTTTGAAATTTTTCTCTGGGTTGGACTAAAAGTTGTATATGGTAAAGTGAAGATATTGCATCCACTGAATATGGTGTGATAAAGAGCAGACTTAGAGATTCACTCTGTGTTATTAGTAAAATAGTATTGTGTGAGGAACCGTAGCAAATTGCTTATATCTGATGGCCAATATGAGAAGCAATGCATTCTGCATAATCTTCAACACATCCTTCTGTGAAGAATGTCTGTATATGTATATGTGTGTGAGTATATCCAAGTACATATTTTGTTGTGTTTAGAAAACTTAACCACAGTCTATTCTACGTCTTAGAAAACATATTTCATGAAGGTACACCATGAGTAAGAGCAAATTTAGTTCATCAAAATGCTCAGCAAAATGGTGTCAGGCCTTATTTTTGTTCCTTTTTATTAAGGACCTGGAACTAAGGAAGTATTATTTATTAGGCATTCATTGGGAAATTGATGGCATAATTTAACTTTTTATTAGCTAGTAAAACTGATAAGCAGTACATAAAAAGATGGACCTTTTTATAGAGGGAATAATAATAATAATAAAAAAGGTTCATTTAAAGTTTTTTAAAAGGTCATCAGTGTAAAGTCTTTTTGACATTGCCTTCTATGGTATGAACACATATCATACCACATAATTTTTGCTTCTGTTGATAGATGTGTTTGTGTTTATTTTGCAGCCACTGAGTCCAGCAGAAAATGGATTTGTACAATTAAAATATTTTCAGGTTTTCAGTAACGAGATTAATTCTACATCTAATTTGAACATACATGGTGGACTTTCTTTGAGCAGAAGCCCCTCTATATGTTGTAGAGTTGAAATAATGGAGTTGTGAGTGTGCAATGGTTGAACACTTAGCTGTGTAAATGGAAGGCATTGTTCCTGGTTAATGGGACACAGGAGGAGATGCTGTGTATGTCTCTAATCTCGAGCCCTTTACTGATTGGTAAAGGTGGGTGGGATGACTGTCATCCTCATTCGCTGCTCTCTCTTTGGGTAGCCTTGGATACATGAGCAACTTAAAACCTCTTTTTCTGACACCCTCCTCTGAGTTGGGCAGAAGAGAATCTTATCCCATAAATGGTTATATTCTTGGAGGACTAGAAATAAGGATATAAAAATCATGGATTTTATCCATGAAAACTTTTCATTTCAGCATGCACCTGTTTCATAAGTCATTTTGAGCAAAACAGATAAAAATGGAAAATGCAGCAGTGAAGCTGGCCCAGATAGAAAATCACTTCTCCAAGTCTGCAGAACATCTGAGAATAATAGCCAATATACTCATGCTTCTCTGTCACACTTGCGTAAAGCCCTGTTCCCAGACAAACCTTTAAAACGAAAGCCATAACTCAAAATCATCAGTTAAGGAGCCTGTCAGGTTCACTTCTTCTGGTTGGTGCCGAAGTTTGGTATTATTCTAACAGAAAGGATATATTTCTTTTGCATACTCTATGTGTATTTTTAAACTCTTACCTTGGTGCTGTACCTGCAGCAGTGGGGCTTGTGTGGTGAATGTAGCCATGTGTTCAGCATAGCACCTGAATGAGGTGCACCCTGTGTTAAACATGGAGGAAGTGCTCTTGTGGGATCAGTGATGAAACTGAGAGAAAAGCAAGAAGAAAGAGCAGACGCAGCAGGTACTAGCTGTTCTGTTCCTGTCCTGATGATGTGCTTGATTTGAGCACTCATGCTAGCATCCAGACTAGTTGAGCATATGCACCATAAACTTCCTCTGTGATCACTGTAGGCGCACTACAAGAGATGCAAATTCTGCCTGTTGAAGCTTTGGGCTTGAGGATCCTTTGTCTGCTCAAGATTCTCAGCATGAGACTCTGATTTGGATTCATCCATAATACTTCTAATTAATGTCATATAGTTTTCAGTGGGAATATTCTCAGGTATAGTAAGACATTCAAAATTCTTGAAATTTGTTTCCTTTTTGGGTGTGGATACTGTTCTACTTCAGAGCTTCCATTTTTTTTTCAGTGTTAAGTTTTGCTCTGTTACTAAGATAAGTTTATATTTCCCTGTGGTTATGTGTGAGCTGTTGTACCTATATGTTCACAGCAAGTGCAGCATAACAAAGTCTTGAGAGACTTTATTTTAAACAGAGAATGTTTATGGACTTTTTCTGTAAACAAAAAAGATGGCAAAATAATTGCCCTAGCTACTAGAACATTTTCTCTGCTATCTAGTGACTTCAGGGTAAGCCTGCCATCTAGATTACCACAAAAAAAACCCCAACTGCATTACAGTGCCATTACTAGAAAGAAAATGTTTTAGGGTTGTTTTGTCATAGTCTTTTGTGAAGAGGGAAGATTAGTGTTACAGGCAGTAGAGAAAATAAACAGCCTTATTTTAAAGAAATTATTTAGATACACTAACAGGACAGTAGGCTATTTAGAGTGATCATATTTGTCCTACAAAAAGGACAGAAAAATTTCATAATTTGAATTTCTTATTCATAAATAGGTATGAGTTAGCATGTGGCATGTTAACAAGGCTGGATAGTGTTAGGTAGTTGCTGTCTTCAGCTGCCTACTTTGGCCTCCAGGTTTTGAAACCTGCTACAGGCACAGAGTAATGACACAGTTCTTGTTGCATAGGATATAATTTAGTTTCTGGTGGATGGTAATTAGACTTTGGGGTTATTATTTCTGCAGTTTAAGGACTGAGACATATCAACAGGATTCAACAAAACAAAATTTCAGTATGTTAGTTTTTTCCTGCATGACCTGTACTGGACCAAATTTTACCCAAAATCTGCTGTTGAACCCCAAATCTTGCAGTGCATGTCATGATACAAGTAGGATGGCCATTTGTATGATTACTTTTTACAGGCTGTGTTTGATTTGTAAGTAGTTTTCAAGTCCTTCTAGAATAACAAACAGTTAATCCTAGGATAGTGGTTTGATAGTGCAAAGGAAAGCCTGAGAAGTTAAAAACTGTTTACCTGATCTGCTACATTATATCTGCTTCTGATATGTGACTTCATCTGCATGTTCTTTCAAACTGATTTCATGCTCCCTGCAGTGACATATTTTGCTAACACAACAGACTTGTTCCTTCCCGACATACAGCTTCTGGCTCCAACAAATGTCAGTAGCTTTTTAGACAAACCTGTGCTTTTTATTCCTGTCTTTCTCAAGAGGAATATCAGCATCCCTTCAATAACATTTTTTTTCCCCTATGGCTATTCTGTTTGTTTTATAAGCAGACTAGGTTTATTTTACATGTAGAGGCTGGTAAAGACATAAAAATAATTTTTTCTAAATTTTTCTTTTTTAAAAATTTTTTCTTTTTTCTTTTTTTTTTAAATCTCTTTTAATATTTTTAGGAAAGTAATAGAATTAGACCCACTTCCTGACGTGCAAATAAGCAAAGCTCTGTTCAATCCTGAATTCCTGCAGTTATTTCTTTCTGTAACCAATTGAGGCCTCCAGAAGCAATTAACCAACCCTGCATGAAGAGGAGTGAACAGGAGGCCCTTGGAGCTGCAGGTCCTCCTTGGAGGAGCTCTGTGGAGCTGAGATTTGCAGTTCACACTGACTTACATAGAGGCAGAAATTACTTTAAGAAAAAGGACTCAAATACCTTGTCATTTCTACACACTCAGTATGAATTACTTTTTTAAAGTAATAAAGGACGAAAAATTAGTTAGAACTAGGTTCCTATGTACAAATTACTTGTTTCCACATTTATTCATACATCCTTGACTTTTTGAGCTTTTTCTGGTCTGGAATTCCCCTTTGTGTACCAATTCTGATTGAGAATTGCATTTGGAATATGAAATCTTGCAGTTTGTTTTTACTGAATTTGGTTTTACATTTATTTTTCTTTCTCTTGTGTTTTTAATAGTCAGATATAGGTGAAATTATTCTTAATTATACAACAAAACATTAAGCAATTACATGCAATAGCAGTATCAGGTGCAATAATTTAGGGCATTACTCTTATCTTGGAGAAAATGAAATCTTCAAATGTGTCCTGAATGTATCTTGAATCTCTACAGACTTCATTTTCTTTCCTGTGCAACTACTTAGAAGAGTAGCATCTATCTTAATTAAAATTTACTGCTCATTTCAGAATGGAAGAGCTGAAAACTATTTTCCTGTCCTTCTAATGTCTGTGCTGTTTATGTGCTTGAGACGGCTAAGTGGTAGTCTGAAAATTGCAGTAAGATTAGTAATTACTAGGGGGACATAATGTACTGTTTCGTTGCAGTGGAACTCTGAAAAAATATTTAAAGGAGAAGGCATTAATCGTGTTTTTCTCATTATTAATAATTTTTACCTTATTAAGTTTTACAGTGAGTTTTCCTCCATAAAATGGGCACTCAAGCCACACCTTTTAAGACCAATATTCTTCTTTAATACCACTAAAATTCAAAATCACTTCTTTTAAGATTGAGAAGCTACAAAGGTCACATTGTAATGTTGACTCTCATCAAATATAGCTCTGAACCTGTAATGAAGCAAATGTAAGGAAACTTCTGAGAAAATTGAACTGCTTTTTACTCTGCTGGACACCTGTGGGTTACACCAATAGACAAGGATTATCCAAATTAGTTTTTGTTTCAGTGACATTGGTCCTGTCTTGTACTGACAGCATAATCATACCCTCAAGAAAAACTGGTAAAGACTATTTTAAAGGTGTTATCTATCTCTACTGGCATGAAGTCCTGTTTTGCATAGTTTTGTTACTTAAATAGCCACAACATTTGTTTCAATAAAAAGATATAAGGTCCAAAATGATATATGAAACATCATGGAAACAAATGCTTTTCATGTCATTGACTTTGAAAAGAGGAAAGGGAAATAGTGTATTTCCTTGAACATATTCTATTGAAAAATTGAAATGCCCTTGTATCATATGAGTTAACAATTGAAACAATGTTCTTATTTGATACTTATTCTCAAACTGTGCTGATTAATTTGAAAAACTTTTCCCCATACTGGCTGAGCCAGTTCTGCTCTGTTGCTTTATTTTAAATACAATTTTTTTTCCAGAAGCTTTGTGCGAGTTGTTCTCTTATTTAGTGCTAGTTGGATTTCCACAAAAATTACTATTTTAGCTTAAACGTGAGTGTGGTTCTTTGAGACAAACCAATTCCTTGACATAATCTCCCTCATTATGAACTAAATTTGAAAAAGAAATGGACTGTCTGGAATTGCATCATGCTCAGTGTCAGACATCTTTCAAAACATTCTCTTTGAGGAAGGAGATATGACAAAAAAATTGAAATTCCACTTAAACATATGCTTTGTATATTTTAAATTGAATTATGTTTAAATATTTGTTACTCAGTTTGATGTCAAACTGCAGATAATGAGTGACAATAAGTACTTCAGTTCCCCCTTATTTCAGTAGGAATTGTTGATCCTCAGCTCTGCTCAGGAGTTGGCATGGCTCTGTTGTCAGAAAGACTTCAATATTGTAATAGAAAACTACTGAATGTATTCCTATGATCTGATTTTGAAACAACTCCTGCATTGTGTTCACTGACAAAAGCATATCTGAATCTAGCCAAGAATTTTAATACCATCTAACTTAATGCATTTTGAACTAAAAGAGCTTGTGTTGCTAGGCATCAAATTGGTGATGCATGGAAAAATTGTTCACTGAAAATATAATATAAGCCTGCATGTACAGATCACAAGTAGGTTTTCTGGATGAGCATGAAATCTAAACCCCTGGAAAAATCTGTATATTTAGATCAAACCTTATTTTCATTGTACCCCCAGAATCCATTAGTTCATAATTTGATTTTATTTCTTAAAATGAATTTTAGGTAAAGTCTTCAGCTTTACTAGAAGCATAAATTTAAAAAAAAATCTGTAACTTGGTTGCTGTAGCTAATGTGGATTATATTATTTTATTTCCTATTGGAGAACAGTAATATTTTTAGCCATAGAAAATTAAGTATTATCCCAAGTACCCTCCATGTAATACAAAGATATTTCCTATTTAAGGCTTTTACCTATTGCAGAAAGCGTAGATCTTTCAAAGTCTTTGTTCTTTCAACAATGACATATAGTTGACAGAGGAGTCTTAATAATAAGCATGAAAAATGCCATTTGCTTTAAAACTTTTCAATAACAAATTCTTTGATTTCAAGAATGCAAGTACTAAAGATCTATTAAAAATATGCTTGTTTTACCTTGAGATACTTCCCGCATATTTGGTAAATATATGTACCTATACTCACTGATTCCTGCGCGCTTCCATGAAAGTCTCACAAAGAGCAGTTTGAGGACTGATGACAATTGGACTTCATTTAGAAAAAAAGCAAAAGAAGTGCTGTATTACAGTAGTTACTGTAAACAAATCCAAGATACAAGCCAAAAGTCCAATCCTGTTTTATTTAAAATTTTAGTAGTTGTGCTATTTTTTGATTTTTGTTTACTTTGACTTGCATTTTTAATTCAGAATCCTGTGTTTTTTCCCTTTTCCTGAAATAATTCCATATAGGAGCATTTGTGTTTATGGTGGGAGAGAGAGGGGAGAGATCAACTGGCATTTTAAGAATGCAGTGCAACATTATAGAAGAGCATTAAAGAACCTGAAACTTTTCTCTGTTTAGGAATCAGATGGTGACAACACGAAATCAAATAAATTGCCAGTGAGGTCTTAATTACTGGATTGAAATAATAAAATAAATATTTAAAAATATTTACATATATATAATATCAGTAGCCACAACAAAGAAATATCTACTAATTAACTTGGAAAACTGTATTTTGGTACTTCTGAAATAATCTTCATGCTTGGTTCATAAAATAATAAAACCCTAAATTTTCTTAGAAAAAAACTTTTAGGTAAGGCTAGAATGACTCTGTTCTTTAATGGTGCTTGTCTTTTTTTTCCACCAAGATTATTTTGTTCAGGTTGAAGGGTGGTGAATTGCTTTGTGTGCTGCAAGAACATAAAGAAAATATAATGAACGTATGGAGCCTTTATGACTGTTCATGGACTGTGGCTCTTAATCTCTCAGCTGGAAAAGCTCCAGTGAAACTCCACCCATTGCTGCCTTGAGATTTCTTCTCTGGGTTTAGGAGTGAAGTGGAGCGTGTTCAGAGGCTCACCGATGAACAGCCTTTTTTCATTAATATCTTTGAAAGAGGTCACTGTGTTAACTTCCCTGAAAATGAAAGGCATCCTAATTTTTGCAATTCAGTACTTGCAAGAAGCATATTCATTTAGTACCATTATTCCATATAGTACCTTATGTTTCTAGATTAAATTGTTAAAAAGCCAAAGTAGCACACTTGTCATCTAAGTGAGGTACTCCTGCAGACTTACCCTCTACCTAATGAAAGACAGAGAAGACGTGTTTTACACCAGGATGACTCTCTCTCTGGAGATGGCCTTCCATAACCTTAACTAATACTTTTCATGCTTTACAGCTATCTAAAGCCAAGTAACAGTGGATGTACTCTGTGCTGCAGTGCTCAATATGCTTACAATCTTTGCAGCCTGTGACACAATCAGGAGAAAATATTTATTTTCCTCCAAATTTGTCCAAACTAGGACAAATAAATGTAAGAGCTCCTGTAGCTCTACAATAACTTACAATTTTCTTCCGCTGTAGAAAAAAGAAAGGCAACAGACAAAATATCTGTGTATAGCAATTACTCTTGTGTAGGTATCCCAATTTTCAAAATTCATAAAGAAAACAAGGTCACTATGCCTGGAAGAAATTATAATTGCTGAAAACAGTAATTATGAAAAAAAACAAATAGCCCAGCTGTATCAAAATGAACCAATGCAGAACTAAAATTGTACGGGTCCAAAAGCAGAAAATTCCATTAGGTGTTCTTATTGACACTCACTGCTTGCAGTCCCTGGAAAGCTCTTTGCCTTCGCAAATTATCTTGACATAGAGCTTCACTGTTTTTTTTTCTCTGAGTATAGTCATTATTCACTTTCACTGTGCTGTAAATCTGGGTCCTTTTCTCTGAAATGGAAGTTTATATTCACCTAGATTATATGATTTATCATATCTTTTAATGAAAGAAATAATAGTATAAATACTCATGGGTAGTGGAGAGTGTGGTAACCCCTACACTTACATGTGTCATACTTACGCTTTCAGTTTTTGTGGCCTCAGGCATCAGGATCTAAATACACCTCTGATTATCTTTTCTTCCACATGATCTACCAAGACAGCTATATTCCGTAGGAGCAATACATCTCTTACAACCGAGAATTAAATATGTTAGCACCAGGGCAAAAAAATAGTGTTTTGGTTTTTTTTAAAATTTTTTTTCAGTTCAACATGTTTGAGTGTAGCTGGATCTCCCTTGTCGTTTTCTAGAAAATTATGTGCCGCTATCATTCTTGCTAAACCTCTGCATTCTAATCCAGTCTTTTTGAGTGAACAAAGAAAAAAGCAGCATATAATAGAGTAAAAGTCCTCAAATCAATATGTTTATTCTAAGATGTTTTTATTAACAGACTGGGTGGAAAAGAGTAGAAACACAGGACCGACCATAGCTCATAAGTCTAGTTGCCAGCAGCCATTAAACGCTGTGGTGATAGTGTTCACTGTTGTGAATATAATACATGTGTTTATAAGTGCCTATTGGTTGTACCAGAGGAAGTGCATTGCTTTAAAAGTATAGCATTAACTTCAGACTAATGCTCTTCCTAAAATATATTTTTTTTAACTTTTTGGTTTGCCTCTATAGCATAGTGCAAATTCAGATTAGGTGTTGTGAATTTCTTTATTGTTTAGGAAAAGCTACCTGTATTGGAAAAGTCAATAAAAGTAAGTAATTACTGAACTAAGGGTGTGGTGTCATTTAAGCCATTTGACAATTACATAGCAAATTTAGTAAAAGAAGAAAAAAGAAAGCTACATCAAATATGAGTCAGGAAGATAGTTAATTACCTTTCAGTTTAGATGAAACAAGAGCCAAAGGACTGACAGTTTGGCAAACATGGGCATGCTTTGTAAGAATTTTTCCTTCAAAACCAACACACAAAGCAGTTAAGACTTCATTGTACACATGGAAATTTGGGGAAGTTTTTATTTGCCATATACTTTATAATTTCTTTTCTGAAAGTATATAAAGAGCGTACCATTTAAATTTCATTACCGTAAAATTGTTCCTTTACTTAGCCAAAATAAGTAAGAGTAACCTTGTGTAACCTCAACTCGGTGGCTTTTATGGAACAATAATCATTTTCTGACAGAACCAGTTTGCAGGGTTTTCATATGTCCACCACAAAGAAAAATTGTATGTCATCTCAGTTTTATTATATCCATCAGCTGGCTGCCCATTTGTTGTGGAGTGTCTGCTGTGACTTGGGGCCGTGACTCTATTCGGCTGTAATAGATTGCCTGTAGTGCATTCAGTGACTCTCGTACCTGTTGCTGGTTTTTTTTCCAGGTCAACTGGCTGCAGGTACATGTGAGATTGTTACTTTGGACAGAGATAGCAGTCAGCCCCGAAGGACTATAGCCCGACAAACAGCTCGCTGTGCATGTAAAAAAGGACAGATTGCCGGTACAACAAGAGCAAGGCCAGCGTGTGTTGATGGTAAGAAGCAAAACTCTATTCAATCAGTTTCTGTCAATACAAGAGTGCTGTCTCATAAAAAAAAACAAAGCAAGAGCAGTCTATAGAAGAAATTTTCATGTTGTCGCAACTACCAATGGCAATAGCATTGAAATTCACCCAAAGGGTAAAACTGACTAATAGTATAGATATTTCAATTACATTTTTTTAATTGGAAATTTCACTTTTTTTTTAGCTTGATATGCAGTTGAATGTTAAGGCCATGGTACTGTTATTTATTCTGCATGTGATGATAGAATCAGCAGTGAAATGGCATTCTTTTTTCTCCCCTAGTTTTTATTCCTTAAAACATTAAAAAAATGCAGCAAACAAGCCTCAAAGGTCTTATGCCACTGGGAGGCTAATGTGACTACTCCTGTGTTATATTTAATGCTGTTGAAGAAAACACTGGTGCTGTATTTGGAATACAGTGTCTGAATGTACCTCACATGTCCAGTATTTCTTCTCTCTTTAAAATGATATTCTGTATGATTCACTGCAGATGCATTGATAGCATGTAGCTGGAAAACTGCTCACATACAGGGAGGTATGAAAATGTTTCACTTTGAAATAATTTTTTGAGACAAATGAAATTCTCTTTTACATTAACAGTGGGACAGTCTTCAAGACAGGTCTGCCTTGCAAGGCTTTTAGCAAGCATTCATATTAAAAATGAAATTGGGGACATATTGAAAATAATGATGTAAAATTATATATTTTTATCTAGTCTCCATTAACAAAAGTAAAAAAAAAAAAAAAAAAGATGCTTATGTATAGAACTGTGATAAATTCATGGATTGGCTTTGAATACTGGCTGGTTTGAGTCCTCAGATAAAAATATTGTGGAGAACACCCTACTGTTGCCTCAGAATTTGGTCTTACCAGTGTTTATCAAAGAAGACAGCTCAAAGGAGATTTCAGAGCCAACCCACAAAGCTAAATATAGAACATCATGCACATTCTATTTTTGCATTTTTCTTTCACTGTTTTTAGTACTCTGTAAGACAGTTTCTTAGCTATCTCTTTCATAATATAATACTACATCCAGCAATTCTCCTTTCCTGTTTTATTGTAAGATCATGAGATTTAATTGCTTAAGAGAGGAATGACTTTATTGCATCATTTATAGTTGTAACTTTAGGAAAAATACTTACTACCAATTAAAAAATTCAACATATGTTTCCCACTTTAAAACAACAAATTTCTAAGGTAGAAAAAAAAAGTTTTGCACTAGCTGATGGGAATAAAACATAATTTTTCCTCAGTCAGTTTTGGCCTATGGTTAGATTGATTTGCTGTAACTTGGGTGTCCTAAGGTAGCTGTTAGTAATTCCAGTTTTTCTTTATACCCAACAGAGAGCAAAAGGCACCTTCTCAGAGTAATTTATCTCATCCTAAGTGCCTAAGATAAGTCAGGTGTGTCACTCTCTGTTATGCACTTTGTCTGCCTTGCCTTAATACACCTGTGAGTGTCTGAAGAAGAAACTTAGCTGAAATGTACATGTCACTAAGAAGACATGACTGCACTTCATCCTTCAATTATTACATTAGCTTGTTTTCCAAATATGGAAGCTTTGAGTTAATTTGATATTTGAAAATATTTTTTCTTTATTTACTTATTTTTTCGGGGAGAATCATGAAGAAAGTGTTTCAAATTCTGCTCGTGCTTTCAATGTGCTTGATCATCATTTTATGAAAACAGAGAACTGAATGACAGGATCCATGGTTAGAGATCGTGTAGTCAGAGAAGGTTCTTTATGTAGTACTTCACGTTTGACAAATAAGTGGGAAGTTCATTAGTTGAAAAATAGAGCTTCCCTTTAACATTTGTGTCTAAATACTGTAATTATTTTTTTAAGACTGACAAGGAGTCACATGGAAAAGATAATGTGTACATGTTACTCATGGGGATATTCCAATTAGACACAAAATGATAATTTTTCAAAATGGGAAAAATCAGCCATTGAAATACCCCAGGGAACTGGTGGATTCCCCAGTATTGTACACTTAAGATTCAGTTGGACAGGGTGCTGGGCCATTTTGTCTAGACTGGTATTTTGCCAAAAAAGTTTAGACCAGATGATCCTTGAGGTCCCCTTCCAATCTGGTATTCTTTGATTCTGTGACACATTAAGATCTAATAACATGGTTCTTCATTATTTTGCGAAATGTTTATAATTAGGATGTTGAGCCCTTTGCTAAGAATGGTAACTACAAGATACATAGGACATGCTACTTTATTTTCGTCAACACTGTCAGGGATGTTTTATAATGAGAGTTCAAAAAGGTTAATAATACCTAGAACTGTGTATCAAGTTTCCAGACTAAAATGAAGGCAAAAGTCAAACCTTTGATCTGTAGGTTTTTGTCTTGAATGAAATTAAAAAAATTAGTTTTACATACCACCAACACCATTATACAGGAAAGAATAAACAAGCACTTCATCTTGTGTCTAATCTGCTTACGAGTAAAGCTGGCAGATAAATGGGCCACTGATTGACAAGTATCCATCTGTGAATTTACCAGGTTCATAGTTTAAAGAATATACACTGAATTCTTCCATATTTTTATACACATTTCTAGAATAATTTTTTTCAAACACAACTACTTAATGCTTTATTCTGAACATGACATGAACACTACATAAAATTATGTATGAGAAAGCTGGTTTTGTCTCCAATATTAAGTCAAACACTGCTGGTTCAGGAATGTAACAACCAAATATAATTGCTGTTTTGGGTTTTTTTTCTTACGGTAAAGAATCCCATTTTTCAAGCAAACAAATAAATCCTTCTCTGAGCCTTCTTAAATAGGATGTAGAATGTACTTCTGCAAATTTTTCTTTATATTATAATTGATGTTAAGAATATAACAGCTATTTCTGCTATCAAAAAGAAAAAAAAAACCTCAAAAATGTGGTACTTTTCCTTTTATTCTTTATATATTCTTGATTTTAGAAAGATTATTTCTAAAGTGAAGGTAGACCACAGACCTTTAATGCAAAGTCATTTGTCAAGGAAGCAGGCATAGTAAGTGTGACCTGCTAACCTACAAGTGAGAAAATATTAGCTAACAATTTTGTTGCAGCTTCTGCCAAGAGAGTGATTTAAGAATTCAGTATCAAAGCTGGTAACTTTTACAACCTTAAAATGCATCATGTTGTACCTGACTACTGTTTGTACAATGTTTAATGGAGAGAAGTACCTTAGAATATATTCAGTTGTGTAGTATATTTCCTGGAGCTTTGAAATGCAAGTGTCAATTCTTACAGCAAAAGGAGTAGGTAATTTAAGGGCTCTTAAACCTTACAAACATTGGCTGAGATTGCACTTGTCAACGTAGCTCTTAGAGTAAGTCCTGAGTTGATTATCAAAATCCACTATGCTTTCCACTGCTGCATCACCTAAGGTCTTTTCCTAAGAAAGGAAAGACAGTGAATGTCAGATAGATAAAACTGGAATTCTTAGAAATGGAAATATGGTGTCTAGGACTTGGTCTGAGCAGAACACGAAGAACAGAGATTTTCTTGAAATATTTCCATGTGATGGAGAGGGTTGATTTACTTTGTATTTTTTTCTAGAAATCTTTAACTATGGCAGATTGCTAATGTATTCTGAAAAAATGGCATCGATATTCACCCTGATTTAAAGCTTGATTTAGTGTTGATTGCTTCATTTCTACACCCACAGAGTCATAATGTATATTTGGTGTGTTTGGCTATGATGTAATTTTTATTCATGAATGTAGGGTTTGTGATATTATGACAGTGGTTTGCCTGCACTTTTCATTCCATTATTTTTATTTGCAGCTAGTGTTCCAAGTCCCATTTTTGAGATCAAATTCCATAGCAATGACCTCAGTTGCATTAGTTTGATAAGATATTTTATTTCACCATAGCATCTGGTTTATCACCAGAGTAATTTCCCTGTGTGTCAGTTAAGCTTCATCAGTTTTTAAGCTGGAACCAGTGAGAGATTGGAAGATAACAATTATTCTTTGGTTTTGTACAGTACTTTTGCTAATTTAGTTTGTTTTAAAGTAAGTGATGAAAAGTCTTTGATAAAAGTTTGTGTACAGATGCACCCATGATTTGTGTTCTTTCACAAGAATTGTATATATCTGACAATAAGATTTGTTATGCCAAAGCCTTTTTTTGAACACAAGTATGGTATCCTGAGAAGTGTGCAATGAACTTTTAAATGTTCAGTAAGTCCTGTACTTCTGTTCAATATACATTTATAAGTAAAAAATAAACTGCAATTTTGTTCAGAAAATAGAAACAGCTGATGAGAGGAAAAGTGGTATGAGAGAATTAGTTTATTTGCTTGAGAAAATTAGGATGGCAATTATTAATTTGCTTACCTGAATTCTGTGATTAGAAGATTCTTATGCTCTGGATTTGAGTACTGGTTACTATTATGTCCACAAGTGCTATGAGAAATGCCAGGAGATCAATCCCAATATCCAAAAATCTTAAATTTGGACAAGTTATATCTCAGATAACTGAATTCAAAGTGTTCGAGCAACTTTTGTTACAAATCAAAGTGTGGTTTTTGTTTGAGGTTTTTTTTACTTTTTAAAGTTTTAGTAATATTTAATTGTGTTTGCAAGCATTGTAACAATCTTGTTTTCTATAGGATGTTAGTGGATATAATTTGTTTATACATTATGATTAACATGCTTTTCAGTTGCCATTGATTGATTTTGTTTAACACAGACACTCAGGATCTACAAGGAAGTCACGTTAGTTTAAATCAATAATTCCTTGCTCTTCTCATTATCTCAAGGACTCTATAGGGAGGTGTAGGGGTCAGAACTGATCATTAATAGAATCCTAGGTCATGCACTTCCAACAAAACTGCTTAGTAACTGGAGAGCTTCATCATTCTAAAGAATCTTATACATATTTCAGGGAGAAAAAAAAAGAGAACTTTAATTATTTTCAGAAATGGGAATTTTTGCTTTTGCATTTAGAATATTTAATATATTTGCTATTGTAGTATTTATGTTATTTTATCATGATTTTATTGCAGATATTTCAAATCTTCCTTCACTGTAATATTCATTTTACTTCGTTGCATTTAAGAAATGTATCTTTAAAACAAATAAAACCAAAAGGAAAACTAGTATGGATATTAAACTTAGTTTTCAACATGACTTGAAGAAATAATAATTCTTTTCTTCCCTTCCTCATCCTAACTCCCACATATATAGTCACAAATGCATCTGTACTTGTAGATGCACTGGAGCATGTACAAGGCTTTCTTTTCTTTCAACTACCTCTAGACAATTCCATCAGAACTGCAGATTTTCCTAGTTACTGATATGAAAGTAAAATTGTTTCTGTAACTCACGAGCTTCCCTTTCCTATGCATGGTACAGACACACTGACAACTTCTACCTTGCAGGTCACTTTTCATTTAGAAACACACAAGAAGTTAAGTTTCATTCCAGTTGCTTTGCTTTCTGCTCCAAACCAAGGACAATATGTGACACTCCAGAAGAAGCTGAGTGAAATTTCTTGTCTAAGTAATATCACAAACTTAGTAAAATCATGTAAACAACTTCACATTGAATACCTTTGTTCTCTTGGATCATGAATGTCAAGTGTCAGTTAGAGATTGAAGTGTTGCTGGGGAAAAAATGGCACTGTTCAGCCCTGAGACAGAAACTGAGCAGTATAAAATGGAACATCTCAATAGCTGCACCATCAATGGCAACACAGATGTGTCTGTAAGAATTACAGGGAGGTAAGTTAGGTTTCCTCTCTTGACTGAGAATCCATAAAAGGAGTAACCAAACACATGACATAAAAAGCAAGCAACCAACAAAAAAGAAAACCAAACCCCTGCTTAGGAAGCTAGCACACAGATTGAAGACTACCCTAAAGGAATGCTTTAATGAAGAAGGGTAGGTAAGGGCTTCACTATGTTCTGAAGTATTTGGTACCTAAACTCAAACAACTGAGGCCCCACCTTGAGTACTGTGGCAGTTTTGGGTGCCTCAACATAAGACAGACATCAGACAGTTACAGTTTGTCCAGAGGAGAGTGACCAAGATAATGAAATGTCTTAAGGGCAAAACTTACGGGAAGCAACTGAGATCCCTTTGTTTGTTCAGCTTGGAGAAGTCTGAGGGTGACCTCATCTCCGTCTACAACTTCATCAAGATGGGCAGCAGAGGGGGAGATCCTGATCTCCTGTCTCTTTGGTGACTAGTGCTAGGACCCAAGGAAATGGAATGAAACAGCATCAGGAGAAGGACACATTGGACATTTGGAAAAGATTCTTCACTGACAGCGTGGTCAGGCAATGAAACAGATTTCTCTGGGAAATGGTCACAGCACCAGGCTGGTCAGAGTTCAAGCAACATCTGGATGACACTCTTGGTCATAGGGTTTTCTCTTAGTTAGTCCTGAGAGGAATAGGGATTTGGACTTCATGATCCTTTGGGGTCCCTTCCAGCCTGAGATATTCAATGATTCTATGATTCTGTGACTGGATCTGACATAAAGATGCAGACCAGGATTTTGGATAATGTTAGTCTTTTTCACAGAACAATTCTTTGTTCAGCAGTCAAGTAGCAGGGAGTGAGTACTGATCACAGCTTAAAAGTCGGGCACAGTATAGGTTTGTGGGTTCTCAGACTGAGAACTTGGTTTTTTTTCCTTTTTTTTTTTTTTGAGATCCTATTTTTTTTCTTCCTAATGGTTTGTTGATCAATAGATCTCCTTCCATGATCTAGGACTGTTTATTGAGTAACAAATCAGAGATATAGCAGAATTAGGTTTAAATAATTGTGGCACAAAGAGGCAGATTCTTTTCTACAAGCTTCTGAAGGATTGTATACCACAGATCAAGAAGGAGCACATTATATATATAAGGGAAATAATGCCAGGATAAGAGTGAATAAAATGTAATTGGAAATAAAATATTTCTTGTACCTATAACAAAGAACTGGAAATACTTTTCACTTATAAGCATCCTACTTCGAGGTTAAACCTGGCAACAATATACTATTTCAAGTTAAGAGATGGCTGTCTTTCTAAATTATAGGGCAGGGAAATATTTAGGAAAG
The DNA here is from genome assembly GCA_013397865.1 of Struthidea cinerea. Lineage (NCBI taxonomy): Eukaryota > Metazoa > Chordata > Aves > Passeriformes > Corcoracidae > Struthidea > Struthidea cinerea. Next base: position 279,359 of record VZTI01002973.1, on the reverse strand, counting down.
CAGAATTATTTATGTGATTTGGAAGGTGGCCAGGAACCAGGGGTTAGCACTGATACTGTGCAAAGAGTGCTGAGAGAACTTTAATTGCCTCTAATGCTTAGTGCCTTGCTTTCACATTTCATCTGAAAGACAACACCTTCAGCCTCCTGGTGTTTGATTGGATGCATTTGTTCATCAATGCTAACAGCTTTGTTTCCTTTACTTCCTTGACATTCCAATGCAGTCACCCATGTAGTCTAATCCCCTTTCATCTATGTGCTCTGATGGCAGTTTCAGCACAGAAAAATGGTTAGAGGTTATGTGACATTAGATTGTGGAACAATTTTCTGAGGAAGTGACTAGAAGCCTAATTACTACAGACATTTTAAATTGAACTGGACAAAAAGCTAGAGAACATATTATGCATTAACATAAGCATGCACTGAATCACTGGCTAGAGTTTTCTGTGCTTGATATCTTGCGGCAGGGCACTATCAACAACCACAGCAGTCTGATTGCAGTCTGATTCATTACCCAACTTCAGGCAATAGGTCAACATGACATTCCTAAATTCAGGAGTTTGGTCACTGTAAGCTCCCTCTGCATCTCCCTCTGTAGACAGGGGGATGAGATGGGCATTCCAGAGATCACTTAGTGTCAATATCGGAATCACTCCAGAAAGCTCGTCTCTTTTTCTTTTATTGGATTAAAGAGAACATAGGATGACTAGCAGATAGGTTTTCTGCTTGAATCTAATGTGTGTAAACATTTCAGGCCATCATCTGCTAAGATTGCCTTCTGGAAAAGCCACTGTCTTCACTGATTAGAGGCAGTTTAAAGAAAAAAATGTAACATGTTTATATTATCCCCTCTGGTTGTCATCCTACCTTCCAGTTATCCCCAGAAGAGTGGCAAAAGAGAAACTTTCAAAACTATTCATGTGTGAAGGTGGGCTTCTGTCAGGGCAACATATTTGTCTCCAGTGAGTGTAGGACAATAGAGAGAGATGAACCTTTGTAAATTACCCCTGCCATCTCACCAATGGGTGAGATATAATTCAGGCACTATGTGAAAGTAGCATGGTCAAGGAGTAACACCCCACCCACACCCCAATCAGTAATCCCATTAAGGACAGAGAACTATAAATAAAAAAAAAGAATCAAGAATCAAGAAAGGCTATAACATGGTTAGAAATGTCATTTTAAAGCCATGTACCACTTTATTTTTAACTTACCTTAGGTTTAATACCTGTGATGATAGATGATGTGTCAGAAGAGTCCTAGAAAATGTTAAAATTGATTGATAAATTAGTGACAACAATAATAGTACTACTATACCCAGAACAGAGTAGTTAGTGCTACGCATTTTTGTATGTCTCTTTCAGAATAGCCTGCACAGTGCTGATTCAGGGAAAATATCTTTTCTGAAGGCAGAACCTTAGAAAGCCACATATTTATGGGGATATGAAGGAGTTGTGCTTCCCCTGCAGTTACCCATAACATGAGGTCATATTGCAGGAAGAAGAAAATATTTGTGTCATAAAAACTGGCATTTTCATATCAGAAATTAATGTGTTTATTTTTTATTTCTCTAACTTGTTTTGCTTATGTTTTGCTGCTGTGTTATTTATACAGCATCACAGACATGCAAGGCACTTCATAAGCCAGTTTCACACAGCCCTAGACTAAAAGCTCTTGCAGTCTAATGATAGACCAAGTCATTGGTTGTACAGGATACATAGAAATAAGGATATGTAGCTGCTTCTTTGTGCTAATTATCCAGATTCCAGGGAGTAGGATAAGGAGGAAAGCCCTCCAAGCTTCTTTGTACTCTCAGATAAGGTGGAAGTGGAAAAGTGGAATTTCCATCCACTTGTTTTAGACTATATCTTTTGAGAGTTTCAGCAGTTCCTCTAGCATCCTTCCTAGAGGGGCATACACAGAGAACTTCCACCCATGCTCATCCCTTTTGAGAGGGCAAGGTTCAGCCCCAATTGACTATGAAGGAAAATGTATCAGTCTAGACTGTGCATCACAAAGGAGAAATAAATTCTTATTTGGGATAGAAAAAAGAAATTAAGGATTTCAGATAAAGAATAGAAGTTTTTAAAGAAGAAAAGGTCTATTGGGTTTTTTCATTTGTACTGGGGTGTTTTGATGCACTGACTAGCAGCAGCATTACAATAACCACAGCCAGTGGAAATAATTACCTGTTTTCTCTCCAATTATATCATGTAACAGTCTACAAAATTGGAAGACTCAGTCCTCCTGACCTTGAGAATAATCATATTTTTTTTAAATATATTTTTAAAGCTTACTGTCTGGGGTATATGTAATACAGATTAAAATAATTTAAGAATAGGCTTTCTTTGGTAGGATAGATGTCTTCTGCACAAAGCAGCAAGCATATTTTAAATTTCAGGCTTCAACTTTGCATGCATTACTGAATTTTTAATTTTGTTAAGCATAAAACATTGAGGGCTTGCTAAGAATATTGACGAATTCTGTGTAGCTTTTTAAAAGTAAGTAGTTACCCTGGACTCAGTATTGACATTCTTGCTTTAATAGCCTTAAGTCAGAATTTTTATGTAAGTTTTGGAAGTCTAATCATTATATACAAGTATGAAGCCAAGGGAAATACCAGCCTTGGAAGATGGAAAGGAAGGCTGCAGCTCTGAGTGTAGATCCCAGCATAGCCCTGCCCAAAATATATATGAACTGGATTCAATTTCATCTGGTCCCATACACTGACACATCCCCCTTCTGGCTTGCTATTTGTTTATGTGGGGTGAAACCTGATGGGATCCCTCTAGGAGGGCCTGTTGCCTGTCTGAAGAGCATCAGCAATTTGTTCCCAGCTGGAGTTCAGTCTTCCTTCAGAAGACGAATCAGGCTATCCACAAAGTGCCTGGAACCCAATTTTATTGTGATCTTTGTGACACTGGATCAGGAACGTATCATGCTTTAGCTAATAATATCAAGGTTTTCTCTGTGCATTTAATCTCAGAGAAGTTCAGAAACTCCCACAGATGTCTGTCTCTTTTAATCTGTATTTTTGTAGAGATTCTAACTGAATTTTTATTTTCAACTGCAAGCAGCCTGCTTAGTAACCTCAATCTGAATGTTAGAAGCTCCTTGTTGAAGTGGTGGGCAGTAGGCTGATAAACTGCCTCACAATCATAGGGCAGGAGGACATTTGGGTTTAAAATAGCTGGGTAGGTCTTCACTGTTAGAAAATACTGCTGGGCTTTTAGTACCAGATTTCCTGAAGAGCAATTCTTAGACTCTTTATGCAAATAAACTGGGTTTTGAAATTTTGCATTTGTCACATGTCAGAAGTGGAAGGAAGTCTTGGTCTATATGAATATTTTAAGTACCTGACCTCTGTTCATTTGAATACACATCACACTTTAATTTTTGTGATTTCACCATCCTACACTTAAAAGTGCTGAGTTAGTGTTGTCTTCTGTTATCAGTGATATGAACTGCATTATCTGCATGTTGGTGTAAAGCCCCAGACTTGCTTGATGAGTTTCTTAAAGGGGTTAAGCTTTTTTTATACCCTGAGGCAGGGGCACAGGAGGAACACGACATTCTCAGGAGGTCACACAACAAACTTTTACTTTAGAGAACTCAAACTTTACTCAAACTTTAGAAAATAAGGGCACTTGACAAATTTTAAAGCAAATATTCAATCGAAATAAAGCATTTCACATGGCATTGACTTAGAAACCTCTAACCCATCCAAATTTAAGTTACCCAGATTTCAAGAGGAGGAAATTAGGAGAAGGGAGGGCAGGGTGGGAGTGACAGAGAAAGGTTAATAATCATTGCTTGATTTCCAGCGCAATTACAGTTACTATAAAATCCAAATGCTGGGCTGTGTCCACATGTGTCTTTGTGCAACTGCTTTTATCTGCTTTGGTCTCCTGGAGCCCTCCCCTCCAGGTGGGGCCTCTGGTGTGCCAGTGGCTGACAGCCATTCTGGGCTGGACAAGAGGCTCCAGGGGATGGGATGGGCAGCAGTGCATGTCCTGCTTTCCACAGAACTTGCCCTGTCTCCTGCTCTTTAAGGTAACCTGGAGTAAAGCTAATTTTGAACCTCTTTGCACAGTTTAGGACCCTTTGGTTAATGTAGCTGGAAACAAAATATATATGCTGAGTATCATGTTGTCTTCAGTTCTGTAGGCACCGTGCATAGCATGAGATTTTATTTTCTGGTAATTATATGGTGTTTTTAATATTTATCTCTGTCTTATAGTTATATATATATATATATCTATATATGTAAATCTTGTTTCTGTATAAATATATATTAAATATAAAATCCCTTTATATTTCTATTATTATGTGGCGTTGGAGTGAATAAATTAGGAGCTGAAAGGCCAAAACACAAAACTCTTCCCCAACATGTAGTGCTTCTGCTCCAAAATTACTTTCCTGGTCAAGGATGACTTTGCAAGTAAAAAAACCTCCCTGTTGTACAAAGTTACCTAGGAATTGTAATTGTCCTAAGCTGTTAATTATACCCATGGGAGTAGTTTCCGGGACAAGCCGGAGGACTCAAGTCAGGTTTAAACCAGAGTAAGAACCCATCCATCTATTACAATGGCTAAACTAATTTATTATGAATTAAGTGGTGCCAGTTCTTTGTGTAGGAAGTTCTAAAATGACATTGTGTTCAGTGTGCAAACAAAGATTATGGAAAGGTTTCTGTACTTGGAGCAGTTTTTGCTTCTCTTTCAGATGTTGATGACTATATCTGGAACATGAACATGGGTCTAGATCCTATTATAGAATTAATAAAAAAGCCTACACAGACAGAGAGACATGATTCCTATCTTGATATTCTTATAATTTAAGGTTCACATACTTTAACCTCTTAGCCAAATTAGGAATGCTATTGTAGCTAATGAACCTGTTTCCTTGAATTTGGATTTACCGGATCAGTACTCTTTTGGATAGCTAGATATAATAAAAATATAATGGGATCAGTGCAGTGACAAGCTTCCCGTAAGAAAGAAATTTGAAGAAGATGTTCAGATTCGTGTAAGAGTAATTTGAATTCTGAAGTCCTTTGTATTAATGGTTCCCCTTTTTTTCCTAAGTTTTTATATAACAATTGCTTTAAATAGTGTACTTTTCACTGTAATCTACTAATAATCTACTGCAGGCTTTTATTTGGAATAGAAAGTTTTATATGAAAAAGACTAACTGCTTCTGAGTTTGCATTGGATTTTCTTCTGTACTCTGAGGTTTTTTAAATTTTACTGTGGACTGTTAACATATGGTGTTGGTTTTTGGTTTTTGGGGTTTTTTTTTTTTTTTTTTTTTTTTTTTTTTTTTTTTTTTTTTTTTTTTTTTTTTTTTTTTTTTTGGGTTTTTTTTTTTTTTTTTTTTTTTTTTTTTTTTTTTTTTTTTTTTTTTTTTTTTTTTTTTCCTTTGGGGTGTTTTTTTTTTTTTTTTTTTTTTTTTTTGTTTGGTTTTTGGTTTTTTTGTTTTGTTTTGTTTTGTTTTGCTTTGGGGTTTTTTTGGTTTTTTTTTTGCATTGTATTTGCCTGTTAAAATAATGAAAAATAACATTCCTGGGCCTTTGATCTTTGACTTCATATCATAATATGATAAGGTTTAGAGGTGTGACATCCTGTTAAAGTGCTTCTGATAGCTTCAATATTTAACCTAATTTTGGAGTATTTTTCAAAATTATGGAACTTCACTTAAATGTTAATTTGCACAATATTTAAGGTTCAAATTTTCAATTACTAAGGATACTGTGCCTACGTATAGTATTTTCCGTGCAGAACATGTTGCTTTTTATTTTCCCATAACATAAAATGTTGAGATTTTCTGTACTGAAAAAGAGTTGATTAAGATATTTGAACCTAACTGAAAAATTACAAAAAAGTTATGTATGATAATACAATATGATAAGCATAAAGGAAAAAAGAGGTAAAGATTAAAATTAAAGCAGTATAAATTTCTGGTGATGTCTGTGAAAGTGATGTTTAAGAATATTATGAGAATATTAGTAAGTATGCTCAAATATGTAAATAAAATGGATTATTAGAAGAATTTTTTAAATTTGGATTAAGACATTATTTTTTACGTTCCTAGATTGTACCCTTATGATGTAAAGATGAATTCACTTGTATGGTTTTTGAAAGATTTTGCCAACTGAAAAAAAAAAATTATTCATGAGAATGGAAATGGGGTAGGCACTCTTTTCCCCCTCCTTACCCTATCCCTCTCTTTACGTATCCCTTGCATGCCCTGATTTGGAGAGAAAAAGCTTCCACTGAGTACTAGAGTATGCTTTCTACAAAGTTATTTGTGTCCCAGATTTGTTGACTCTAAATACTGTATGATATCAACTAGAAAATCAGCTATGGTCTTGGTGTTCAGCAATCTGCAGCCCTGATAGCCATCTGTGTCCATAATACTTTCATTAATAGGATGTACTATCATCACACCAGATTTTCATTATGCTGCAGAGGCACAGCGGCTGAGTAAGGAGAGATAACCAGTAGCTTATAAGAGTTGCATTAAGAGCAGTCATAGACATTTTGAGAAAAATAAGGCATAACTACCTCTGAAGGCCTTTCCTGTTTTCTTTAAGATTATCAGTAGCTACTGAAACCAAATTTTTGTGGGATTTTTTAATATATTTTACAAGGATTCTTTATCTACCAAAGTATTTAATCATTGATCTCAATAGAGCATTACTCTATCTGTTTGAGGTATAGATTGCATAGTTGCCATTTTCTGGTAGACATTCAATAGTAGAGTTGCAGATGTGATCATGAGTAAAGATCTTTTCTGAAAATGGACTGTTGCTTCTGGATTCATCAACATAAAAGAAAATAACACTTTCCATACCCTTACTGAAAAAAAAAAAAAATAAAGGTCTGTGAGATTGTTCAGTGGCCTATTTATATTGGTTCTCATAAAGACGTTTTAGGAAGAATAATGATGTATTCATAATTTAGTTGGTAATGGTAATTGCTATATTCTTTCATCACCAAAAGTATATCACACCCTGTATGGCAAAATGAGATTGGGCCCATGTCAAAGACTTTGACTTCTTAGGTCAGTCAAAATTAGTAAGATTAGAAAAAAAATTGATACATCTGTAAAAGCTGATTGGCAAGATTTTTGTTATTGTTTCTCATGGCTGCCATGGTAGTGTGCAAGGACAATCTCAGTCCTTTCTTATGCTGAACACTGTAGAAACTCAAAATAATAGTTAATCCCCTTCCTGAAAAATTAAATAGAAATAGGATGGGAAAAGGGCCAAAACTTTCTAGAAAAAATATGAGACCAAATAATCTTGTTCCATGTTTGTTCCATTTCGTTCATTTCTATAGGGTGTAGAGGAATTAAGTTGTGCTGAGAGCTGGTAGAGCCAGATGAAAACAATTTTTGATGGAGATTGTGAAGGGGACACAACCATAGAAAAAGCCCTGAGAGATGTGGTTAGGCAGACAAGCATGCATAAGAGAAGGAAGAGTGAAGGGCCAGAGCAAGTCAGCATAGAGTAGAGGAAGTCCTATCAGCATTTTAATAACATTTTTGAGGATCCAAAAATCTTTTCTTTTGCTGTTTATATATGTACTTATGTTAGTTTTAGGCTATTATCCTACATTGTAGTTTTTGCATGATGTTTACTTTTTGGGGCTTGCTTTATTTTTTTTGGTTTTTTGTTGGTTGGTTGGTGTTATTTTCTTTTTGTTTTGTTATTTTAGTAATGTAATTGGATACTGTACTACTGGACTTATGAAAAGCAGTAGGAGTGTAGAAGAGAGAAAGAAGACATAGAGGGACATAGAGGATGAGGAGAGGGTGGAGTCAAGGACAAGAAGCTAAACACTCTGGCCCGGTTAAGTAAAATTAGAGGTTGGCTAATGAGGTGAATCGAAAGGCAATACAGAGGAACTGAATAATTGCAGTGGTAATAGCATGCCTTTCCAAGTGAGTAAAAGCTGTAATTAGCTCTGAATTTAGCTGAAATAAAAAGAACAGGTATAGATTCACCTGAAGATAGAAACAGAAGCCCATTTTGTTCTCATATTTGTGAGGGATGGTAGAACCTGAACCAGGAAGGTGAAACAGGAGAAGTTAATATTGCTATATATCTCTGAGTATATCCTTACTTTTGCCTTCCCCTGAGCTGCTTTTTAATTTTTTAGTATAAGAAAAATAGTGTTTGTTTTTACCAATAATGCATGCCTAATCAGATGGATTAATTAAACTCCTAAAGGAAGATGTTAGTAAACTAGTTGAGTTAGTCCTGTTGCTCACTTCCTCAATCTTCATCACTTTTCTCACAAACCTGTAGATATTCATCCATTATTCATCCTCTTATGAAAGGACTTGGAAATACCACCCATCATCTAAAACACAAGATAAATATGCCTGCTATCCAGAGTTACATGACATCCAAAGTGGTGTAGGACTTCTAATTGCATTTCTTTTCTTCTTGTGTTCAATTATAAAGAACCTTAAACATTTTGGTGAGGAAACCTTTTCTTCTGCAAGTGACTGTTTTGCAGAGGTTTCTTCAGCTACTTTTTTCTGCCATTTATCTTGGGTAGACTGCTCAGACCAGGGTACCCTTCTTCTTTTGCGGCAAAGTAGTTAATCATATTTCTAAATATAATGTGAATTAAAATATTAATAAATCTGTTCCTCACTACTAGTGTAGTAGGACAAGGACAGTATAGATAATGTTTTCGTAGCCATTCATCTTCTTGACCCGTTTTTGTCCTCATTGTATGCTTTATATATATGTATATAATTTTTTTGGTTTAAAAGATACTGGTAGCTCCTGAGTGTCATGAGACGAGGCGAGTGGATGGAGTGTTTAGAGTGGAGAAGACTGAAGTATGCTCAGTGTCAGGACAGGTAAAATAGAAGATGTGATACTAAATATCTCATATGGAGAGACAGGTAATTTAATAGAAAATTATTTGCAGGTTTGCTATAATGAGAGAGGAGTTACATCTCACATCTGCTTCAGAGTGTTTGCTTGCTGATAACTCCAGAATAGTTAATCAAATGCGAAAATCCATTATTCTTCATCCTTCTGCCCCTGTCATAATACTGACTAATGATCTTGTCAGGAGTTTGCAACTAAGTTTACAGAAGTCTTATTGGTGAGGTTTGAAGGGTGTCCAGTAATGGTCATATTACATTGGCTTACAAGGAAAAGTTAGAAGGTGGCAGCTTTCCATAGTCCATTATCCTGTTGTACTGGAGACAAGGAAGCTAACAAGGGCAGCAAGAACTTAGCAGTACTCTCTTAACACTGCTGCTTTCAACGAACTTTTGGTGAAGACACTGCATCCCCTGCTGGGCCTTCAGCCACTTGGTTGTCTCTTCAAAGTCTTCAAAGTTTGTTGTGTCAGTAAATTTTGTATTAGGTCCTTAGTTCTTTAATGTCTGTTGTTGTAAACAATGGTTCACTTTTCCTGTGCTGCTCGTAATTGTGTATGTGTACATATATGTACCTGTCCTCATGAGGTGTTCCAGTAATTAGACCTTATTTGTTCCTTTCTCTGAACACTTCTCTTTCAACTGCATCTTTTCAGTTTTAAAACTGCCGAGGAAGGTACTTGGGTAATGTGGCTTATGTAGCTTTTCAATGGTGTGCTTTTTTTTTTTCCTGTTTAGTTCTCTGTTCTTTTCTTAGTAACTTGTATCATTCTACTTCCAGTTCTGACAGTTACTGCGCCCTAGCTTGATGTTTCCTTTGAAATGTTTCTGGTTTGATTTCCAGATCCCTCTCTGAGATGATAATAGCTAATTTAGAGTACATTCCTTTATATCTATAGCTAGAGCTACTTTTTTTCCATGTGCATTACTTTGTTTTTATTGACATTGGATTTCAGCGGCCAGTTTATCATCTTATTTCACAGCAGTATAAGATCTCTTTGCAGCTTTCACAATTTTCTTTCTACCAGTTAGAATAATGTATTGACGTCAGCATATACACCTCACAGTTCCAGCTGAGTAAAAGCTGCAGCATCACGGTTTCCTGGTTTTGGACATTCTGATTCCTGTTCATCTGTATTTTGTGTTGTTTATTATCAAACTTAACACTAAACAAGTTTTACAGTTTTGCAGTTTTCTCCAAGTAAGACTTTTAGAATTCAGGTAGTCCTTGGCTTTTTTTTTTTAATTTACTCTTTCTGAGCTCCACGCCCCTTTGTAGGGATGCAAAAACCAGAGAGAACATGCCTATGATAAGAACATGTAACATAAAAAATGATATCACTCACTGTTGTTTGTAAAAGGAAATTTCTGTTGAGTTGTAAATTGTCAGTATATCGGGTCTTCTTTCCAGTCTGATTTCAGTAGTCAATTGCTTTTGGAAAATTTTTTTTTTATTGTAGAATAATCAGTTGACTTTGCTGACTAGCACTTAATGTGATTGCTTTCCACATTACGATTTTTTAAAAATTTTTCCTTGTCATTTGTTTTTTTTCCATAATGAAAGCTTTAATTGATTGCAAGCTGAAAATTTGTTATTACTATTGAGAGGTTGGAAATGTAAATGAGGCTGCCTTTTGCATCTAGTATTAGTTCATGCAAATTCACAAAAAAAAAGTGCACTGCCTGTTTACAAGAATCCTTTACCCTTAATAAAAATACTATACCTGACAATTTGTTAGTTACAACATGAGTCTTAGTTCAAACTCTTAGGAGTCAAGATTGTTTCTTTTCTCTTAGGTCAATATACACTAAAGCAGTAGGATATTTTACCATCAGCAAAGTTATAAATAATCTCACAATCTATTAAATGCCTTTATAAAATAATTGACTGCAAATCTGAACTTCTAGCCAAAATTACTTCTGACCTCGTATCTCTAATATGGCATGTTGTCATGTTTCATGCAAGCTGAAGAGAATAGTTATTTTGTCATCTTGTTTACTTTGGGGTTTGTGTGTGACACATTATCTCTCTGGAGATCATCTGTACAGAAAATAAGTAAAGTTCTTGGATTAGTCAAAAATTAAAATATATTCTGGGATAAGAGATAGAAGGTTCAGTTTGGGAATTCATATTCTTAAAAAGTTATCCTTCCTTGGCATCCTAAAACTTTTTTGGTTTATTGTTGATTATTTTTTGTATTGTTTTTTAATCTAGATTATACTTTTTTTTGGCATCTGTATTGTAGAAGAATATTCATTTAATTCTATTAGAGTAAAATGCAAGTTCTATTGATGTATAGGTGTTTCATTCTTCATTCTTATTGGATTTTTGTACTCCTTTTCCGGATGTTTAGGTGCTAAGTGCTTTTATGTTCATTACTGAATTAGTGCTAGGACAAGTTGGTTTAGTTTCGTTTGAAGCTTTGAAAGAGAATATAAAACCTATTACCTTTGAAGTATCTTCATTCACTGCTGCTGATTAGCAAAGATTAATAGTATTTTAAATTGTAATTTAATTAGATCTATCAAATAATTCAAACAGGAAACTAGTTCCTATGTATGCAGTTAATGGAATTTAATGTCAAGCTCATTACATGGTATTAAAATTTTGCCAAATTTAGGATAGCTTTAAGAAGAAATACTTTAAATAGTTGGGATTCACAGCACATATAGTGTCTCTGCCTTTAGGCATAGCCTAAGGCTCTGAACATTTTTAGTAAGTGGAACTCTATTAGAATCCATTTTCATAAATAAAAACAGAATTTGAGTTATTCTTCCCAGGGATTAGCTATCTGGGACTATTCAGGAATGTATTTATATTAGTATTAATTTCCTTAGCATGCTAATTTGATTTTATTTCACATTTGTATGCTCAAGTACAAACTCCTCCAGGACCATCCCTGTGTCAATCAGCACATGCAAGTACTTTCTTTTGGTTCCATTTAAGCTATGCTTGAAAGAAATTTACAGAAGTAGATCTATGAAGTATTTCCAAGGGATTTCATTTCTCAACAGTTAGCTTTACGTTTGCTATCCATACTAACAAAGTAACGTAATCACATATCCCTATAAGCTTATCTTAAGTTTACATATGAAGTTAGAAAATATGAGTCTCTTAAGGCATTACTTGAATAGCTTACATTTTATAGCAGATAAGAAATATTAGTCCTATGAATTCTCTTCCAACTATTGTGTCCTGGTCGAAATCCCTTCACAATTCTATTTTTCCAGCAGTGGGGATGATTTGTACAGGATACAGTAAAGTTTCTGCTTGAACATTAGTATTTTTTTTTAGCAGATAGACTTCTGTCTTCTTTTTTTTTTTTAAGGTGACTAGTTGGTATTTCTAGGTCTTCATTAGAGGAGTATGAATAGATGATGAATGTCTGTTGAGGGAGGTACAAGAAAAGTAGTAAAGGTGGAGAAGGTGACTTTTACAAAAGGTAGTAGTTAAATGATGGTGTTAAAAAGCATGCAGTAAGTCACATATATGCACCAGGCTTGTTCTTTCTAGAGTGTGTTAGCATTGCTCAGATGCATATGAGCTCCGTGAGTATGCAAATAAGAAATGGACTGATGATGTATTAGAACTGAAAGCATGATAATGTGAACACCAGTATTTTGTTTCTGTGCATTGCAAAATATATGGATTTAAAGGCATGATCAAAAGGACTGGTAGTGAAGTTGTTTTTCAAGATTTCCTTCAGTATTTCATAGTGCAATAACTTTTAGTACTTCTTGTTTTGCAACTAGACTTTATGTGAATTTTGTGAAGATCGTGTTTGCTACATACAAGTCTCCTGTGTAGTTAGTCTTCTTCAGGAGTTGGTGGCGTGCCTGTTTCTCTGGCTGCTGTTCCAACCTTGTGTCCAAGACAAGACCCATGTTCTGCATGGTCTCCTCTGAGTGTTCAGATAATCCAGTCATCCACAGACTGAACTCCTGTGTGTGTGATGTTGAAGGTCTATCTTGTAGTTTTCTACATTATGACAAAAACCACTGCAGTTTCTTCTGTGCTGTAATGTATTATGTTTTCATGACACATTCTTGTCTGCTCTTTGGTAAAATCTCACCTGAAGATTGACAGTCAGCACTTCAGGCGGTTGTACAGCAGAGTTTCTTCCCTATTAATTCTTTATTTCTCACATAATTTATGGCCTGGAAAATGTCGTCAAACTAAATTATTACTTTTAAGTTTTGTAGTGACGGAGGGAAAACCTTTATTTAAAATATATTTTTAGTTCAGGGAGGAAATACAAAGTCCCATCTTCACATTATATTTAAAAATTCATAAATAGATTTTAAAGACTTTACCAGTTTAATTTCCTTGAAAGATCCTGTAACTTTTTCATACTCAGAACACTGGATAACAAAAGTCTTCATCAGTAGAAGTCCAGTTCTGCCAGAATTTTTGTTACAGGAAACCTTTGTCCAAAGAAGTTAATGACGTTTATTCATAAAATGAAAACATTGTTTTCAGCAATGCTTCTATCAGTTCTGTCACTTGGAGAAGACTTACAGCTGGAATGCTGGCTGGGAAATATTAGTCTGTTTCTATAAGATAATAATCTTTGATCTTTGAAAATAATGAATGATGAAATTATTGTGCAGTGTCTCCCTAAGTATGTGATGAGCTTTTCTTATGGACTGTAACCTTGTTACAAAAAATTTCATAGCCAGAACAGGTCCTATACTCCAGCAAAGCATCCTTTTTAGGGATGTATGTAATTAAGAGATTGTTATGTGCAAATCCTATTGCCTGTGCAGTAGGATGCATAAATATTTTCTTAAACCTATGGACTCTAAAATTCATATGTAGGAATAATGGGGCTTGTTTTCTGGTCACCACTTTTTAAAGTATTTCCTGAAATTTTTTTGGGCTCTGGTTGAAATATCAGACTGGTGATTTTTGACCGTTTTCTACAAGATAACTTATTTCCATTTTATGAAAAAATAGGCTAAAAAATGCTATTATAAATTCTAAATAATGCAAAAATATAGCATTTAAAGATTTGAGGCTTCTGTAAGTTTTGCTCAGTTTATAGGACTTTGCTGATTGAAGAGACACCTGTAATGTTTTTTATATGAAGATTAATGATGTGTTCTTTGAAGAGCGGTAAGATCTGTATGGCTGTCAGCTGCAGAAATGTTATCATTTTCCCTTGAATCCCAACACAGAGTAAGTGTCTCAGATTGTGATTTGCCAATAATATTGATTACTGCAGTCCCATTACCATGTTTGATTGTTTGTGAGATCATAACAATCTCTCAGCGAGTTATGAGGATTAATCAGTCAAAATGAACCAGAGCTCTTAGTCCATAAAATAATGCTAGCTTAATTTTAAAAGCTAGTTACTTTAATGTTTTTCATTTTTAATCTTTCTTTTACAGATTTAACATTTTTGATTGTTTCTATAACAAATTATTTGTGGTTTGCTCCACATTGCATACTGAAGTGTAACAAAGAACTAAGCTTAACACCCTCATAGAGGGCAATCACCTATAAAATTTGTTTCTGTGGGTACAGTAGCTATATTTGCCAACTTTGTGCTCGAGTCCTTCACATACAAGATATATCTGTACATGTGCAGCACTTACAGCCTTTATTCATGCTGCTACATTATGCTTTAGAATTCAAGATTTTAGAATTTGACAGTTTATAGGACATGAGAGTACAGAACATAATAACTCCTTTTGATTAGTTACTTTCAGCAGTTGAGATGACAGTAGCTGAGATAAATGTGGGTGACTTGTAGCTGACTTCATTCTGCTGGGGTTACCAGTACTGGTGTTACGATGCTGGAACAAAATATTTGACAACAGCAGATACCTCACTCCCAGAGCAGGAGGTGGAATGAACAGCAACTCAAAACACTTGGCAGGAGTCATATATTACATTTTCATTAGAAAAAAGATGAAATAAAGAGTTATTTAAACAGGAGTGAAGGAATATGAACTATGTCTAGCAAATCTCAGTGTCAGTGTAGAAGAACAAGAAGAACACCTACTTGCAGTTAGTAATGTATGAAGCACTGATGCTCAACATTGCCATAGCATGTGCTCTGCCTGCACAATTTGGGTTTGTTACCCAAAAAACAGTAGGTGTGTTTCATGTCCTGCCATACTGTTTCAGCTCCTTAGTGTCTACATGGAGTAGCAACACATAGTGTATGTTAGAAAACAGGTGGCAGCAAGGGCAAGGTTTTTTTGTTGTCACAGCTAGTCATGAGTGATTAAAAATATCTCAGATTTTAAGGCTGTATTTTGTTAGGTGGCATAGGGACAATTCTGTTAGTCAACTGAGTCATTGAGTAGATTGAAATGCCACTCTGAAACTTCACTGATTTTCAGAAATGTTGCTTGGGTTAAGAAGAAATCAAGACAGTTTGGGAGCAGGGGCAAGCGAAGTTGCGGTAAATGCAGCAAAGCCGCTTGTACAACATGCTGCTGCCCCTCCTGGCATTGTCCAGACTAGCACACAAATCACCTCTTAACCTGCTTGAACACAGTAGAGTGCACCCTGCTGCTTCTTCTGCTGCAGACCATAATACCAACAAAGGCAGCAAGGCAACTGAAGCCATTTAATCAAACACATCTCATCTAACCTTTGCCAGAGGTGCTCCATAAACAGAATATAATTGGGAAGAACAAGAAGAATGGCAAAATCCTATTCAAACAATTTATTTCTGAGGTCTACAGCAATGTTGTTGTTTTTACACACCACTGATGGCATTAGCTACAAGGGATGAATGTAGAAATTGCTGTGCTTGAAAATGAGAGTAGGATTACTGTAGATTGCATAAGAAAACAGCAATTTCATTGGACTTGTACAGCACTATCTTTACTCGTTTTAATATTGATTCTATTTAGTGTAATGCTTATGCCTAACATCTGCATTTTGTGATTGAAAACTAAAATATCTGAACAATTTTCAAACATAATATGTTGCTGATAATATAATGGCTATTCAGAGGCATCATCAGATACAAAACTTGGTTAAAGTAGGAATTCCTGTTATAAGATAAAAAAATATTTCCTTTCATGTCCAATATACTGTAAGTATGAGGTAATTTTCATCCATTGTGCTTATGAGAAAAGAAATGAGCTTTTTGTTATATATCTGAAGCTACAATGAAATATTTATTATTCATGTTTTTTTCACGTATTGTCCAGTGAAGCAACTACAAAAACCACTGGTTTCCTAACCAGATTATTACAGACAAGTTGCAGAGATACAGGTTTTATTACTTTAATTTATCTTTAATTTCATACTTCCAAAAAGGAATGAAATAGGCCCTTTGCATAATTGTATTAATATGTTCTCCATGGAATCACATTCCATGATGCGAACAGAATTTCGGTATTGGATTAAATAATTGTAATATCCTCATGCTGGGTGGTAAACTCAGACCGAGGTGAAAGTATGTATTTAAGTATTGTTAGCTTTAGAAAATCAGGCTGAACCAGGCTAAACCTTAATCAGCTTTTTGTTTTATGACTTTCTGTATGTGGCAACAGTATTTCCTGAAGACCCTAAAAATTTATGATCAGCTTGAGTAATTTCAAACAAGTAAAGCTAGAAAAAAAATGGACAAGACAAGGCAAAAATTCACATAGCAAATCACCTTGCTAATGAAAGTCTCAGAAATCACTTCTTATTAAAAGCTTTTCTGCAGTATCTGCAATGTGAAAATAGCTAGCATGGAAACTTTCTATATTTGATTGTCTAAATTTCTCTGCCAGGGAAGGGCTGTAGCACACTGAGAATCACTACAGAGCTCTAGGTTTGAAGGACCTGGGGCCCCAGATGTTCTCTCTTCAGTCCTGCTGGTACGAGAGAAAAGCTTAGGTGGGAGCAGATGAGTGTTGGTGGATAACACCTAGTTCAACAGCTTGTGTCAACAGTGGGGATTTGGCTTTTATGGCCATGAGATTCACTCTGAGCACTGAGGACTCCAGGGTAGAGACAGGATCCACCTGAGAAAGTGGGGCAAGAACATCCTTGTCAACAGTAAACATCCTTGTCAACATTCTTGTCAACAGTCTGGCCAGCATGGTAACAAGATTCTTCTAAACCAGGAATCTGGGAGACAAGTGAGGAAGTGGTGATCGAGAGTAGGAAGCAAATGCTTCTGAGTTACATGAAGAAGAGGGACCTCAGAAATTACAAAAAATAGCAAATGGATGCCTGCCTCAGGTAAATGTACAGAAAGGCATGCAGGCTGGTAAACAGGCAGAAGGAACCAGAGCACCAGGTATGGTCACAAAATGCAGATGTGTGGGCAGTCTTGTTAACACCTTTATTAATTATCTGGAGGAGCCAATAGTCAAGTTTCCAGATGCCACCAAATTGAGAGGATCAGTGGTAGAATCACAGAATCATTTAGGTTGGAAAAGACCTCTAAGATCATCAAGTGCAACCATTAACTTAACACTGCCAAATTTGCCACTAAAGCACTTCCTTAACTGCATGTCTTTTAAATAGCTCTAGGGATGGTGACTCCACCACTTCCCTGGGCAGCCTCTTTCAATGCTTGGCAACCCTTTCGGTGAAGAAATTTTACCTAATATTCAATCTAAACATGACCTGATGCAACTTGGGGACATTTCCTTTTATCCTGTTGCTTTTTACTTGAATGAAAAGACTAATCTGCACCAGTTTGAACACTGTTAAAAACAAAAGTTGCATTAAAAATTTTAAGTGGCATTCTGAATAAGAATTTTCCTGTCCTATATCATTTTATCTTATGAGGAAAGAGAAAGTAAAAGTCTGGGGTAAACTATTTGGAGCATTTTAAGATTTTTTTTCTTTCTTTTTCTGTTAATATACATTAAAGTATTTGTAATGCAAAAGTAGGAAAACAGATTTTTAAACTCTGATTATTGCATTTCTAAGTGAGAAATCTTCTTTTGCTATGAAAACATATTTTTAAACTCTGATTATTGCATGGCTAAGTGACAAATCTTTTGCTTTTAAATCTGAAACCTGGAGTTCAGAAAATAAAAGGAATAATATGAATATTTTTATTCTGAATGCATATAAGCAACATATTTTACAGTTTTTGTGATTTTTATTTTTTATTTCCCCATTAAGTAGCCTACAGATCTGAGAAAAATACTCAATGTGCATATATAACTAAGGCATTAAAGTTAACGGCATTGAATTACGTAAGAATGCATCTTATCTTAAGATATCTATATCTTACTTAGTAGTAAGTTATTTTAAAGTTATTTTTACAAAAGTAATAAGTATAATAAGATATTTAGAAATAGAAATATTGCTTCTCATCTTGCTTTTCATCTACATGCAATCCATATTTGAATTTTTTGGTGTTTTGACTCAGTGAAATTCACTGTGACTTCAGTGGATTAGAGCTATAGACATCTTTGAAATTATTTCTTAGTAATGAGATTATACCAGTCACCCCACAGCTTTGATGGGAGTACTTCAGAGATAAAAACATTGGTGGTGCTGACATTATACTAACATTCTCTTCTGAAAAAAACCCGCCATACTGAATATAGTCATGTGTAAAAGGTTACAGAAGCCTGACACAAAAAGATGTGTCATTTGTTAAAATAAATTGCCATAGAATTGAAAAATAATAATTACTGAGAATCAGGTTGTTACCCAGGAAATGTCCTTGCTATATGCTGCAGAAAGGTTTTAGGAACACAAGTAATGCTTAATAGAAAACCATTGTAACCATTCCATTATAGGAATTAGGTAGGATAGCAGATCCAAAAATAGTGGGTTACAAAAGTTGGTCTGTTTTCTGTCACTTCTTTCTTTCCAGTTTACCTCCTGGGTTTTAACAAAACGTTCCTCGGAAAACTCTCATTCTTTCAAGTTCCTCAATATCTTTATCAGAGAAATTATACCATAGAACATGACTGCTCACTAATAGCCATGTAATGCATTTCCCACAAGATGAGAAACTTATTTAAATGCAGGAGTAAAACCATATTTTCCTCTCTTAACCTCAAATTTTGAGTCCAATTTCAGGACATAAGAAAAATGAGTCTGTTTGTCTCTTTTGTGGACAGTAGTCCACATCATAAAACATCATGAATTATTCAGTTAAACTGGCAGGCTTTTGGCAAGACAGTCTAAATCCCAGCCAGCAGACAAGCTGATTTACTTCATGGTGCATTCTGGACACCTGTGGAATTATGATATTAAGTGTACTGAAAAAGCTTATCCTGTTTTACATGCAGAATAGAATATGAATAAATAAAAGATTCTGTATCCAATATTCATAGTTTTTTAACCTTCATTAAAACTAAATTAATAAGTTCCACTTCCTGCTTAATATTTAAGATCATAAAGCAACAAAGTTTATTTGAAACCTGTGTGAGATTTCCTGTTTTAATTGTTGTCTGTAATGAATTAATTCTACAGATTATCAACTAAAAGAACATAAAAATCTTAAGCATACCTCAAAAGAGAGGGTTTTCTTAGTAAAGCAATTAACTGTCTTGTTTGTTTCCCATCTTCAATTTGTCTTCACCCTGTCTTGCTAAAAGACACTGCCTTCATCTGTCTTTATAAGAGATGTAGTTGTAAGAGGTTTTGATCAAATCATCACTCAACAAGTTACAGTTAAGAAGGGATGAAAGGAAACACTGAAGTCCATAAAAGCATTAGAACTATCATTTGGACGCAAGAACATGTTTCTCTGTAAATCCCAAACAGCTTTTCTCTTTTCAAATGTCACATTTAAATCTTAGAATAGTATGTATAATTGATGAAATATTTATAATATTTCTATTTCTCTGGTCTATTCCAAAGTTGAGAAGTAAGATAGAATAAAGAAATGAAAAGTAAATCAAAGCAAGGTCTGACTGGTGAGGCAGATTGTACTAGAGACAGAGCTATCCCTAAAAAGTAGAATTGTCAGGGCAGGTGTACACTGTACAATCTAGCGTTCTATGGATGACATTTTTTAAGTGTCCAAAAGCATTTCTATCACTATTATTGTTAAGTACTGAATTTAATAATATACTAATTATTTTTTCTAGCTAACTTGCAGAAAACTTGCTACCAAGATGCTTAAAGATGTAAGCATGACTTATGAATTCTTTTGCTTTCATTTTCTTTTCCCTGTCAGATGTTATCCATAATTTGAAAACTGCTAAATACTTGTGAAATCCAAATTTATTAGATCTCTTTAGAGAACTTCCAGGTTAAATGGATTTAACTCAGCAAACAGAATGTAATTAACAAGGTGGCTTATAATTAAACCATGCAATATTATGTGGGGTGTATAAAAAAGTAAAGGATCTGTTATGATAATTGTTCACTGGATGACAAGGCACTGCTGCCACCATTCTCCATAGGGTTGGCCTTAAAAAAATGAGGAGATCAGAGTCCAGAAAACAGATGGCTGGCTGTTGCACACACAGGCTCTAGAGAGATGGGCATAGTATGGATTACCTGCAACATCTGCCCGCCAATTTTAGACCTATCAGATATGTACAACATAGTGTGTGCCAGAAAGAGGATATTTTGTGAAATGTAGTTATTATTAATGACATCTTTAACGGTAGATATATATGTTGTATAAATTCAGAGTTTATATTATCCCAAAGTAATATATATGGTACACTGTGTCCAATTGAGCGCAAAGTTGTGGGAGAAGACTTTCGTGTCTCCCCCGATTATTTATATTTCTTCGTAAGGTCTGCATTGGTTTTAATTTTGCCATTTTTGTAACACCCACAAAAGCAAGGAGTCAGTGTAAGTGTCCTCTCTTTCATATATAACTAGCAAGTGTGATGCTCATCCAGAACAGTCACAGCCTGTATCTAATTGTGTGACCTTGACTCTTTCTGAGACACACAGAATAGCTGTCAGCACTGAGTTCAGGTACTGGAAGCCAGTTAGCTGTGTCAGTGTGGGTTTAATTTATCCAAATTATCAACATCAGGATCTTTGTTCTTAGGGTTGCCTGTAAATACCCTGCACAGCTGGGATGGAACATCACATCCCACAGCATGGCTTTTCACAGAATCACCAGGTTGGAAGAGACCTTCAAGATCATCGAGTCCAACCCATGCCCCAACACCTCAACTAAAGTAACCATGGCATTGAGTTCCACATCCAATCTCTTTTTAAACATGTCCAGGGATGGTGATTCCACCACCTCCCCAGGTAGATCATTCCAATATTTTATCACTCTTTCTGTAAAAAACTTTTTCCTAATGTCTAACCTATATTTTCCTTGGCGCAGCTTAAGACTGTGTCCTCTTGTTCTGTCCGTTGTTGCCTGGAAAAAGAGACCAACCCCCACCTCACTACAACCACCTTTCAAGAAGTTGTAGAGAGTGATAAGGTCACCTCTGAGTCTCCTTTTCTCCAGGCTGAACAACCCCAGTTCCCTCAGGCATTCTTCAGGAGTTCCAAGCCCCTCACCAGCCTTGTTGCCCTCCTCTGGATCCGTTCAAGCATCTCAACGTCCTTCCTGAACTGAGGAGCCCAGAACTGGACACAGTGCTCAAGGTGCAGCCTCACCAGTGCCGAGTACAGGGGAAGAATGACTTCCCTGGTCCTGCTGGCCACACTATTCCTGATACAAGCCAGGATGCTGCTGGCCTTTTTGGCCACCAAGGAACACTGCTGGCTCATGTTGAGTCGGCTGTCAACCAGTACCCCCAGGTCGCTTTCTGCCTGGGCACTGTCCAGCCACTCTGTCCCCAGCTTATAGCGTTGCAGGGGGTTACTGTGGCCAAAATGCAGGAATTGGCATTTTGAAATAGTTCCTCTAGTTTAATAGTTGCTTGTGATTTTGCATGTCCAGTTTGAGGAACTCTGAAGGAAACTTAACTTTCAAAATGTCTTGAATATTAGCTGTCTGAAGTGTATGACCAGTGCCAGAAGTTAAGGGTCTGACAGTTGACCAGAGCAAGGTTCACCTTCTGAAATTGTCATTTTATTTTTACATCTACATAGTTAAACCTTGCACTACCCTGGTAACATTGATTCAGGCACTGCAAAATACACAGGAGTTGTAAGTCTATATCTTAAAAAAGTTGCTATCTAAAAGCACCTGAGTTCTAAACCACGGAATTTATTTAATTTTAATCTTTCTCCCCACATAATAAGGAATACACCTGGCTGAAGTCCTTAAATGAATTGCAGTATGTACGTTCTTCATGGAGTCTAGGACTTCACTTCCAAAGCATTTTAGTTTCAAAAGATGGTATAGCCTCTTTTTTTTTATTTTTAATGAAATACCAAGTTAGTAGTTAACTGTTTGTATATCACATTAGAGGACACAAGTTTCACAGTAGGTAGTAGCAAAGGACACATTTTAAGTTAATCAGATCCTGATACTTTGACATGTTCTTCCTACTAAGAAAATTCGCCTGTGCAAACTTGCTGTTTTTCCTTTGTATTATTAAAATTTGTTTTGACCAAAAGTGCTTTGAAACAGATGAGTACTGCATACAACATGGATGTGATCCCCTAAGCAAATTTGTGATTGTCCATGCATAATATATTCAAGCCTTATTTTGGATCTGTCTCACTGTCTTGCCCTTGACAGATGTAGTGCACACCTCAGATTTCATTTGCTTCATTTTTGTTCTGGATCTTCATTAATTAGGAGGATCAGAGACAACATAGTTTCTTAATGCTCAGGTTATTTACCAAGGCTGATCATAGTCTGCTCTTAGAAGTGAAACAATTTCACATCACCAAAGACTCATTTTCCTAGTTCTGCTAACAGGAAGTGTTTTGGGTTCTTTTGGTGGTTTTTGTTTGTTTGTATGTTTGTTTTTGTTGTTGTTGTTGTTTGTTTTACTTTTTTTTCTAATTTTAAAATATTTTTAAAAAATTAAACTTCTCATGTAAACAGGATTGGGTCCTGAAGTGTGACAGAAAGAAAAAGATAATCCAAAAATGCCAGCATGGGGGACAGTTGACAATTATCATCATATAATTCTGAAAAGTTGATGTAATCACTAAATAAATGTGTATCATTGGCTGATGATAACCATATGTGTTGGTACATGTTGACATGTAAATCTGTACAGCTGATAAAAATGTTTTAACAGGAGCTGTTTGTAGAATGGCTTGAGAGCCTAGGGCCCAAATTGAATATTTGCTAACTAAACGTGATTACTGATAATGTCTTTTCCAGTTAGTTTTCCTGTTCAAATATTTTTTTTTGCCCAGTCTTTGCAACAAATAAACTTTCAAAGCAGAGAGAGAGAGGAACAAACTTAAATGTGAGAGTTCTGTTTAAAGAATGTTGAGATGGAAAAATCTTGATCTACTTTACTTAGTTCTCTGTATTTTGACTGCATTCTTATACCAAAAGTCTGTCATAGAGAAAAAAAAAATTCAAGTTTTTATATTTTATGAGGGATTAGGTAAGAAATAGTCTCAGAGCTTTCTGGGGGTATTATTTAGATTTGGGTTTATCATATGTATAGAAAATGTATTCGAAATAATTCAAAGTATTCTTCTGTTTTAGAATTTATCTTTCCAAACTACTGACTCCTTTATCCCCTGAATTTATAAAGTTGTAAGTGTGAAAGATGAAGCTGGTTTATGTACAGAGAAGTCAGATCTAAGTTCACAAATACTGTTTCGTATCCGACCATTTCTGCCACATGAACAGATGTATCTCAAGGTTTTAGTTTTTGTTTTCAGTCAGTCAGCATGTAAAGCACTGACTTTTATAAATTACCTTAAGGTTATTGTGGGAAGAAATAGCACAGATTCTTTGAAATGCTCTTTAGCAACTTTTGGATATTTTATGACTGAAAATCCCTGCTCTGCAACAGACCTAAGAAAATATTTTCCAATCAGGTTCTCTTTCAATAGAACAGTTTCTCTCAGCATTTAACTTCTTTACTATAATAGCTTGTTTCTCCACATTTTGACAAAAAAGAAAGAAGACATGAAGTAATTTATCTTTTTGAAATCTCAAATATATTTCTGAGATTCTTCTGGAACCCCATTCACTATTTTTCAGGTTTCTTTTTTGAACTTTCCAGTGCTTGCCATGAGCATACTCTAAATAGATTATAACAATAATTAATAAATAGCAATAATCAATGTAACAGTAAGTTAAAAATAAAGCAAAATTCCCAGCAGTTTGCTGGGTGAAATGGAACTTTCTGATCTTCATCTTCGTGCACATAATGAGGTATTCAACAACATCTGAAGCAATTGTAGATCAGGACAAGATATTATAGGAGTGTATTTAAAACAATGTGTTTTCGAAACATTAATTAACATTCAAATATTTTGGATGGTAAGCAATAATTAATTAATAGCAGCTCCACTTATAACATTTATATGTACAATACCAACCTGAAGCAAGGTACAGATGAAGAAAATATTTTTTCCAAAGTGCTTCTCCTTTATGGAGGGGGCTTTTTTTCGCTTGAACTTTTGGGTTTTGTCTCCTTTTTTTCTTTCCTGTGTGTTACTGGTTTGTGTGTAGTTCCAAGAAATCCTCATATAGCCTTACAGTTTTTATTCACACTAATTAATGGATGTTTGTAGCATATGTTTGCTTTTTTCTCCTGCATTCCATACAGCGGCGAATGGGGTAGTTACAACCTCTCATAACAAATGGCATCACTTTATTTTCAAACAAAGGTCACAGGAAATGTGTTTGGTTTACATTTTGAAAGTTTTATTATACATTATATTATTGTATATTATGTAGTATTTAAAGGAGAATGTTTGCATCTATTTTATTTTAAAAATAAGTTCTGGTACTGATAAGTACAAGAATACAACATAGATACGGTAGTATTATTTATAAAGGCCTCTCCTCACCCTTGAACTTCTTGATGTACTTTCATATCCTTCCACAATTACAGTAGGCAATATTTTGGGATAAAGTATTTGCAATTGCCCAACTATTACCATTCATGCACTATTGCAGAATTTATCTAGTATTACAGAATTTGTCTGATATTACAGATAGTCTGTCTTAACATGTAGTCAACTTTAAACAATTTCTTTGTGTAATCTGGTTTATAAAGTAGTCTTGGTACAGTCATGAAAATGCAGATTGCCTAAGAGAAAATGAAAATGAAGCATGTAGACAATTTCCATCCTATGTCTCACTGGCATGCTCTGAAAAGTAAGAGATACTTTTCTTAAGATATATCACAGTTAAAGTATTGTTTTCACAATATAATTACAACCACTGTCTCATAACATCCAGTGAAACCACATATCCTGTAAAAATCATTTCTGTTACCTGTATGTACTCGCTAAGGCAGCTGCAAAGTTCTTTTGGTTGAATCTTAGATATCCAAAATAGCATTCACACTAACTCACATAAATTTATCCCATTCACTGTAGTGCTTTAGCTCTCAGATACTCCTTTAATTTGATAGCTTTATATATGAACTATTTAATTTTGGCACTTTTGTTCTTGACTTTTAAAGTTTTTTTTCATGTACAGAACTAGAGTATTTATTGCATGTATTTAGGCTACTGCTCACTGCTTTAGCTTTTACCTTAACTACTGACACAAAAGTCATAATTTAAAGGATTAAAACCAAAAGTTTGTGCACTAGAACTTAGATCATTACGTTGTGCAAATTGGTGATGACTGTAAATTCCTTACTTCACTAATAATCATTTTGCATTCTCTAATATGAGCTTAAACTGTTGTCTTATGTTGCATAGTTATAAAACTTTTTTTTCCCAAGATTTTCCAGTCCTTTTAAAGGTCTTTGTTTTCCAGATCGTTGTTTTGCTGCCATATGAGACTGAACTTAGCATGTGATTATACCAGCTCATTTGACATTATTTTAGGAGCAGTGCTCTCACATGTTTGGAAAAATTATAGTTCTATTTTCCATAGTTTGTATAAGTGTGTCAAAAAGGAAAGAAACATTGCAGTTTGCTTCTGACAAGATTTTTTTCCTCCTTTTTTTATTTAAAGTAAGTTATCTCAATTTTTATGTCAAAGCTGCCACATCTCTCCTATTTAGTGGCACATCCAACAACATGCTGGAGAGGAAATGAGGTTATTTATTCTCCAGTGTTCAAAGGTCCCTTGGCTTGAGAAGAATTACAGGGCAGGGTTCAGAGTATTAGGTGACCTGTGAGGCAGGAAATGTTTGGGGTTTTCATTTTGATTAGGTCACCTCATTCTATTTTTTTTCTTTTTACTTTTTTCCTTTTTTTGCTAAATGTTCAAAATATGCCCAGCA
The DNA here is from genome assembly GCA_013397865.1 of Struthidea cinerea. Classification (NCBI taxonomy): domain Eukaryota; kingdom Metazoa; phylum Chordata; class Aves; order Passeriformes; family Corcoracidae; genus Struthidea; species Struthidea cinerea. Next base: position 253,257 of record VZTI01002973.1, on the reverse strand, counting down.
TTGCTGTGTTTGCAACTGTTTTTCTAAGCTAATTTTAGTCTCAGAAGCATAAATCTTTCCAACGAGGTTATACTGCCAAATGGATGTCAGGCATGGTTGGATTTTGGGGATTTGTTTCTTTATTTTGAGTATACAATAGGCTATGGGTATTATACACGTCTTTTAGTTGTCTACCACAAAGATGGGTCCTTGTTTTTGATTGTTTCTAACTTTATTTAACTTTCCAGTTTTTGACTGAAATATTTCATTACAGCTGCTTGCTTGAAGCTAAATATGGTTCATCTGTTTCCAAGAAAGAGACGGGGGAAATAATACATTCTTCTCCGTTAAGCATGAGCCCAGGAATGGGTAGGAAAGGAAAGAAACTGGTAGAAGCCAACTGAGAGGAGATGAGAACTAAGCAAAAAGGGGCTATAGTGAAGAGCTAGAAATTAGTAAACAGTTTGGAATGGTGTCAGTGGAAGAGAGACATCAATGGATGGACTCAGTGATCCTTTTGAGTCCCTTCCAAGTCAGCATATTCTGTGATTCTGTGATTCTCTGATATGGGCTTAATTTGGAGAAAACAGGTAGAAGGATGCTCCCATATAAACGTATGATTTCCAAACTTTACTGTTCTTTCTTTGTTAGTTAACATCGGTGAAACCCTTTGGACAATTTCTTGTCTGCATCCAACTCCTCTGTCCATCTCCCATCTCTGTGTCCTGCTGGCTCTACAGCAGGCATCTTTCTAGTAAGTAAAACGGGGCCAGAGCACCAGCTTGAGCCTTGACCTGCACTCATCCAGCTCTCTTATCACCGTGGTCCCTGACCATGCATCAGTGGTCTGGGCCAGCCAGTGCTCCTGAGACAGTGCCTGAGGGAGTAAATGCCAGAGACCATTCCTGAAGAAGTCATGTGAACAAGATAAAAGAAAGTTTGTCTCCCTCCACAGTTTTCCATTACTATCTCAACATGTTTTCACCAACAAATACTCCCATGTCCTGCCATGTGTTATCCTAGAGTAAGGCACAGAAGCAGTTATGTGCTATAAAAAATACCACCATTAGCAGCTGCAGTCCACTCTCCTATTATTTCAGACACTTCAAACCAGAAAATGAAACCAACAAACAAAAAAAACAAAAACCAAACCAAACAATAACTTAGCTTTAGAGCCCTGTGGCTGCTTCATGGGGCTCAGAGAAGATCTAAGAGGATGTCATCCCACTTCAGAACTAAGAAATGTACCCTGTGCCTATTTTATATCAATGATGATAGATAATACACGTTACTGTTAATTACTGTATTGTTAATTCAAATGGCAGTCATCTCTGTGATAAAGATGCAAAATCTTCTTATAATTCTTCTGTGTTCATATTGTTATTGAAGTCATGTAGGGGGATTTATCATTTTTCTAGCTGCTAGCTTTCCTGCTGCCCCCTGAAAAAGTAAAATTACTAATCAAGCCATACACTTGAGGAGCATGTTTTCCATTGAAGTCATGTCTCATGATGAGTTCAGGCTGCCTGCTTTCCCTCTATAAGTAAACATGGCATTTCTTTCAACCACCCGGATATCTGTTTACCCAGCATTTGTTTGTTTTTATTTTACAACCTTATTTGAAATCAGAGAAATTACTTTTGGGTTCAAATTTTAGCAGCAGGGATGCTGAGATAGCATTAATCTGCACTATCATGTCTTTAGGGAGTCATATTGAAAACAAAAGGTGTTAGAAGAATATTATTAAGGTGGCAAAGTTGAGATGGGAAATTGAGACAGGGCTGTCTGTACTATTGGGTGGGCAAGGCTATACTAATATGAGCAGACACTACCATGTGGTCAAAGCAGGTAGTGTCAGAGCTCATTTGCTGGGCTGTTAAATCCTCAGTGGTGAATTAATGAAGCAAAAGATCTACAAAAAACTTTGTTTCTTGAATTATACTCTGAAAAACTGAATTTCATTACTACCAGTACCAAGAATTCCTAAATCATTGTAGACAAGTCCTTCTAGACTTTTCACAAATCATTCATTTAGGAATTCCTCATTTTCTTAAGGAACCTAAAATCTAAGGTTATGCTGCTTCTCAGTACGTCAGCCTAACTTAACTGAGCTTTACCCTGTGTCAGGAATTGTCTGATGTGAATTCTCTTAGTCAGTGGAAAAGGTGGTGAATTTCAAAAGAAGCAGTACAAAATGGTAAATACCAGCAATCTGCACTTAGAAGTTATTGCAGGTTTCTGAGAGTTCTTCCCTCCTGCTGATTTCTGTTCAGAGGAAGAATTGTTTTCTTAACAATTTTCTCTTTACCAGGCTTTTTAGTCCATCTCCTAATTGTTTATTATAGTTGTGACTCAGGTGCTCATCATAGTGTGCCTCTTTCCGCTGAAATATCTCAGCAACTTCAGTACTTCTCTGCTTTAAAATGCTGTAAACAAAATCGCTTAGAGGCCAACTGCTGTTCAGATGACTTAAAAACCCCATCCTATTCTAAGTGAAGCAAATGAGAATTTCTGTGGCTTTTCTCTTTTTTTTTCATTTTTTCCTTTTTTTTCCCTTTTTTTCCCTTTTTTTTTTCTTCTTTTTTTTTCCTTTAGGATAAAGCACGGCTCTGACAATTTCTAAATTTGAGGATGATATCTTAGTCCAACTGAAATGACTTAACATTTTGGATTTTTTAATGACTAGAATTTAACGCTTCAAATTTTTGTGGCATATGGTGGTTTTCATTTCTTCATCCATCAAAACTTCTCAAAATAGTGGAATTCTTCTGTTCACCTGATCAGTAGTACCGAAGTGGCTGTTCACTGTTTTTATGTGCATATGACGGGTGTTCTATGATTAATAGAAAAACAAAACAATTTTAAGAATACTGAGTATATTCATAATTAAAACTTCAGAAATTTCTTTGAGTGTGAAATGTATTTCATCTGTTTCAGCTATTGGTAAGGAATAAAGTTTTCTAAAACAGCTGCTGAATTAGAATGTGAAAGTTATTTCCTGTATTCTTTTGTGTTCTGATTGCAACTTGTTAGCAAGTTACCTTTCTTTATATATGCTTATATATGTTTACATATGCTTTATAGAAAACACTGATGTCACCTATAGGGAGTACCTGAAGAAATAAAAATTTCATATAAGGCAATATGCACCTGAGTGCATTATTGGTTTAATAGAGATGGGCAGCATCTTCCCTAAGCCTGAATGGCTCATTCTAAAAATGTAGTTTTGGTGAGGATTTTTTAACAGAGTGTTTTCTGGAGAGTTAAAATGTACTTTGAAGTGTCCTACATTTTAAAACATGACTGGATGCAGAAAGTGGTCATTCTAGACTTCTTTGATATCTGAGGTTAATTTTTTTCAAGAGAGGCCTGTGCTATAAGCAGATTATTTTAATTATCAAACACATTTCATCATTACTCTATCAGTCATTTTATCATATGTTCAATAACTGTTACTATTGTGCCCTACTGGAAACTTTTTAGTTGAGCATGTTCAGAAGAAGCAAAATAGGTTTCTTATGTGTGAGGGCAAAGACAAAAACTGTAGTTTTTGTAACTGCAGTTTATAGTCCTGTAATGGCAGTCTTTATTTTGACGTGTTTATTGTGTATCACTGTCTTCAACATTGATACTACTCTCAATTTTTATACTTGCTCTATGTCACTGATGTCTATTTATATTACAGACATTGCTTGAATAGAAATGTTCTTCATTGCTTGTACACTGAACTGAAGTCTACTAGTCATTTAGCTGTATTCCTTTTATATTCTTACATAGCTGACAAAAGTAATCTAATTCTTGTAGTTAATAATGCAAAGTTTAAATTGGAAATTCAGATCCTTGTCTCTTAAAAATAACTCCCTAATATTTTAGGCCTACTAATCAGGTTATCAGAAGGGACATATTAAAGACTAAGATGTGGCATCACCTTGTTTTCATGATTAACTTGCCTTACCAGGTTTTCAAGGCGATTCTGCTGCAGACGAGGTCTAAAGCATTAACTTTAATGGATTAATCGAGAGAGAATGATCTGTCCAAATGTGCATTGATTCATCTCAAAACAGTTAAAAATGAGAATGCTACCAAAAGCCCAGCAGTTGTAGATTTATCAGTATATAAAACCTGAGAGACCAATTCATTCAAAATTGTCAGATTAGCGGATCAGATGCCATTTTCAAACCCAATTAGATACGTTCCTCAAACAAGGAGAAAGTCATTTCTCTAAGGGAAGATTTTATCAAGTGCTTCTCAATAGTTTCTGGGATTAATGCTAAGTAATAAGTAGATTTATCACATTATTAACTTACTAATACCATATCAAACAAGCATCACTCTCCTTTGCCCTACTGTAATAGCTACATTTCTGATGTCATGCTTATTTTTGTTTAAAATTTTAATTAAAATTCCAGACATAAAGAAGAGAAAGTTCTTTTGGCTTGTTAGGTTGTATTTTCATTTTAATTCTGACATCAATGTTCTTGTCTTTTGTTTTATATATCTTTTCTCTAATGAGGAGCAGCCGAGGTAACTGGGATTGTTTAGCCTGGAGAAAAGGAAGCTCAAGTGAGATCTTACTGTTCTCTGCAACTACCTGAAAGGAGATTGTAGTCCAGTGGGGGTAAGCTTCTTTTCCCAAGTAACAAGTGATGGGACAGGAAAAATTGTCCTCAAGTTGCACCAGGGAGGTTTAGATTAGATATTACAAAAAATTTTTTCACAGAAAGGGTTGTCAAGCACTGGAACAGGGAAGTGGTGTAGTAAGCATCCCTGGAGGTGTTTAAAAGACATATAGTTGTGACATTCAGGGACATGGCTTAGTGGTGGACTTGGTTAATGTTGGAGTCAATGATCTTAAAAGTCTTTTCCAATCTAAAAGCTTCAATGATTCTATGTTGCGATGATACTATCTGTGTTTGCACTTCTGAATGTCTGTTTTTGCTTTTCTGCAGGCAGGTGGCTACCTTTCACTGCCTGTCAGATCTCTTGAAACAAAAGCTCAGTCAGCCAGTACTAGGAAGACACATATTTTTGGTATAAAATCGTGCATAGTTTCCTAAGGGATAGGATGGGTAGAAAGACCATTTCTTTCATAGCTTTCATATGAGGCAGAGTACTACAGTTGTACTGCCATGTCTTTGATCCTAATGTGATTTTGGTATCTAAAAAGAGATGCTTCTGGGAATCAGGAGCTCTAATGTGTTGATGCTGTTGTTCCATGACTGCATAAGGCTGCACAACCTGGGCAGAAGCTTCTCCTAAGGCTTACGATATCACTTCTTTGGATCTATCCCAGTGAGGCTTTAGGTTACTCTTAAGGCACTTTGTCTCATTCTTTTTTTTTTTTCTGAAGTGCAAACTTTCCTCTGAGGCTTTCAGTTGTAAAGATTATACATCACTATCCTCATTAAGAAACCAACAGGGAACTTGCTCGAAAACAAGCTCAAATAAAGGAATTATCGTAATTATTTATTTATTTTATGCTTGAAGAGTGTGTTACCCTCCTATCTTTGGCTTGTGTTCTCTTTGTCTGTTTATTTTTCTTAAAGAGCTGTACAGAATTGTGAGCCATTCTGTTCTCTGTAGAACAACACTGTAAATCTCTAGGTCTTTAAACTTAAGTCTGAGTCTCTTCTCCTTGCATCAGTCTTATTTTTAATGTACAACATCTTAATGCCTGGTGCTGGAAACGCGTGATTTATTTGTGATAGTTTGCTGCAGTGTAGGATTTTATTAGCTATACTAATAGAAACTCATCACCTTTACCTTTGCCGTGGGAGGTGAAAGAGCTTAATTCTCTCTGACTCAAACAGTACTAATCTGCAAACACAACTGAGCCAGGAGATGTTATTTGTCATTCCTCTGTATAAACTCAGACTGAAAAAGATATATATATTTATTAATTTTTTGCTATAAAAATACTTAACAAGTAGATGATACATTTTCTTTTTTCTTTTCTATTTCTCTGAGGGTTCTAAAAGCATGTTATGTTATACAGCCTTTATGGTTTTGCTTTTTTTATTTATTACCGTGACATTAAGTGTAATAATAACTTAAAGGTCAGTAAATCAAAATCTTTTGCCTATTCTTGATTAGTTAATGACAATTCTGTCCTTTCAAAGGCTTTGCCAGTATGGTGAGAGTGAAAACATCAATTTGTATACAATTTTTATTTTTGAATGATATTCTATAAAGCTGACTGTGGACAAGTTACAAATAGAACTGTACATGCTTGTAAGTGTAATTAATTTTCAAAGGGAAAGCAAAGTAGGATGTAGGAAAGGAAAGAAGGGAAGGGAACCAAACTAATCTGTATGAAAACCATATTAGTTTTTGACACATAATTTCTCACCAGGTGTACAGTCGAGATTTCTTTTACGTTTTCTTCAAGTCTCATTTTCCTCTTGACTATAAATGTGACAGATTCTTTGCTGACTCTGTGGTCCGTTGTGATGGGCTCCTGGCTCACTTATGAGCTGCTTTACTTCACTTGATTCATCCTGCAGAGCTCCTGTTCACCTTTGCTTTCCCAGAATGTTATCACAGAGAATTGATTTGAGTAAACAGAAGAGTCCGCCTTCAGAGAACTGGGGGAAAAAAGCATTTCTCACAGCATATTAGAATAGTGAGGAATTGTCAAAAGGAGGTGGCCATAAATGCACAGTTCAGATAACCTCAGTTACTCATGTGAATGACAATTAAGTAGCAGTATTGAATCGACTTCTTGTGGAAGTTACACTCCTACCTTATTACTAGAGTGCTGTGTTTATTTTATTGACATATACATTTTGCAAGTCTGCATTTATTAGTGCATTGATGTTTTGACTAATCCATATCAATGAAATTATATACAGAAAACTGTAACTTAATTACATTGTAAGCAGGAGTGACACGTTGCAAAGTCATCTTAATGTACTTGCACTTCCCTGGAGACTATTGGCAGCATCTGTTAACCTTCTCACCATTGTATTAGAAGTGATTAACAAAACCAGCAAAAAGCCAAGACCTCCCTCCTATCAGTCACACAGCTGTAAGAATGTATTGCATTTTTCTTTACATTGGGAAGAAGTTTGAAGTAGAAGTCAATGATACATAGGAAATGGAAGAATAAAACCCTTATCGTGTCTGTTTGAAAACACAACCATCCTATTTTTTATTTTGCCTTTGAAATTTTCATTCTTTGGAAGTCATAAATTCAGAATAAAAGTAGTTAGAACTACTGAACACATCCTTCAGTCCTCCAAAACACACCTTCAAAGAGTGGCAGAGGTAACAAACTGCTTATTCTTCCTTTAGCATTGAAAAAACCTGGTTGAAATCACAGCTGTGGTAAAGAAATTCAAGTTATTCTACTACTTCTCTTCAACATATTATGCCATTATATGAAGTTAAGAATAGTTTTAATGTTCATTATTATATTTGCATTTGAGCATGTATTTCATCATAATACAGACTTTCCTGTTTGATAGCACTTTCCCAAACTGATCATTGCATTGCAAAGACATACATGGGAAAAAACATAGGGGCGAGAAAGTGTATGCAGAGACATAGAAAAATCTGTGTGTTTGTCAGCATATGCTATGATTCTAGGAGTAACTCCAGTTGCGATTGGAACTGAAAAACACAGGGAAAATTCGTATTCTCCTATCTGAATTACAAGAATTGGATGATGATCTCTCTCTCTCATTTTGCTTTTTCTTTTTTTGGGGGAAAATAAGGCTTGGGAATCGTAACCTAAAAGAGAGAGAGTAAAAGAAATCCAGTTTACAAAATGGAAATTATAGCCTAAGATTTATGAACCTTATTGATTAACAATCATCCTGTAATACTAAAAGTTACACTTGGGAACAGTTTTAATATTTTGAAGTGTTAGAGTTTTGGGGAGAGTTTGATTGATAGTGGGAGTGTATTTTTCTGTCAAAAGAACAAGGAAAAAAAAGTCTCAAATTATAGGCCATCTAGCAAATTATAGTTCATCCATCACATAATATGGCATGCAGTATTGTCATATGTTGATTCTAGAAGAAAAGTATTTTTAAAAAAAATCCTGGTGGTACTATTTTCTGTTTATACATTTATTCCTTGATCTGGCCCCTTCTATGCTTTTAATCCCTTTTAATCACTTCTGTATATTGCAGTCTTCAAAGTGATTGTGAGGGTAAATCAAGGTAAGTGAAATGAAGAGGATGCTTATGATGGAGTTCAGCTTGTATAGAAGTGAGTGTGCATATGAGTCTAAATTAAATACTTGTTATACAAGCAGAACACGCTGTTTTCAGTTGCTAGAAATAATCATGAGGACTGGAAATGTTATTCATTCCAGAACAGTTACAGTGTTTTAGTGTACAGAAATATTGCATATTTTTTATCTTTTTGAGGAAATTGGATATTTTCTGAGAGTGAATACACCTACAGCTTTTAGTTCTATTACCTATTGTGGGCAGGCGTTCTTGTGATAAGTATGGTATCGAGAAGACAGGTATTTAATTGGTTCAGAAATCTATTCTCAGCTTGTTGTACAGGTGGGCTTCCTGAGAAATAAAGAAGATGGTAGGAACAACGTCTTTATGTTGCTTTTCTATAAACTAAATTGTTCCTGTGTAAGATTTTTTTTAAATCTTTCATCCTTTTTAGCCCTGTTAGATGGCACAGTTGCAGCCTTCCTGGTCTTTTTGGCAATATTTAAAGTAAAAACCATCGGAGAAGTGGTGGAAAAAAAGTGAGGTCATATCTTTGCATCACTGGTATGTACCAAGTTCTGGTGAGAGGAAAAGTTGGTTATGCAATGGCAGTTAAGAAATTCTGGAGAACTGGTGCTAGAAAAACTGCAAGGGGTCTACCAGCGTAACTCCATATCAATCAGTCCCTATTATGATTGTCATAACATGCTGTTTATTGTTAAAGGAAAAAAAAAAGTTTAAAAATCTAAAAGACTGACACGAAGCATTTCGTATTTGTAGGGGTCCTGGCCAGTTTATGCCTTATGCAAGTCAAGATTGGGTCTGTCACAATTGTCCTTGCTCAGCTTTTGCTTCTCATATGCAAAATGCAGCAATGTTAACTGTAAAAATTGCACCCCTGCAATGAGAGTTGCACAGAAAGCATCTGTGCAGGAAAGAGATGCTTAGAATTTGTTTATGTTTGCAAGTAAAATGCAGCCCTTTGTCTTTAGGAAACACAGGTTAAAGGGCGTTAAAGCCATCAAGAAGAGGAAACAAAGCAAACAATATACTGTTCAAAAATGTGCGTAAATAATTTCTGACCTTAAGAGTGGATGTGAACAACACAGAGGTGTTTCAGTCAGTTACTATGTTACAGTGTTCTGTAAGGCTAAAAAAAGTAGCTAATTTGAAAAAAAAGAATAAAAACCCAAACAATTTTTTTTAAAAGCAATTACTTTTTTAATGTTGTTGTTGTAGTTTCCTAGTAAGAACTGGGACTTAATGTCTTCCTGTGTTGGCCAGGAGTACAGCCATATGCTAATAGGAGTCACGTTTTCAACTGAGAAGGACAGGATGTACTGTAAATAATAGTTTGAGAGCTGGAGATCAAAGTGAATGAATACGTTGTTCACTTCTAGCCTCATCTTTATTTCATCTGTTTGGTGCTTTCAGATGCACTGTTCAACTCATTTGCAAAGGTCCAGATCATGGAATGTACCAAAGGCAAAGAATACAAGTAATCCTAGTATCAGGTTTTGATATGGATCCACTAATACACATTTTTTTTGCATAAAATACCACTGTCTGAGTCAACAGGAGGAATTGTTCAGTGTTATAGAAATATTGTTTGTCGCTATACAAGTCAACCTTCAATGGCTCAATTAACAGTATTTAGATCCTTTCTTTTTGTGTAACTCTTAATACAGGTATTCACATATTCATCATTTGACTCTTCATTTTGTTTATGTTTAAAGTAACAAGTGGTCCTAGATGCAGGGAGATCTTAAATCCGTGTATTTAATTAAAAAACCTGCAAACTTATTTTTTAACTGCATTTCTTTCTTAAGGAGATGGTTATTTTAAAAATTTTGAATTAATAACATAAACCATAATTATGGGGTTTAAAATTTTCAAGGGGATTACAATATTTTATATCAAATGGGACTCTGAATACATCCATTAACTAAGTATTTTCTTTCAGTTCATAAGAACACTAGTAGAACATTAACTCTTCTTCATTAGTCTGACAAATCTATTCCATGACTTTACTTCTCAGATATTCCATAATACAAAATATAAACCTTAGATATTAGTTGAAATGTCTTTTCAGGCTACTTTGATGACCTTGGGCAGGTGAACCTGGATTCATCTTCCTTAACTTCAGATGACTACATCTCTGCTAATCCTCCTGAACTCCCTCTACTCATTGGAGAGAAATAAGCACTACTGGACTTGGTTCATCTGAATTGCTTTAGACAGCCACTTTTAGATGAAATAAATATCTGAAGTTGCATGGAATATATTCCATTCTCTTTGTTACATTGCCCTTCTGGGAAATGAAGAAAATGGTGCTCTTCTGTAGCTGCCATACCAACATAAAAGGTGGGATAAATAATAGTAAAAGGTGATGAAACTGGATAGTCCATCAACCCCAAAGATTCTGATTTATCTGTCCCCATAAATGTGTAGCAGTGTGGACAATGAGTCAAACTAGAGGGAACATACAGAAATGGGATGAGTAATACATGACTGTAGACTATGACATTGATCTGAAGTGCTAGTGCACTCCATGAAGCATAGCAGGGTGGGACAGCTGGAAACTAACACAAGGCAGGATCATCTCACCAAATTATGATTATTTTGAGTTAAGGATATATTTTTTTCCTATGCACATGCTCCATGCAATATGTATAATCTTATTGATGTTATCAACATGTACTTAAACAAACTAGATCACAAAGTTTTGCTGTAATAAAACTGTAGGGTTTTATTACAGAAAAGCAAAACTTCTCATCACTCAGGTAAGGCCTAACAAATTGAGAGGAATGGAATAAGAAAAGGTGGAATTGTTTTCTCCTTCTTACTTTTTTCTCTACAATTGAAAAATAAAGAGAGTGCTTAGTTAAGGTTGCTAAAACTGCCTTCATGACATTGATTGACTGACTCCATTGTAGTTGACTGGTTATATTTCAAGACTAAAACTGAAGCTTCTCTGGAGAACATGTGAATTAGGTGTCTATAGGTAGTGAGCCAAGGATTAAAATTTAAAAAATATTATATTCTTTCCCATGGAAAAGAAATGTTTCTCCAGATGCACTTGAAGATAAATGAATAGTAAGAGGGTCTTTTTTGTTGTTAGTAAATTCAGAAAGCAGTTTATCAGATCTTCTCTAAGAGTTTGAGCGGGAGAAAGTTAAGTAACGTGCAATCAAAGTGTCAGATTAGCAGAAATGGAAATGGGAATACTCTTGTTAGCAAGAAAAAATAAGCCTAAAATCAAATAATTGCTCAGCCTTGCCAATAGGTAATTTCTCACTGAATCGTATGAAATCAAGCTTTTATATCTTGTTTTCTCAGGGAATAAGCTATGCCAGTTTATTTCCTTTGTTGTCATATTCTACCAGAATTTGTTTTTAACTAGGTACCATTTGAACTAACACTGTTGTTTTTTTCCCTATCCAGCAACAGTGTAATAATTACCATATTTGAGTTTTTTAAGGTTTTCATTGATGACATTGGTCATACTACATGAATTTAAATAATCAGGTTTTGTGTCATTATTGGGGTTAAAATATTTTTTTTTTTTCCAAGTTATAAAATTCTTATCAGGATTTAGGAAAGAGTATACTCATGAAATTCTTTATTGCTATCCCACATCAAGACGTGATTACTTCATTCCAGCAAAATGTTATTTTTACTCTAAGAGGATAGACAATACAATACAATGGTCTGATGGTATTTCCCTTTAGTAATATATCTAGCAGCCTTTTAGCATAATTTTGTAAGTTATACAGTTCCTGCAGTAATTGTGATTATTCACTCGTCATATTGTTCACTGTTCACTTAAGTAAATAGCCTCTAGTCATCATTTTGAAAGTAGATATGAAGAAGATTGCATTTCCATAATTAAAAATAAAAATCAAATCCCTCTTCTCTCTTCGTTTTTAAATTGCTGCTGTCAAACTGTACAAATGTACCAGAGAAAAATGATTGAAATACTTAAAAAAAAAAAATCATTCATAATACTTAGTCTTGGATGAATAATAAAAAAGGTAGAACATTACAAATTGTTATTTCCTCATTCTAATTAGATTAATAGATTATAAAAATCCTCATTGCTTTACATGAATATATTATGGTATGGCAATCATAAATCCTGTGCATTTTTACCCCACTAAGCATATGGGATTGCTAATAGGTACCTCAACAATCAATTTAATCATGCAATTTAATCCTTAAAATTAATATACTTTCATGGTAGCAACTTTACAAAATAATAATCATCAGGATTATGCTCATTTAAATTAAACTAGCTTCCAGTTGTTGTCTTGTCTTCAGTTAAGATGGAACCTGACTGTTTGGTAATGCTTTTCTTTCTTGGATCTACTTGTTACTGTGTTATAGATGGAAAATGCTTTTTCTTTGCATATTTTATTTTACTCATGATATTTTCTTTGGCTTCCAATTAACATTTATTCAACATTTCAGGGCTCACTGATATGTCCTTTTAAAACAATTGCAAGTTTAATAGGGCACAGAGCTGACATTTGTCTACAGATCAAACCAATTTCAAAGGCAGAATTTTGATTTGAAATTATATAGTCTGAATGCAATCATCTTGTCTGTCTCTACACTTCAGCTTTAGAAATTGTCTACCAGAGACAGGATAGTTCTGATGCATGTCTGTGTGTGCATTTTTATAGATCATGCAGCTTTAGGAGCTACCTGTATACTTGATCATGTATGCTTGAACAGAAAGACATCATGAATGATATCTCTAAAGAAATGGGCAATACAACTCAGCATAGCTATATTAAGGTTATTAAAGATGTACCAATTTATGCCACCTGCAATTCTGGCCAATAAGGATAACAAGCAATATTTTCTCTTGTGCTTTATTGCTTAGTGCACAGTGAAGCATCCAGCACTAGGATTTAATGTTGACTATAGCAGCAGTAGCCTCATGACTGACAGATGTGGTTACTCCCTCCCCCACAAATGCTGTTCCATGCTCAGACTTTCATCTGTTGGCATCTTCAAAATTGAAAACCTAGGTTTGAAGTATATAAATTTAATACTGGAGTCCACAACCTCTGTTTTATTCCATCATAATTATCATAAAGAGATTTTAGGTTTTTAATGTAAGGTGGAATGTTTATAAAATCTTTTTTTTTTGCTATTTTAAATAAGAAACATATCTGAAATTAATACTATAAAAATAAAAAAAAAAATCCCATCGAGATTTCTTCAACACAACTGCATTTAATTTTTTTTATCTTCTTTAATTTTTTGTACATTGTAATATAAATCTCCATGAAAAGGCTGTAATGGCATACTGAAAGCACGAATCTCACAGGCATTTGAAGCAGAGTTAACAATTCGTTTTAGGAGTCCAGTCTCAGAGATCTCCAGCTGGGGACCCAACTGCAACAGCTTTGCCCCCTGAGTAGCCACTGGGATAATACATGCCCTGAAGAAAGTTGTTTTAGTGGATTGAATCCTCTGATTTCTTTCATAGTAGGCAGGGTAACATTCAGGGTGTCTGTCTATAGGCATTACTTACTTGAGTCTCATACAAAGCTACATTCTATGAATACAAAAATGGTTCTTAACTGAATGATGTTATTGGACATTCCAGTGCCTTTTCCATGTAGTCACATAGGCAAAACCAGAAATAAGAGTGCAGATGCAAGAAGTAAGTAATAATGGCCTAATTATTTTGGTATGCTGATATCAGTAAATTTCTCTGGATATTCTCCTGACAAAGTTGTACTATTGATAAACCACTCTTGAGATGAAAGCTTGTATTCATCTCAAAGCATTTGGATTCATTAGTAATATATAATCACCATTAAATTACTCTTGTTTTGAGTGACATATTTGAAAACAGTGTCAAAAACTAGGAACAGGCATGGCTGTAAGTCTATTCAAATTGTTCATGCCCTTTCAGTCTACAGTAGTAAGCAATGATTAGTTAAGAAACCAACATAAAGCAAAAAAAATAAACTGAACAAACAACCTCTCTCAAACAAGCAAAAGAACCCACAAAAAACCAAACAAAAAACCCCCACCAATAAATGAAACCTACGAAAATACAAATTAATCTTTTATCTGTCTAGCAAAAAGAAGCCTTACACATAGTAAATATGTTATATTCAGTGACACCTGTAGTATGAAGATTTTTCCCCTTCCCAAAGAAGTATATCCTGTCCCTCTGTAAAGTTCAAGCTGAACAAAAAGTGTTTCAACAAATATGGATTGATTCTTTGACATCTATCTGCCTGTATTTTGGTTTATGTAACTATTTATGCACACACACATGAACATACATAAACATGGGACAGAAGAAAGAGAGAAAGAAATATTATTTATTTTCTTAGCCTGACAGAGCATATATATTTCACTTCTGCAACTCCTTTAAAATTCCAGCTTGATTTTTAGTTCTATTGTCTCAACACAGGTTCTCCATCTCCAGCTGTAAAGCCCCCTGTTATTTAGTGGGAGCAGAGGACTTCCAAAGATAAGCTCTTTTATGGCAACCCTAATCCAGTGGACTTTCCAGCTCAGGTGATTTCTCCTCTGAGTCTGTTCGCTGCCATTCCCATTTGCAGGTCCAGCTTGTGGCAAGGCTGGCATGTATTCCAGAGGCGTTTGTGCAGGCACACGGAGGTGAACAGGTACGCACACCCCCACACACACTGTAAGGCACAACCAGCCACATGGACACCAAAGCAAGCTGCGTCCACGTGACACCCTCATGAACACCCACAGCGCTCTCTCGTCCAGCTGATGAGCATAAGACCTTGCTGGTGGTCACACAACATCACAGAGAGCACACATGCGCACGATGGGATCCAGAACTGGCTTCACACATGTGGTCTGAACAGGAGCCAGACCTAGATCCCTTTTGCCCCTGTTGCTGGCCTTGGTGCTCCTGTCCTACATCCATACCCAAACTTAGTAATTCTGATACCCTTACCTAGGTAATCTTATCTTTTATGGCATTACTTGTTATTGACTTGTGAGGCTCTTCTCTCCACAAAGGTCCCCAGTTCTGCCTTTCAAGTACACATGCAGTTTGGTTGTTCTCACAGGACTCCTCTCATCACGACCACTCTGTCCTTTTTGTCACCTCCTCATGCCATTCTTTACTGGCTCGAACAATTTCTTGTGTTGTGTTCAGCTAAATCTCAGGCCAGCACATCTGTCTGTGTGTAATAACATCGTGACTATTATGACTACAGAACATCATGTGTTTGTGTATAGATCATGTATGCACTCTGGATGTTGATTGACTTGGATGCTGCCTTGGGGACTGCCCCCTTTGTTCTACACTGGGGCATTGCAGAGTGGTGTATTACAGGTTATTCCACTGTTATTTCCATCATCAGTATTAAGATCCTGCTTTTTTACTGATTCATTTCATATTTGTTGCCAAAGCACTGCTCTCTTTTCCTTTTCCCTTTTTAAGCAGTTTCTCTGCTTTGCTTACTCTCGAGTCCAATCATCTTGTAGCTTGGTCCCAGCCAACTGACAACTGTCAGCAATTATGAAATCAGTGAGAATATGCTTGCCAAAGCTGAAATTTATTGAGGACGTTCTGCACTCTTCTGCAATATATGCTAACCTACCACTATCCCAAATTCCTCCTATACAGAAAATATTCAAAGGATTAGGACCACTTGTACAGTTTCTACATGACTGCTTTCCTCTTCTCTCATAAAGGGGCATGGTTAGGAAAAGGAGCCATTGCTGGTGGTGGTTTTAGTCAGTCTGACACTTTGGCAAGGAGACATAAATTTTAGTACCTCAAGTCCTTTCTAACCGATTCTGAAGTCCAACTCAGTAAACAAGTACTTTAGGAAAGGAGATGGATATGTATAAAAGACTTAAATTCATCTTTCTGTGAGCACACACATTTCAGCTTCTGAGCCCAATGCATTAATTCCAGGCAGGTTTTGCTAAATTATGTCTCTTTGTGTTGATGAAAAGCTTTATAAAATTAAACATACATTTTAGCACTTTCAGGTACCCTGAGATAATGCCACTTGAATTTGGAACTAGAGAATATTTCAGATAAACCCTGTACTTTGGTTATTCTGTCATTAAAAATACTTTTTAAAGCTCCTTACTTCTCTTTACTTTTCCAGGACTGAAATAAGGTGGATTTTAGCAACTATTAAGTTGTTTAATAACTATAAAGTTATTTACATTGGTTAAGAACAGTATTACAGCTGTATACAGAATTCAGAATAAATATTTGTTACATTAGTGTCTACACAAAGACACTGTGGTTCTTAGAAGAGCTTTGATTCTTTCAAAGCTCACTTTGTGGGATATGGCCTGAGGGACAATAGTAATGCCATAAACAAATTCTATGCAATCGAATATATATATGCATTTCTGGCCTAATTTTACATGTTTACAATTAATCCAAATCACAGTTTAAATTGTTTTAAATAATTTCTTACAGGCATTAAATCCAATATGATATTTCAGGGAGTTAGAGAAAAGTTTAAAATATTTTTTGATCTTTTGAGGTATTCCATGAATAGGAGACAGGGCATGCATTATCACAAAAATACTTTTATGGAAAATGAGAAACTGAGGGATAACCTTACACTGTCAAAATATGTTGCATTTATTTATTTTTTTCAAGGGCTCTGAAAAGTAAAAATATTGCGTAAGATAGTGTTTGCCCAAAGATGCTACTTCTAAGACCTGTTATGTTAACCCTAACACTGTGTCATACCTTTTGTAAATCTTTCTATGAAGAAACAAATAACCATCCACACTGAGAAAGCAGAAAGTCAGCAAGAGGAAGTTTGTATTTACCTCCAGTGTTACCTCCCAAGTTTCCTGGCTGGAAAAGTAAAACATCATAATAATTCTGCCATCCATAAGTTTAGATAGTTTCAAAATACTGACCACATTAAAATAGCTAATGAAAGGTACATAAGCATCCATCTTTCTATGGATACTTGGCAAGGGAATATAGAATGTCTGAAATAAAAACAATTTGTTAGGGTTTTTTTTTACAAATACACATACGCTCTCATAGTGGCCTAACTGATTCAGAATGGGTCAGCAGAGATGGTCATGGTTTGAGATCCCACAAATGGGATCATACATATTTTATGTATGTGCCTATGTATAGTAAATGACCAGAAAAGTAAATGGCAAGTGGGAAGGCAAGAGTCCAAAGGAAATTATTTTAATCAGCTTTCTTTTCTGACTATTATTCACATTTGTTTTTTCAAGTCACTATTGCATTCATAGTCAGATCTGCGTCTTTATTACACCTTCATTAATCTTTTAAATCTCCTGTCTGTGTACAGGAGCCTTTCTTTCTTTTAATTATCTGTTTAAAATTCAAAAATGGTAGCTGCTGCCATTTTGGCTTTTTGACATTTTTCACCTGCAGACTGTAAGAAACAGATTTAAGAGTCTTGTTCCACTGGTTTGTGTTGCATCCTGATTTTAGCTGAAATACGGGAGCTGGAATTCAGTCATTCATTGTCATTCAGGAGCTGTTTGAGTTGGGCTTTTGTGCTTTGTGGGGTCAGCAGACCTCAGCTGAATTAGAGTCTTGAATTTTGTTTTGCAACCATGTATTATTTTCCTTGTCCTGTCCCTGTTTCTTCCTTTTTAGTGCAATCATGAAATATCCCAATTTGGACATTTTATGCAGGTATTCCATTTCTATTGCTTGTAGATAGGATCACTTGGTTTGCAAGTGAGTCAGTTCTCTTATCATCAGTCAATTTATACTTTTTAAGACACACTTGTTACTCTGCTTTCTAGTACACTGCTACCTCCCAGCAAATATGAGATAGAAGTATTTATTATACCACACACTATCTGATGTACTTAATTCCTTTTCTATTTGTAGTCATCAGCAGTGTTTTCGGTTGCATTTCCTAGAACATCTGGTGTAAAGATATGCAGGGTTGGAGTAAAATGTTTCTGTTACTTTTTAGTCATTCAAGCAGTTCTTTCTTATCTCCTAATCGTATTATTAGCACTTAATAGCAGTTGCTATGGGAGCTGCAGAACCAAACAGTGGCTGAGGCTCTGTGGCATTACATCTATGTTAAAGGTAACATCTGGTCCTTGCCCCTTTGAAGGTAAGAGAAGAGGTGAAGGGAATTTTAAATACTCATTTTTGCTCTGGCTTGAACCTCAGTACACAGTATGATTCACTGCTAGGGGAGAAGTGGTGTTACCAAGCTTCTGTTATCACATATAAGGATTAGAAAGATAGGAGGCAGACTGAGTTTCTCTCATGGCTCCTGTCTAAAGTAAGGTGGTGAAAAGAACACATGGTACCTTTCCTGCCTGTCTGGTTTATTCATTAATGTTACCACTCTTTGGCTCATAACCTGCCTTCTTCAAACACACTTTCTGTTATAAGAAACTCAGGCTGTCTGAAAAAGTCCTTGTCAAAATCTGCCCTTCATCATCTTTGTCGACTTTCTGCGTATTCCCAGCATGCTGCTTTTCTCATAGTCAGTCCTTATTATAACACATAGGCACACTGCTTGCCAGAATTCCCATGAGATAAAACCTTAGCCTTCTTTTACAGGTATCAAATATCTCTTTAATATTCTTCTTTAATTCTGATAGTGCATCTCTCTGGGTGCAGTTCCTTGAAACTCATGCTTTAATAATTTTGAATGTCTGCTAAAGAACTCCAAAGTTTGATTCCTGTAATATCCATCAAAAACTCTAGCACAGGAGCAGTATCTTTTTAACTGTCAGGCTGGCAGAGATTTCTCAGAGGTGCATTTGTTTCTTTGTCCCTTGTACTTTCTTTTTGTGTATTTGTGTAATATTAATACTGGAATAGGAATAAATGTGAACAATGCTAGCTAAAATTATTCTTTGTTGTCATGCTACAGTCTTTGAACCACAATTTCTGCAGGACATGGTGTCAGTTGACAACCTCATCATTATAAGCAAGCTTTTGTGTTATACTTAAAAGCTTTCAATCTTGTTGTCATACCAATTATTTTTTACTGAGAAAAAAGGGTCTCATTTTATAGGAAAATATCTGACAGATTAATAATATTTCACATGTCCACAGTCCCATTCTAAGAATTGCTCAGTACTTTACACACATTAATGAATTAAACTTTCCAGTAACCTTATGAGAAACTGTTATTATTATACAGACATGGAAACAGTGGCACAGAGAAAATAAAAATAAGTTCAGACAGCTTATTTGGAGCAAGAAAGGGAACAAATCCCACAGTCTTAGTCTTCCATTCTGACCACTAGGTCATGACTTTTGTTCAAAGAGAGGAAGCTTAACCCTCTTTCTTTGTCATCTTGGCTTAGGTAAACAATGGTTTCTCATATTCTTCTCATCCTGTTATTAAGCGAAGGTTTATCTTTCTCTAGTGATCTGTATTCCTGTCCTTACTTGATGCCTTGGTGGGGCTACCTGGAAACAGAGGCTAGATAAAATTAAGAGGATAAAAGTGGGTATTTATTGAAGGGCCTTCAATAATGACTGTCTTTGGGCTGTCAAAATCCTTCAGAGAAGGCTACACCCAAAATGGACGATGGGTCACGAGTTTTTAATACTTTTATAAGTTTGGTCCATTTGCATATCAGGGTTAATTCTCCCTGTTACAATTTCAGGTTATGAAGTCATTACCCCAAATTTGTTCCAGCCTTTTAGAGGCTTTGTTTACATATTTTGAGGCCTGAGACAGTAAGGTGTCCTTGAAGTCCAGGCCTAGAGAGGATTTGTTTTGTCTGACCAGGATGGGAGAACAGTAACTAACAGGCTATATGGAGTTTTAGAGTTACACACTAAAGCATTACAGGATCTGAAAAATATAAAAGCCTAAAATCCTATGGCATCAACTCTACTGGCTAAGGAAGAAGTCAACAGAAAAAGAAGAGGGTGAGGGGAAGACTTCAAATCCTGTAAAATACATGCATGTCTGTCTATCTTGCTCTCTTCTGTTCTCTTTCCCTTTCTTCCTTCCTTCCTGTCTTCTAAATCCTTCTTAAATGGATAGGTTGAACAGGCAGCCCTTAGGAACTGGAAGACTTTAAGGTGCTTGTAGTGTAATCTCTTTCAGATTCTTTGGACAACCTTGTATGAAATTTCATGAGATGACCATTCATCCCATGGTCTCATGCAGCCCTTTACATATGTCAGCAGTGCTTAGGGCCAAGATTGATCCCACCTAACTTCAGGTGTTTTTCGAAGTCCCCAGTGTCGAGATCTTGGTCTCTTTAGACACCCTTCATCATCAGTGGAGAGATGAAAGAATCTCTGAAGATAAGTTCTCAGCTATGCTGAGTTGCTTTCTGAGGAGAAAAGGGTCTCCCTCCAGACATGGCAAAGGAAACTTGGTTAACCATGCTCCTCATTTAGGGTAGTTGGTGAAATGTGTAAAATCAGAGAGGCCGCTGCAGGATTTAGTGCAGGGCACTGACTGAATGTGTATGCAAAACTTTACAGTACATCCAATGAAGGCTAAGTCCAAGCTGATCTTTTGACAATTGAAACAGATGTGCCCGTCTGTCAGTGCAGGTATGTATCACCTTCCTGCTCTGAACCACTGCATTTCATCAACACAGCTATAAAGGGTTACAAGTTTTTCCTACATGTGCAGGTTAACTTTATGGGAGGAAATGACAAGCTGAATTACATCAGGCTCTTAAGTTTTCTTTTTTAACTCTGATGCATAGGATGAAGCAAAAACAGCATTGCGGATGAGCAGGAAGATGTGCAGAAATCAACAGATGAGTATATCACGAAGTGAGAAAAATCATAGGGTAGCACTCCTCCTGTAAAATTGCTAAGATACTGGTAAATTACTTTTCTGGGTTCCATTAGTGACTCAAAGAAAATGCAGAAACACCGTTTTTTACCTGTGTTCTGAGAATTAACTCTGTAATCTCACATTACTATTTTTAGAATACTTTAGAAAATATTTCCTGTGTAATATTTTACTCTAAACGTAAACAATTCTTCAAGGGCTGTGTAATCAGACAGGCTGAGATTACCATTAGAACCATTTTCTCTTAGCTATCCTCCCTTGAAATTTAGTATGGGGACTCAAGAGACAAAGTCTGTATTTTCCATCTTATTAAAAAAAACTTAATAAAAGTTAAAAAGTACAGTACAAAAATACATTTGGTGCTGTACCCAGGCCTTTATATTCATAACTTTTTGCTCTTCCTGCTGCCTGCAGTAGATATTCATGTATGCCATTGATTGGATCACCACAGGTATGTCAGAACAGGACAAGCTGCAATGGAATGTGCTTGTTCATTTAGTCAAAGCTATGTGGTTCACTTTGCTACAGACAAATGTCAACTGATGAAACTCAGATTAGTCAGAAGAAGAAATGAGAGACTAAAGAGTTACGGGGCAGGAAAGCTGTACTGAATTTATGACTTCAAAACAGAAAAAAACAGGATTTCCTAGAGGTCCTGGTTAGAGGCAATTAGAAATTATGTTAAATGGAAAATTTACTTTCTGAATACAATCAATTTTCAGTGATAAGAAATTTAATTTGTTTTATTTGTGTTGAAACACAGTTGCTTAGTTCATGTCATAATAGCAATTCTTACTCTTGTCAATCTTATTCTTTAACATAATATCAGTATTTGCACTTGGTCTGATTTTTAATGATGTAGTTTATGATTCTGAGAGGCAAGTGGAATTTGAATTAGAACAATGTTTGAAACATTCTCGTATTTTATTAAAAAAATTTTTTTCTGAAAGTTAGCATTAGTGTAAATTATATGATGTATAGTCATCAATGTCAGAAACCACTAATGTCTTGGAAATGTTGCTGAAGACTGTCCAAGAATGTATTTTAAAAAAGAACAATATTTCATGCAAATCAAGAAAAATTTTCTTGATTTAAAAATCCAACTAAATCTTGATGATCTAGTAATTATATTTATATATTTACCAGAAAAGGAAATTTTAAGGCAGTGTGTGGCAAAACATGATATTGATTTGCATGTGTCCTAACAAGGATTTCAGACTATTAGGTCATTATGTTTGACATAGAGAAGAAACTGCAAATAGAAACAGTGAAAGAATATAAGATGTTCTTTATGGGAGCTGGAATAGATTCTGTACTGTAGTTTCAGTAAGTGAACACATGGAGTTAAAACAAGAATTATTGTCTTTATTGTATTTATCTTCTTTTTTTTTTCCTTCTTTTGACATTTTGGGGTTTGGTAAACCCTCCTACAATACTGTTAAGCATTTCTTTTTTATTTCTATGAAAGAGTAATCTGCACAAACTGTATCTGTATTGAGAAGACAAATCAGGCTCTTTCTGTTCAATGTGTAGGTTCTTTTTTCTTACAGAAAAGGAGGAGTATTTAGTTCCACCTTGTTTGTAACTGAATACAGCAAAAATTGTTTTTTTTCATTTATAGGAAAGCAAAATTAGATTAACAATTGATTCATGCAATCAATTAAAAAGAATTCAAACTGCTGTGGTTAATACGCTTAGAGGTTTCTGTGTATAAAATACACTTGCAGGACAGGAATAGCATCAGTTGCTTTTCCTGATGTCCAGTAAGCTGCAGGAATGCTGCACAGACCATTCCTATGCATCCTTCTGCTTTAGTTTCTTCCTAATTTCCATCTTTTAGATGATTTTTTTCCCAATAAAGTTAGATTGAAGTAGGTAGCATGAATTAGCCTTGACTTCCATATCAGTCATAAATTTGCTAATACATCACTATACAGAGGAAACAGTAATGAAGATGTAGTGCGTTTACTCTCATGACGAGAGTTCCATTTTTGTGGAAATTTACCTAATATATGTTGATAAGTAGGTAAAATTCTATAGTAAAAATATACAGGTAATTTAACTCCCAGTTTTACTGCTTTGAAAGGGGGTTTTACTCCATTCTAGACCCTACTTACCATGACATGTTTCAGACTGGGCTCAAAGCCCTTTGATGGTCAATTCTTTGTTTTTGTTATGCTGCCATTGATTTCATTACCATTCTCTGATGATGTGTGCTGGAGTCTTGGCCAGTCAAAGATGACAGAAACTTATTTGTACTTATAGGCAAAAGGTTCGAGCAGCAGTTTCTGAAATTTTTCCTGTTGTCACACCACCCTCAGGCCGATAATTTACCATGATTGTAAAAACTAAGTAGCATATGACGTTAAGTTGGTTTGCAACTCTTTTGTGCCTTTAAAAAATGGCACCAGACCTGAATACAGAAAATTATTTGAGGGACCAGGTAGGAAGGAGATGAGAAGGAAATAGCCATATGTAATAAATAGGTAGCAGGTAGGAGAGTCTTGAAGAGATTGTGTCTTGATTAAGGGTTGTCAGAAGATGAAGTCCAAGGAACAGTATAAGGTGTTGAAAGTAATAGGAAAGAGATCTTCAACAGAGATTTTGAGGTTAATGAGGAAAAGAAAGGGGATGAGGACAAAGAAGAAAAAAAATAAAGATAAATGGCCTCAATTAGCTCTTTTAAAAATTCTCTGAGATACTTGACAGAGATGGAAAGAAAAGCTAAAAGTGCAGAGCAGCTCTTACAGGTCTGTGTCTCCATGAGAAAAGCTTTAATAGCTGTAAGTAGCATTTATTATCTCAATTTTAGTGGTGTGCTTGACATACAAGCAGTGAAACCTATCAGGTTGGCCTAACAGTCAATAGTGTACAGGAAAGGTGAGTGCTCATTACTTTGCTTTTTAAAAAATCTTTCCAAGTGAGCTGCTTTTGATCAAAGACACATAATTAAAGAATTAAGCAAGTTTACATCTAATAGACTGCCTGCAGTTCTCCATTACATTTTTACCAAGTGATAGTCTACTTTACATGATTGTCTATTATACTCATTAGGAAACTAAGCAAGCTGATTGTGTTTCTCTGGGAGGAAAGTAAATGTAAGCTAGAAAAGGTGAGTAACACTTTAATGAGATGAGTGTGGTGCATACTCACAGCGTGCTTTTCTTCATTTAGCACGTGCATCAACTTCTAAATTATCTTCAGCTTTCGCATGGCATAATGATCATTTGCCGTTTCGGTTGTGCTGCACTCAGTGTTGGCCAGTCATGGAGATGGCTGGTGGTCTGGAAGAGGCTTCTTTCTCCCTGACAACAAAAGTAACAGTGATTAGTTCAGCTTCTTAGTTGGGGCTCTATGCTATAACCCAGCTTGACATCATAAAGGCAACACTTTTTTACGGTTTTTTATTTTCCTTCTTCATTCTCTCTCCCTTCTGTCTCTTCTGGAATGCTTTCTGAGCAAATTCTTTGCTTGAGGAGGAATGTGACATTCTCTTGCACTGGTTGATAAATATTTATGCCTGAGAACAGCATAAAGCTCTCTTTTGGATGCTTTCCCATTTTACACTGTGCTGGCTTTTGGCCTGATCTCTGTATTTAGAAAACACTGTGTATTACCTGCATGCTTTCTTGACTCGATTTCCTATTTCTAATGGGTCTGCAGCCAGTACAGCATGAGAACTGTATTGCAATATTTTCAATGAATTGTCAGGATACTTGAATAAAGCAAAATGAAAAATAGGTGGCTTCTTTTCTAGGTGTATAAGCACATTTTAAGGAGAACTTTATAGATATGCCTGGAGAGGATATAATACACAGAGCATGAAAACAGTTTTAAGCATTTCAATACTCTGGTAAAACTGAACAACTATGAATGGATTTAGAAATAGCAAAACATTAGTACTCTTGTGGCAGTATTAATACAATCCCATTTCACTATCATGGGGTTTTTTCCTGCCCATTTTCTACAATGTATTTTGGATTTTTGCTTGTTGGAAAGCAAACGCTGTGTACATCAAGTGATATATCTTTTCATTATTAAAGAAATAGTTCTGCCAATTTTTAGATCATTTGAGATCTACAAATGTAGAGCATTTGTAGATCTCCTGAGCTCAGGCCATTGCTATGGGTCAGCATGTATTGACAGAGCTGACAAGGGATCTCCCTGAGCTTCAGACCAACGTTTAATGTCAGCCAGCTCGGCTGCAGGGCGGATTAGGCTGGCTAGCCTTCGTGTTTGCATGAGCCACATTTCCAGCACCTCCATGTGGGCAAGATTCAGAACTGAGTGCTGTGTGCTTAGTGGGGCTTCTTTGAAGGTTTACTCTGAAAGCAGCCCTAAGTGGACTATTAAAATGCTCCTGATTTCTGCTGTGCTGTGGAGTAGGACTGGATTAGGTGTGCAGGTCGGTACTGGAGTGGACTGCAGTGTCGCTTGCACAACCTGGCTGCTTCACTTCCTCTGACAGAGAATTTGGATTATCCCAAAATCTTCATGTCGACAGACTGGCCTCATACTGCAGTCCCAGCATGGGAACCAGATGTGAATTACTTGTTAACTGTATGTGGCTACCATTTTGTCATCTTGAGCTAGTGCTTATCACTGACAGTACTGTGAAAATTTTGTGATTATGTACGTGATGGGCAGTGTGATCTGTGTGTGTGTGTATACATACAAACGTGTATCTGCTCCTAAAAATAGCTTACAGGATTCAGACTTAAAGATCAACAAATTGCACTTTGTTGTGGAATCTACAGTGTGACCGCTGGGGCAGGAATCTTCAGGTCAGCATTTAGATGGAAATAAAATGTTAGTTGAACATTTATTTTAATGTAATTTTTTTTATATTTTTATTTTCTTCTTTTTTTTTTTTTTTTGCAGATATGAGACAATGGAAATAGTTTTGCTTCTTTTGCAATTTAATCACCACAGGATCACAAAGTGTCAGAATGGTTGGGGTTAGAAGGCATTCCTGGAGATCATCTAGTCCAATCTCCTTGGTAAAGCAGGTTCACCTCGCTCTGGGAGCACAGGATTGTGTCCAGGCAGGTTTTGAGTATCTCCAGAGAAAGAGACTCAACAACCTCTCTAGGCAGCCTGTTCCAGTGCTCTGTCACCCTCAAAGGAAAGCAGTCTTTTGTCATATTCAGATGGAACTTCATGTGTTTCCGTTTGTGCCCTCTGGCACTTGTCCTTTCACTGGGCACCAATGAAAAGGGCTTGGCTCCATTCTCTTGATGCCTGCACTTAACATGTTTGTGTGCATTGATAGGATATCCTCTGTCATCTCTTCTCTGGGATAAACAAGCCCAACTCTCTCAGCCTTTCCTCATAAGACAGATACTCCAGTTCCTTGATCATCTTTGTTGCCCTCCACTGGACCCTCTCTGACAGTTTCTTGTCCTTCTTGAAATGAGCAGCCCAGAACTGGACACGGTGCTCCAGGTGTGGTCACACCAGGGCTGAACAGAGGGGCAGGATCACCTCCAATGACCTTCTGGCAATGCTTTTCCTAATGCACCCCGGGATACCGCTGACCTTCCTTCATGGACAACTTGTTGTTCACCAGGACTCCCGGCTCTTTCTCCAAAGAACTGCTTTCCAACAGGTCAATACTGTTCTGGTGCATGGGGTTATTCTTCTCTGCATGCAGGATGCTAAGCTTGCCTTTGTTGAACTTCCATGGGTTCCTCTCCACCCAGCTCTCCATCCTGTCTGGGTCTCACTTAGTGTCAGAGGTAACCATCCTTAATTGAGAATGAAATTATCATTTTACTGAAACAACTGGTTGGAGCTGGGGTGAAATTTCAACTTTATACTAATGCTATTCTTTTGCCGGGTAACTTAATTGCTAAGTTTCATTCACTTTGGAAGAATCAAAATAGCCGAGTTGGAAGGGACCCATCAGGATCACCAAGTCCAACTCGTGGCCCTTCACAGGACACCCCGAGAATCACACCATGTGCCTGAAAGCATTGTCCAAATGCTTCTTGAACTCTGTCAGGTTTGGTGCTGTGACCACTTCCCTGGGGATTCTGTTCCAGTGCTCTAGAACCACCCTCTGGATGAAAAACTTGTTCCTGTTATCTAACCTAAACCACCCCCAAGGTTTAGCTTCATGCTGTTCCCTTGAGTCCTTTCACTAGTCACAAGAGTGAAAAGATTGACACTTGTCCTTCTGCTTCCCCTCATGACGATTTTGAAGGCTGCGATGAGGTCCCACTTCACAGCAGGTTAATAGGGCAAGATACATATCTGTATATGCTGTAATGAAAATATTGTTGCAGGAGGAACAAAAAAAGAAGGATTAATTTAGAAATAGAAAGGGGAAGAGATTAAGTATGCAAAACAGCAAAGGATGGAAATACTTTAACATTACTAGACCAATTATTATTTTCTCAGAGTTGCATTTTTCCCTGCGTCTGATGCAAAAGAAGTGTTGGTCTATTTGGTTTTTGCAGACCATGGCTCTGTGTTTCAGTGACTCAATTAAAATTTGCCTCATGCAAATTGTTTCAGGAGCAGATGTGCCTGCCAAACTGGGCAGAGAAAATGTGCAGTGAGGTCACAAAGAAGATGGTTCTTCATTATGCTCTGCCAAAATCTTAGCAGATCATCACTGAGCATGTCCACATGTGAAATTTCAGTCACTGTCTGTTTTATTTTTTTCGTTACATTTTTTAGTTCCTGCATTCTAGTCTCTACTGATGGGTGAAATAAGTTCTTCCCCTGTCAGCCAAGCAGAGTATCAAGTTGATGTCTCTTGTTTATAACAGGTTGGTTTTTTGTTTTGTTTTGTTTTTGGTTTTGGTTTTTTTTGTTTGTTTTCTTTGTTTTTGCTTGGTTGTTGGCTTTTTGTTGTTTTTTTTTGTTTTTTTTTTTTTCTGGAAAGAGAATAGGGTAGATGCATTGTATATGTGTTTTTAAATCAGGATAGAGTCTCCTATTAGCCAGGCTGACACTTAGGGGTTGAGGGAGATGCTGTATGGTATAGAGCAGTTTGCATATAATGTGCAGTGGTTTCTTCACTATAAAGCTCTACTAATTATGTGTTTTCACCTCTCCCAATCACTGTCTCTTATTTCAAATTAGTGAGTGTCAGGAAGACATTTCTGGGTTTTGTTTGAATTACTTTTGGGCTGAGAATGAGCTCTGACAGTTTAAATTGAAGCTGAATTTTTAAAAATCATTAAAATCTGGAAACAAGGGGAAACCTTTTAGCAATTTTAAAGGGTCAGTGATGGCTTAAAAAAAAATCGCTTCTGCCTGAATAATAAGTACGTAAAGATCAACTACAATTATAGTGACTACAGAAGATCTGAGGGAAAAAAAGCCCTTCTGAGTTTCTTGTCTTTCAGAAACCTAGTGGTATATCATATGTAAGGCTTTCCCTGCTTTCTTAGAAGTCCAATCTTTAGGAATAAAAAAAACAAACAAACAAACAAACAAAAAAAAAAAAAAAAAAAAAAAAAAAAAAAAAAAACAACCAAAACCAAACAAAAAAAAACAACAACAAAAAAACCCCAACCAACCAAGAAAACCAAACCAACCAAAAAACCACACACAAAAATATGCCAGATATCATGTACTGGCAGAGCTGGTAGAAGCAATGAATATCTACTCATTTTTTTTTAGCCATTGTTTCGTTTCTCACTTCCAGTAAGAATTCTTGTAGGTTAATAATTGCACAACAGAGATTTTATTATTACTTCATGACTTTAAATCTTACTTGTAAAAACACTTGGTTTTAGTATACATAGTATTTCAGGCAGCCCTCAGATATTTTATGTATTGTAACATATCTGAGAGAAAAATAATGGTATCTGAGACACTGAAAACCATGCCTGCTTGTATTAGGAAATACATTTTTCATCTTCAAATTTTATGCATGTATGGGTTAATTAAGAGTGTAATATGAAATAAATCCATGGCAGTGCAGATGTTTTAGTTGCAAGAGCAATAACTTGAGTGATTTCCTGTAGGTTTTTAGAAGAATAAATTTGAATCTCAGGTATTGGTCATGAACTCATTTATACTGGATAATATATTACCAGAGGAAAAAAATACAAACAAGCAGGGAAACAAGCCCATATACTTCCTGGATTTTTCTCTATTGTTTGCTCAGTTTTTTTTCAGATCACTTAAGATTGATAAATTTTAGCTTCCTTCTCATCTGAGATGCATTTCATATTGATTGAATTGCTATCCATTGAATGAAAGAAATATCGTTGGCAGAATTTCTAGCTAGATATCTTGCTGTTGATTAGAAGACAGGCTGATTGTATCTGTCAGATAAAGAAAAAGACTCTCTGTTTCTAGTATAGCTTCATCCTGGGCTATTATTTCTTCATTAACTTTTTAAAAGAGAAAAAGCATCTATGAGTTGGGTTTTTTTTCACCTCAGGCATCCATGCACAAAATGAGTATGAGCCAAAAGGAAAAAGAGGGTGAGTGAAGGGAAGAAAAACAACAAGAGAACATGGAAATGAGTAAATCGTAGACAAAGCATAATGGTAGTTTTTGTATTTCATCCATGATTTCAAAATCAGAAATGACCTTCTGAAAGCTGAAATGAGTAGGCATCTTCAGCAAGGTTCATTTGAGGAAAAATGGGCAGTTAAAAAAACAGAGTAGCAGTGACTATGCAATAGCTCCTCAGGGACTTCTGATGAAGTCATGCAAGATAATTTTATATTATATAAAGAATATTAGAACAAATCTTTTGGGTCAAATATCTTAAGACTCTTATTAAGTACTTTTTCCCCTGCATGATTGTGGGATGCGTGACTGATCACCTTTCTTGTACCAGGCTAGAACTCAGATGGTTTTCAGAAAGGCCTTTAGGGCTCTGAAGCTGTTTCTGTTTGACAGTCATGGGCTGGATTCCCTCATTTATATTTAACTGAAATCATCAGCTTTGAGAAGAGTTTCTAATTTTAAACACATGGTACTCCCTCCACCCCCTCCTTTTGTCCTCAGGAAAGCTATGATTTGCTTGGGTGCATCTCTACTTTAACTACCAATACGTTTGAGCCCCAGAGTGGACTTCACATGTGAAAGCTGTGCTGCCAAAAACTGTTTCTTTTTGTTTGTTTGTGATTGCTCATTTTTTCTTCTTCTTTTTAAAAATTACTTCTTCCTGGATCCTGAGTATCATCTAAGCCAATTTATACTCTTTTCATTATGTGCCTTGATAAATTATCATCACTTTAATATTAGTATTATGATACCTACTATCTTTCTTGCAAATTTATCTCAAAGTTGAACTAATAATTGCTTAAACAACAAATTAGAAATGCAATGAATTGCCATTTCTTGAATTGATATAGACTCAATGAGATGTCTCTTCTTGAACTGTATATGAAATAGAGGGATTTAAAAAAAACCCAAACAACCAACCAAAAAAACACATCCACATCAATATCCATATTTGCGCTAGCAATGTTTTATCCAAACTTAGGTCAGATACCCACTGCTTAATTAATTTACCACAAATCAATAAATGGTTATGTATAAATAAAACTTTACTGCAAAATTACAGCATTTACTTAGACGTCTATGTATTTAAACAGCAAAGAGCTTTGTAAACTCTCTGCCTTTACTCTTGGTACAATGCTAACCCCAGAGGGAGGGAAGAATGAAGGGCAACAGGATTTGTTTGTGTTTGTACAGAATGTTATCCTTTTAACAAAGACCAACACAAAACATACAAATCCATATGTTTGGATTTGTTGCTGCCACATTAATTATTCATGTGCTCACAGTGTGACACAGTGGGAAATAATCTAAAATGATATAAAAAAAGAATTTCAGGACTTGCATCTTTTTCTTTAGTTAGAAATCCTAAACTCTAAGCTGATTTTTATGAGAGTATATTTTGCTTAACAGTTTGTGATAAAGTCCATTGAGAAAATGCTTTGTATTATTACTCTTATCAATGTCTCTTAGAGTTTATGTCAACCACAGAATTGCAAACCAGAAGTGAGATTTTCCAGCTTTGTGAAATGATTTTATTTATTTTACTTTTTTGGCATCCATTTTGTGGTGAGGTAGATAACATCATGAATAAATCTTCCACAGAATCTATATCTTTGCAACATTCAATATTCTCATAAACCTATCTAAATTTAGGTATCTTAATGCCTAGTCTGTAGTAAGCAAAATCTAGAGAGTCATTCAGCATAAAATAAATGCTTTATTTGGTCACATGTATAACTCCCCAAACTCTTTGTATTGCATGAACGAAAGGTTCTGCTTGGTTATCTCCCAGTAGCCACCTAACACACCTGAGTTGCTCTACAATGTCAAAAGCATCAACCTGAGGCCTGCAGTTTTGACAGAAGGCTTGCCTTTTTGGATCATCAGCTGGAGGTTAGGAAACCTAAGGGCACTTCAGAAAGCACTAGATACCTGTGTCTGACCTGTTGAATAGGAGCCTGGACTAAGATATCAAAATTCAGTCCAGAGTTTAAGTCAACTCTAACTCTGCCTAAATATGGGTTGTTATGAGGTGTCTAGTTCTGCTCATACTTGCTGGGATCCTTGATGTCTGTTGTTTTTTAAGACAGTCCACTCATTATTCCTGGAAATTTGCAAATAAGCAACCATTCCCTCACCTGCATGATATGCTGAAGCCCTGTAGTTACTTTAGCATCCCACTGATGGCCAAATATATGTTTTGTAATGGTGTTTGCCAGGGGTGAAGCAACATTTCAAACCTATATCTCCAAGGTGTCATGGAATTTCTCAGTTTTCAGAAAGCATTTGTTTTGGAGTAAGGCTGTCCCAGTCCTTTCTACTGCAGATGTTCACTTGGTAATCAGTTTTTTAATAGTCATTTGAGTAAAGAAGGCTACAGAGATGATGCATGTCTTACCACTTGAATGCTGAGGCATTCACAGTCTAGATCCAGGCTCTGCTTCATGTTAGCACACGAACTTTAAAACAGGCATCCTACTTCTTTTTTTGACTCTTCCTCTTATGGAGTCATTGACTGTTGTGTATGTGCTAACAAACAAGTTCACAGGTAGTCTGTTCCTGCTGCCAAAACTATTCCAGCATCTATTTTTACATATACTTCCTCAAGTGTGATAACTTTTGAGGTGCAAAAGAAATGAACTGGTTGATCTCCTGGCATCTGATCGCTAGACTTTTTTGGCATATCAAGACTTTGTTGCCTGCTTGTTATTCAGCAAAAATGTGACTTCTCTGTGGCTTCAGATCATTAAGGGATTAAGGAATAATTTAACAGGATTTCTGAGCATCCCATTGGCATCTTCTTGTTTTGGATTTAGACTTAAATCTGCAAAAGTTACTACACACAAATAATACCTTCTATTTCTGCTTCAGCTTCTAAATTCCTCTATTCTTAAGTAAATGCATAAGAGATATATGTTTAACTGTCTTTGCAGACCTGGTCTTTGCAGACCCTGAAAAATTGCACTCAGATATAAGACTTCTAAAAAATAATCAATTAACTTGAGAAGTGTGGCTTTTCAAAAAAGTGGGGCACCTAAAATAAGTATAGTGCCTAATTAGGCAATTAAGTGATTACCTTTAGTTTGCCCCACTTGTAAAACCCCACTTGAAAGATTCCTTTTCTTGATTTTCCCATTGGTAAAAATAACATGCTGTTTTGATGTCCTTTAGATATATTTAAGTTATTTTACAGAGATGTATAATAGTATAAGTGAATAAAGTAACAAAATGCCTTTATACAGAGATGTACAGGAAACTTTAAATGACTGTACCAAATGTCCTTGAGGTCTTTCCACTGATCAGTGTTGCTTGTATTTGTTAGTGGAGAGAATTCACAACATACATCATTGAACCTCATCATCTATCTAACCAAAGAAATCATTTAAGCAGACAGAAAGTGTTCAGCTTCTTCATTGTTACTAGGGGCAATTTTTATAGAAACCATCATAGGGTATCCACATGCCTGAGAAATTCATTTTGCTGTCAAACAGCATGTGTAAGTGAAGTAGAATTTTCTTGTAAAGATTACTGCAAATTGATATAAATTAAGGTCTGCTTTCTGAGAAGAACAAAGTTAATCGAAGTGGGATTAAAGCTATAGGTTCCTTTCATTTAGTAGAGGTGCTTCACTGATTTGTTAAGTAATGGGTTATTTGATATACTGCATGGAGAGTGATGTAGGTCACTTTCAGCACGCGGTGCAGAAGATTTAAAGAAAAATAAAAACAGGGAAAATACCAGTGCTTTCTAGTTTCCCAAATACCATGTGAGAATACTTGTAATGAACACATTCCTTCTACCCCCTGCTCTCAAACTTTTTTGCATTATTTCAAGGCATTAGTTTCTTTTTATACTTTCCTTATGTCACAGCCCTAACATTCAGTTAGAAAAGCCTCTCAGGAAGATGGCTTTCACTTTGTTTCTTATCAGAAATTATGTTATCACCATCTCATTTGACCAGCAAATTTGTTTTTGGTAAGTATGAGCCTCAATTTTATTTCATATGACAGTGACCTGTATTTCCATTAATGGGCTTAGAATACTTGAAGTGATATTGCCCTTCCATGTGTTTTGTCTGTCTGGTTTTGGTTTGTGTTTTAATTCTTGCCGATTCCATGCATTTCTATATAATTTTATTGCTCTTGAAAAAGATCCTTCAATGGTTTTAACAAGAAACGTAATGCCTAAAGTCTGACTTAAAAAAAATTTACCATTCATGGAGCTTTTTGGAAGTTTTCAGCTTCTGTTCAAATCCAAGTTATCATATGTGAGTCCCAAAATGCATCCACATGAACAGATACGAAAGAATGAAAGGTCAGTTCAATGGCTAGGGTAGGTCCCAGCTCTCACTTGAAAAATATCTGTACTGAAGTATTTAAATTCAAGTACCTACATATCAGTAGGTATCTAACTTCCAATTAGCACTGATGGAACTTTAGCATTTGACTTAGTTATCCACTCATAGGCATTTCTTTCCGTGATACCAGAGTGTTCAAAATAGTGGTGTTGCTGTGGCTGGTATGAGTTAAAATGTGCAAGACTTGTGTCCTTTGAGAGGGCCAGAGGGAGGGGAAGCAGAACCCCCTGTGCTATTTCAGAAAGCACAGGATGCTTTTGTGTGAAAAATGCAGCAAACCCTGCTCTAGTCAATGGAGTACAAGGAGAAGTTTTTACCTAGTGTTAAGTGTCTACCTTAGGGTGAGCTGAACTGCCTTGTACTATCTGGCTGTGTTGATTACATTTCCACTGATTGAACTGGGGACATTGGATCCTGCACTAAAAGACATCATAAGACGCCATTTCTGAAAGTGCAAATTTGAACTTCTTTCGGCTGTTTCAGAAGAGAGGAAAAGACTGGCAGTAGAGTTTTGGCATAGAGGGATGTAAGGGATTTTTAGCATGGGATTATACTGAAAAAAATTATCCTCTTGCATCCACATAAATGTTCAGATACATTAGTAAATGTTATAAAGCAGTTTGTCAGTGGTCTCATCTCTTTTGTTGGATAAAGAATCTAATTCACATAGAAACAGTATATAGAATCAGAATCACAGAATCAAGTTTGTTGGAAAAGACCTTTAAGGTTATCAAGTCCAACCATTAGCTGAGCACTGCCAAGTCCACCACTAAACCATGCCCCTAAGTGCCACCCCTACACACCTTTTAAATACCTGAACCATCAACCATAAGTGCTTCCTTTTGTTTGGGAACATTATTTGGCTGAGTATTTGGGTCAGTTTTAAAATGTGTAATATAAAAATTTGTTTGCTGGACTGATTTTCCTGACTAAGTTATATATTTGTAAGGAGAAAGTAACAATTTTCTTGTGCAATCAACCAGTTCATGTTCTAAATGAGTCATTTGTATATGCAATTCTTATTGTAAAGGCTACCAATGGAAAAATCCTCCAAGATTTTTTTCTCTAGAATGTGCTATAAAATAGCAATTAAAATGAAAGGAAACAATATTTGTAGACACATGACTTAAAAAGAAATAATAGGTAACCAGTTTGGTAAAAACAAAAAAATTGAATTTCAAGTTCCTGTTTAAATGAGCTCTTTAAATTAATTAGAGACAGATTTATTTTAAACTATTTCTAATCTGGACAAGTATTCCATCAAAATTTTTCTCATATCAGGGTAATGAGAACCTGATCAATTCTAGTTTGGAAATATAATTTTATTTCATAATATGAAACATAAAGGAACTTAGCTACACATAAAATATTACAGAAAAACTATTGCCTGAGAAGCTGCTCTACCTTAAGTATGTATTCCTGCATACTCATATCAGATGGTACACAAATTACAGAACATTCTTATCTCTTACAAGGAGATTGTAGAGATTAATTTCTTATACTAACAATTTATATCAGGGTATATAAAAATAATTCAATTTGCCTTAAATAAAGTTGTAAGTGGCTGTATCTAAAGCTGTACATAGTGCATTTCCTTTCCTTATGGTTTAAAAACATTCTTGTTTGAAATCATACAAAATTATTTCCGTTTTGAATGCAGCCTGACTAGCACATGGTATTTTATGGCAAAATACTCAAAATAGGCCTATCTAAATAAATCTACATTTTCATTAAATTGTTTCTGGAAAGCACAGCCTAATTAGTCCACCGCCCTTGTAGCTGGTTTCAGGCAAAGTGATACTGACTGAAAATGGCCATTTTAATCTAGGAATTGGAAAACCAACATGGTTTGAAAACAAAATTAACATCATCAGTTAAGAAGTCGTTTGCAGAATGACATGGAGAAATTTCTCATCAGAAAAACAATTTCTTTGTGGCAGTGTCGCTCAGTGGCAGCTGAAGGGCTGTCCCAAGCCTGGTGAAAGAACGGGCATTTCTCATTTCCCTGTGTCTGACTGGAGTGAATTGTGTCTTCTTCACTGATGAGGATTACACACCTGTGAGGATTACTGTTACTAATGGCAATTGCTGTCTGGTTTTGGTCAAGGTTTGAGGTGATAATGAGGTATAATGAGAAGTGAGTTTTGTGTTCATTAGGAAACAAAGTGCAACTTTGAAAAAGGCTCCATACTCACCTCGGTGTAAGGATAGTCTTGCCTTCTTTATTCACAGCAACAGAGTCTTACTGTGCTGTTTCATTGCCACATGTGACACTGTTAGGATTCACAGCATATGCCCTGGATAGTTCTATCCCTCTGAAATTGTACAGTGATAGTCATGGTTCACAATAGCTACATCATCTAATTTCATCCATTGAAAAGTCTCATGTCCCTGAGATGATGGACAAAACCTTCCAATTCAGATAAATATAAGGAAGACTGAATCACCTGATTGCAATCTACAAAAAAGTTAAGCATGTCTTTTGGTTAGTTGCAACGATTCTGAATCAAATTTCATATGTATTAAAATTCAGAAACTAGGGCAGAGTTAGTATCCCTCCATGTTTACATGTAAATATGAAGATACTCTGTCTTGCTGAATGTGAATGGATGTGCACTCTGACTTACAGTGTGTGAAGTCAAGTTTACCCATGTTTAATGGGTGAATTTGTATATTCATAATCTAGTCAAAGACTGAGTTATCAATTCACCCAATAGCCAGTCATTTTGAAAGCAAACCACTTCTTTTTCTGCAGAGAATTTGGTAGGGTTATAAAAGATAGTCTTCCTCTTATGGAAATTACTTAACATAAGTCAAATCTTTGGCTTGCTCTTTAGTTTTGTACTCAAAAGAAGCAGTTTAGTTTTACTACAACTCACATAGGTCAGATCTAGAACAATTGAAATAGGGTGGATCTTTACTCCTCTTTGATTGCTCCCAGGGTACTTCATCATCTATAATATTAAGGTGCTATGTGTTACAAAGAAGGTATACGGTGCCTTCTGTTCTCTTCCCTGTATTCTCTTATCATGGACCTCAGGTGTAGCAAGAAGTGTTCTCCCTCCCTTGAGTCACCCGTACATGAATTTGAAGGCTGTCCACTCCATCCATCCCCAGCAGCCACAACTCTTATTCCTCTCTTTTGTCCTTAGCATTTCTTTCTCTCCCTCTTCTTCTTTGGTGACTCTCCCCAAGTCCTCTGCACCTGATGCAAAGCTTGCCCCTATTTTTAATTTTTCATTTCTCTTATTTTTAACGGGTGTGGTGAGAGAAAATGCCTGTTCCATCAAATTTGCACTTATTTTGTAATGATCTAAGGCTGTGATTATTTTCCTTGACGTCCTACTCATGTTGGTCTGTAATAACCACTGATTTCCTGGCTTCCACTGCCCGTGGCCACTTGGTCATCAGTAGTGGAGGAAGCCTTGCAGTGGTGTGAACCTGGAGGTGAGCTTCTGCCTTGTTGTGGCTGCTAATTCATTGTGAAGGGATGTTCACATTAGAGGCATGATGTTGATTTGTCTTCCCAAGGTATTAGGAATGGCTTTCCTGAGTCCACTGGCATGCATACTCACTCAGGCAGATCTTTCCATCATTTCTAAGCATCATTGTCCACAACCGATGTTTTGCTATTGAGATGAAAAACATATATTATTCTTAGATGAATTAATGTATTTTTAAAAAGACCAAAAGTCGAGTTATAGTCTATAACTATAAACTATATAGTTTTGAGTGAAAGCCACAGGTGGATCAGTTTAATTAGGATTACAGTCACATTTTGGATTACTTGCAAAAGCTGGAGAAAAACATAGGTCATTTATTATTTCTAATTACTAATGTGCGTAATAATAATTTTAAAAAAAATTGGTATTTTTAGTAGTTCGTAATTATTTTTACTTGATTAAGATTCTTTCAGAGACCAAAAGGAAAGTTTTAAAATTATTTTCATAACCATTATGCTTTGACACTAGCTATGCGGAGTTTGCAAACCCATTGTGCATTTCAGAATGCATGAGTGCAAAAGTCAACTGAGGCCCTTCCATTTTGAATGAAGGTAAGCTACTAAAAATGCCCAAATCTTGTTTTCATTATTGATTTACAGAGACCCTAAAACAATATGAAATGCCAGGGTTATGAATCAAATATTCTAATGTCAGGAAAGGTAGTGAGCATATCCTGTAAGTGATGATGGCTGCCACTACACATTACCTTTCCCACAAACCTCTTCCCTGGTCTCTACAAAAAGCATGATCTATAAAAGGAATGTGGTCTTCACCTGAGCTAAAAGTTATAGAAGAACCCATAGGGTCTATGCCACACTTTTTCTGTGTTAGGAGGGATTTGATGAAAAGCAAGGAATTTCAGGTGGATTGGGTGGAGGAAAAGTACCCTCAAGGCAAAGGTGGTAAGAAAGGATACTGGATGATTTTCCTGCTAGTGCTACAAGTTTCCTAGATATTGCAAATCATTTAATCAATCTTTCCTACAAAGTGACTGGTGACAGTCTTCAGTTATTTGTATCAGCCCCTAGAAATACGTGACATATTTTTCAGTTTTTTCAGGCTATCTGCTAGTAGAAGGATTCTCAAATTTTATGAGGCAATATCCTGCTGGGGTTACATATCCGCTTGGTCTCTGTTGCCCATCCCAATCATTCTTATGCTGACTTATTCCACTACCTTGTGCCACTTTTCTCTCTTTCAGATTTCAATAATAACAGTAAATTGTGAAGAAAATTCTCCTTTGTAATAAAGCTGCTATCCTGTGTCATAAAGGAGTTTTACTCAGAGATCATTAATACGTAGGGAGTTCATGAAGGAAAGGAAGCATGTTTGGTAACTTTAGAGAATTTAGGTGCTGAAACCTTTAATTTGCTAAATATTTTTTGTAGGCTTGTTTTTGTTTCTTCATTTGCTCATTTGTTTTTTTCCCCTGCAGAACATCTCAGAGAGTTATAAAATCTGAACCCATTATCAGCTGCCTGTTGAGGAGCACAGAACCATTAGAAATTGCCCAGAAACAAACTGAGGACATTTTTCTTTCTTAATACAGTCAAAATTGTTTTTTTTAATTTTCCTAATTTCACTCTTGTATATATTTGAAACAATCTTTTAAAACTTTTCTGATCCCATCAACCCTAGCTTCTTAAGCAATAATATTGACTATTTTATAATAAAATATTTGTTATAATAAAATATTTTATCAAGATAGTAAATTATGGAATACTTCATCAGTATCCAGAGCCCTTACACTGGCCATTGTAATTTGAGATATTTAAATTTGCTTTGAATTGCAGGGTGTTTTTTTCTGGACCCATTTCACTATCAATTTATTAATACCACCAAAACCAACAGAACAGAAGTAGGGCTTTTTTGAAGGGACAGGAAGTTAGTTGTTCAGGCACAGTAGTTTCTCATTCTCAGATAGCTCAGATATTCTCAGATAACATCTCAGACAGAATTCCACATTGAGGGAGGAAAACCTGGGGAGGAGGCTAGAACAGGCTGAGGTCTGTTTACCTTTTTAAAGTATGATACAGAGGAAAATTCGAAATATATCCTATGTGTATATATATATATATATATATATATATGTATATGTATATGTGTCTATATATGTCTGTTCAGTGCTGATTGGAATTACCAATTGCTTATAGAGGAATTTTACTTTGCTGTTGAAGAACACCTAATTTTTCTTATCTTTCTGTATTCTATAATCAGTTAAAGGGTTAGAATATATTGTGAGGCTGGAAAGTCTAGATTATCACTGAAACTAATGCTGCCTCTACTACAGACACCTCCTGCTGCTAGCTCCTTACTTCCTCAGTTGTCTGTTCTTGAACTATTAGCAGTTTCTTCAGTATTATAGTTAGACACAGATGCCAGAATTATTCAGCTGATTCGCTAGTTTTCAATTTGCATTCAAAAACTTTTTTTTCTCTCTTTCTCTTTATTTTTGATCTCTTTCCCTCTGGTAATATCTATTGTCATTTGTAAATATTTGTGTAATGTTAAACAAGTAGAAATAAGTCCAAGTGTGCTTGTGATTTTCCAGCATAAATGAGTTAGTTAGGGATACGCTTTCTGTTTTTCAGCTGACACTGCAGACAAGGTTGTATGTACATGTCTGGTTTTCACTGATAGGATTTATGCCAGTCAGAGGACCCTCTAGCTTTTACTGGGTGCTAGATGAGTAAAAGCATGCTATAACAGGAACAGTGATTAAAAGATTGATTGTTTTCAGTATACAAGTATATTTATAAGCAAAAATGTCTTCTGGTATAGACAAGGTTCCAGTCTCTAGTTTTGAAAACATTTGTAATCTCATCGGCATTAGTGAAACTACCAGGATGGACAAACATAAGCTTTTGCAGGATGGAAGCTCAAGTAAAAACATTTGTTACTTGTAAATACAGTTTAAAATCTCCTTGTTGCTGTTGTCTGTCAGATATTAGAGACACTATTTTTTTTACTTCTTTGTCATTCTTATCGTGTTTCAATAGAACTCATGAAACACAAAGAAATAGGCTGAATTCATTTTTGTAGAAACTGCCCTAGAGTGATGTTTCGAGGGAATGTGGCCCATTAAATTTTCACATTATTGCTGTTTCTTTGAACTTCTTTTTTTTAATGTTTGTGGTTTCAGAAGATGAATTACTTTTTGTCTTTATTTTTAAGGATACATTGTCCAAATGATGTAACACACAATGGCTTGAACTAGGAGTGTGTTGTACCTAATAACAATAGCATACTCTCATATTGAAGATTGGGATGAGACAGCAATTAATCTCATTTTAAGTGTAAAATTTTAAGACATTGTGGATTTGTTTGTTA
The DNA here is from genome assembly GCA_013397865.1 of Struthidea cinerea. NCBI lineage: Eukaryota > Metazoa > Chordata > Aves > Passeriformes > Corcoracidae > Struthidea > Struthidea cinerea. The sequence goes on along the minus strand of VZTI01002973.1, from coordinate 212,648 downwards.
TTTACTTTCTGGGTAAAATCCTTTGCTCACTTAATTAATCAGACATTTTGGTGTTGTCTTGAAAGGGATTAGGCTCTTTATCAAAACCAGACCAAAACAGGGGGAATACTTCTGCTTGCTGCTTTGGAAAGTGTTCATAAATTCTAGGAAAAAAGAGTTAAAATATGTTTGTGAGGGATCCTTATAGCATTAATAGTAAGATTGGCATCTCGTTATGCTTTTACTATTATTTAATTAAAAATTCATTAATTATGAACTTTTATCATTAATAGCTATCACAAAAGACTAAAGGTGATTAGTAAATGGCTTTGTAGATTTGTCTATTATCCAAACTAGAATATCTTCATTTTCAGATGAAAGTGTGCATGGTTTTCATAAAGGTTTATAAATTATCCAGTGACCTCAGCTGTGTGCAGAAGCATTATTCCAACTTGCAAATGAATTATCTTTGAAAACTATTGAGGCTGTATCATCTATTTACTTTTGATATGATATAATCTTAGTTATTCTTCAAGCTATTACAAATAGAATTAAGATGCAAACAAACACATTTAAAAATTGCAAAGAAGCATTTTTTGGTAAGAACATTCTAACAAGTGTAATCAAGCATAATCAAATCCTAATCAAGTAATGGCAGTCCGTACATTAGCCAGCATATACATAAATTCGTTTCCAATTAGAAAGCATCATCTCCTTCAGAATGACCTTCCTGTCATATAAATTTATACTGAAAATTTCTCAATGCTTTAATTTAACTTACATGATAACATAAACATTGAAATGTTGTGATTTTGGTGAATGAAAATTGTTCAGAATATTTTGTCAATCAAAAAATGTCTTCTACATATTATTTTATTTCAGTGTTGATAGAAAAACAAATGCATGTGTTTGGGGGATTTCTTAGAACTACTGTGTAACATCACTAAATGTCACTTCCTTAGAGTGGTCCTGTCTATTCTATCTTTCCTTTTTTTAAAAGAAAAGAAAAGAAGTAGGTTTGGAGTTTTTTTACACTAAGTTGTTGCATTGATTAGAAGGCTTAAAAGACCAATGGGCAGTATTCTCGTTTTTGTTAAACAAGAACTTACTGACCAAGTAAAGAGTAAGTTGTAATTTATTCTAGTGCCACATAGGATTCTGCCACATAATGAATAAAGATTAAGGAACAAAACCTTTAGTTAGTCTAATGAAAGAAAAAAACAAACCAAGCACCTCACTAGCTTGTAGTCTGTTAAATCACCACTTTGATTAGAATGATTTGTCTCCTTAGGTAGAGCAAACTACAATTGATTTATTTTTGGCCATTTGCTAAGACAAGGTGATGTAGCACTCAATTGGAGGTGTGAAAATCTTTCCTCTTTACCTCACAGTTAGTAGTGAAACTGTACCAACTAATCAGAAACCATTTAACGGGACTTTTAGTGGGAAAAGATATGGCTGCAACTAATGAACCAAGAGTAGAAAAGAAATAAATCATGATTGGTTATTTAGAGCTATAACATTCTCTAGCTACACAATAATCTCATCTCAATACTGAATGAGCCCAAACTATCAGGACTGCGAAGTAAAGCAGTGTCAGTCCTCACCCACCTTTCACCTAATTGCAGCACTGATCTAAATAGGACAGATTCAGAGTCTTCTTCAGCCTGATAAGTTTTGACTTGATGTCAAAAGAGATGGCGCTATTTCCTTGTTTCTAGGGCATTGTGGTATAATGAAAACATCTACCAATTGTACTCTATGAGACTCAGCTGCCTTGCTGTCAAAAGTGCCAGAGGAGAGCAGGTAGGGACAGGTGAGGTCTGTAATTCCCAGCCACTGGAATGAAAAGGCATATTGAAGATTCCAGTGTGTCTAGAAGACTTACACCTCCCATGGATTGTTCCTCCTGTCACTGAATACATGCAAGGGTCATAGGATGAAGATATTCTTCAGGTATGTGCATCCAAAAATCATAGATGAGATGCACAGTGCATTAAAGCATTTTCAGGGCAAATCTCCCAATCATCCCCATTTTTACTGTGTTTTACATTACATTGCAGACCTCTCTGAGAGCTTGCTAAATTCTTTTTAAACAAAAACTCAGCTGGAAGATATTTTGTCTGATGGCATCAAGTGTAATTGTTACGAGCATTGAGCCAGGATAGGTCTAGTCCAGGGTAAACCCCATAAATACATATTTGGTTAACACTGGGTTCTCAGCACTGTCTTACTCTGCAACTTTGATCCTTTGAGTCTTTCTGGCTTTTTTTATATAGGCACAGCCTCTTTGTACTCCCAAGGATGCTGCATTAGCTGGATTGAAATACGTCCTTCTTTTATCAGGGGAGTTTGAACTTCTAGTCTTGTCAAAATTCACCTATGTAGAAAACTTACCACAAAACACAGAATACAGAATTTTTCATGCTCTGCATTCATTGTTTTCTAACAAATAGATATTTCCTCATTTCAAAACATTTTATGTAGCAAGCATAAATCTGAAAATGGTAAAATTTCTGTGGCCTGTTTTGTGAACACTGTTGTACTTCATGTTTTCTATCCCATAAGTTGATAATGCTGTTAAGAATGTCCTCAATTGAATTATAATTTAGTAAAATAAATTCTTGTGAACACTGCTGTTGGGACTTGACTAGTGGTAGTTTTTAATCCAGAGAAACCATATCTGAAATGTACTGATAGCCCATATGTGATAAGAGAAATAAACTAACTGCAATTGTAGTATCTTGGTGTTCTTAAGTCAAGAAAGAAATGTCAGCAGTGCACCAATAAAATTACACACACACATCTTGAGGTCTGCCTTCTATTCATTAAAATAAAAAGCATTTCCAAGGAGTCAAACAAAAACACTTGCAATCTTTTTAAAATATTAATTTAAAAGATTAGAGTCTAGCTTTGAAGTGTCATGTTATATTGATGGATTACAGGGGATAAAAAAAGTTAGTGAAATGACATCTAAAATCCAGGTTTGAAGTGTTGTGCTTTAGCAAGTTGCTTGTAAACCAAGTTTTTTTTTTTCTCTTTATTTTTTATGTTTTTACTTAAATTGAGAGCTACCAGATGAAATTCATGGGCTGCCCCACATTCTATCTACGCCTCACTGGAAGAAATGTCTGTTATTTCTGAGCAATGAGTGTGTTGTATTTTGTTATGCAGCTCTTTTTTATCACTGTGAAATACATTTTCTCAAAATTCTTTAAAGCTTTATGCAGTGTTATTCTATAAAATCTATAAAAGCACATAAAAAGAAAAGTGTTAATTTCTGAAGGCCTTAGAATTCACTTTACATTGCTGCTTTGCTTTCAAGTTCTTGATTTCACAGGTAGTCTTCATTTGAAATTGATCCTTGCAATTGTGAGAAAAAGAAAACCCTGAGTTTTTACTTGCACTGCAGCTCTTTTGCAGCTGCCACAGTCTGAAGCTAATGCAAGTTTGCATGAACTGCATTCCAAGGCTGCTACCCCCTTCCAGAATGGTACTGTGAAGTTCTACTGTAAATCCAAGTTGAATTCAAATGAGGAGTTTTTTGTTGTCCTCTGTTGTCCCAAAGAAAAGGTTTTGAGTCTGCTAGCTTGTCTAGATAAGTTTGATCAACAGGGCTAATAGAATATATTGCTTCTCACTACCAGGCTTACTTTGTTTTAGTGTTATATGGCATTCCAGGCAGTGTGCTTTGTCCTTAAGCAGTGAAGTGGTTCCTGAGTGGTGGAAGGATAGTTCAGAGAAACTGAAGAGCTCAGGAATGCAGAGGAACGTCAGAAGGAAAAGAACAATCTCTGTATTTCGTTGGAATATAGTGAATAGTTAAACAGGAGTGCTTCACAGAAATTGTCCAATTTCACCAAAATATCACTAATAAATTATACTGGTAAATTGTCAGTACAGAAATCTGAGCTTTGTGAGGCTGAAGCATTTCAGGAGCTGACCTTTTGACCTGGAGCTTCCATGCAAACTGCTCCAGGGCTTATACATCCAATAAATGTGTCCCTTTTAAATGAGCATTTCAGTATTTGAATTTTCTTGTTCTTAATCAGATTGAAATTAGATTTTGGGATATTAGATTCCCCCATGAAATTGAGTGACCTTCTGCATAGATAAAATAGGGAATAATATTGTAATACAAGAAAGCACTGTAATCTGCAGCAGCTGTTAAACTTTTCAAAGGTGTCTTCTTTTGTTGCTGTCTTATACAGGGTCTGGTGGGGCTCCCCATCAAGCATGCACTGTTAAGTAATTAGGCTGCTGACAGCCAAGTTTCACTAAATATTATACCTGTGGTATGTAAGCAGTCTAATCATGACTTTCAGGTTGCTTTATCACACTTTTCTTAGGTGACTGTATTGTCCACAATGCTGACAGTATCTTCAATTAAATGTGATTAAATTCAAGCCAGGTTTTATTCTTCTGCAGCTTGGTGAAGGTAGGAGTAGTGACAAAGGCACTAGAGCTGGCTCTTGTGAGCATGCCAGAGTCAGAGCGATATCCATTTGCACTCTGTTCACGTTTGGGTGGCTGATGCTACAAAAGAGGCCCAGAAAGGTTGCTTCATTTTCAAAGGAAAAGGAGATCCTGCAGAATTTGCACTTGACTAAGAAAGAGGTTGCACTAAAGGTGCATGCAGGTGAGTGGATAATTCACATCAAATCCTGATGCCATTTTGTGCCATTGTTTTGCTTATATGTTCAGCTATATCATCCTAGTGCAAACAGTGTGAATAGTAAGAATGTCAGCAGTTCCCTAGACTTACAGGCATGTCTGAATATCAGCATGTGTAAGGGATATGTCTGCTAGTGAACCAAAAGGGGAAGAAGATGCAGGAGAGAATATAAGTAATCTATTAATTACCTCTGATTATAACCATAAATGTTACAAAGCCAGTGAGAAAGCCTGGGAAATGCCTTTCATACCCAAACCTAGAGCCCATTGAAACCTTTATCTTTTCTTGTTCTGTCTCAGTTTTCTCTCTTCAGTGTCAGAGAGAACTTGGGGCTGATGCTGCGCATTTGTGCACTACCCATGTGCTGGAAAATGGAAACTGAGCTTTCTATATTGCCTTCCTACCCTTTTCTGAGGAAAAAGGGAAAAGAAAAGAAAAGGAAAATAGCAAGGTGACTATAGACTCTACTATTTAGCAACATTAGAAGAAGAAATATTTGTACTCTTGAACATTCTAACAATGTGTGCAGAAAAATACTTTCAGAAAAATACTGGCAGTTTTTCTCTTTATGGCATGTTTGAATTAAGCAGTGTGCAATGGTACATGCAGGACTTCAGTGCAGTCTCACAGGTCTTGTTCTAGGTGATTCATTTTTTCCAGCTGTTGGTTAAAGTAAGCAGATTCATGTGTTAACAGAAACCAAGAAACAGTGAATTCCAAGGGGACAGGTTCAATTTGCATAGCATGATGAAATATAGTGTTGCTTTGAAAACCATTCATTTTCCGGTTCAGAGGTATTTATGTCTTTACTATACTTCCAACATGTTTGTTTAATGCATTTTTGCTACATTGCATTCTGGTAAAGAACAGAGAAAGGCATGGCTCCTATGTAAACAGAGAACTGAGGAGAAGCCCAGTTGCTGCCCTGGCCTGTGGTGTGGGAATGTGTATCACAGACAGTAAACGTACCCAGGTGGGGAAGTATAAACCTCAGAATTCCTTCTCTCTTTGACGTGTCTGTGTCCAAGGAATATATCTGTGAGAAGCATATTATGTCACATGTTCAAAAACATACACGTAACTTTATGGACATGTACCAATTAAACTTTCTGTCAATTTAATGTAGTTCATATTGTCAATAAGAGACTTAGTGGCAGGGTAGTATTGATAGAAGTGTGGTATAATATGGTATTATATGGGAAATGCTCCCATTATAGTGGGAAATGGTTCTGGGACAGAAAGGTGAAGCTGTGACAGGAAAGGATAAGCTAATATTCTAATGAAGAGGAGCAGAAGAGGAGTGGAGTGATTATACAAGTAGTACAGCAGGCTGAATATCTCATTCAGTTGTGCTGGGTTTTTTTCCACGAGTTACTCACATACTTGCATATTTTGTTCCTGAATACAATGGGAACATCCCCGTTGTCTGGAAAAATGGGATCAGGAAGGGTATTCTGTATGCCACTTTCTGTATCTAGTTAAGCATTTTGGATTAGTTCTAGGTGGTTTTATTTGTTGATATACTTTTACAATACAAAACATGAGATTTGAGGTAGGACTCTCAAGCAACTTATTTCAATTTCAGTAAAGTTTTCTGTCTATCACAGGGTCCTTCTGCACAAATTGTCCAGCACACAACAGCTGGATAAACACATCATGTGATTGGTGAGCAACTGGCTCACGGGTTGGGCATAAAGGTTTAGAGTAAATATGATGACATCAGGCTGTTGAACTGTCACCAGTGGAGTTCTACCAGGCTCCATCCTCAGCCCTGTGTTCTTCAACATCTTAGTAAACAACTTGGACAGAGAACTTGAAGGTCTATCAAGTAAGTTTGCTGATGATAGTAGGTTGAGAGGAGCTGTTGACCCCTCAAAGACAGAGAGGCCCTGCAGAGAGACCTCGACAAATTAGAGGACTGGGCAATCACCAACCATATGAAGTTTATCAAAGGCAAGTGCTAGATTCTCCAACTGAGACAGGGCAACCCTGGATTCCATACAGACTGGGGAACAAGATGCTGGAGATTAGTGCCATGGAAAGGGACCTGAGGGGTTTTGAGAAGAAGAAAAAAATCTCTAAAAAAGCCTGAAACCTGCTATACTTAAATTCCTGATAAATAATCTGTCCAAGCTGATCTAAAATCTAATAGTTCCACTTAGATATTTGAGTTTTGCCCCCTTGTGAGAAATTAAAACTCTGGCAAAATATATCATTTGGAAAATTTTCTTACACCTCCCAATCAGACTGTTTTGTTTCTGACGATATGCTGAAGCAATAGGAGAATCTAGAGACTAATGAGCCATTCCAATAAAAAAAAGAAGCTTTAAATCTAGCACAGATACATACCAGATTAAATTCTGGACATCTAATTTTTCAGTATTCTGGGCTTAATTAACATTTTTGCCTCAATTTCCTCATTAAAAAATGAGAAGCAATAAAATGCTTACCTTTATAGTCATAGAGATGTTCTGTTGGTAATTAGATGCTGTCAGACAGAATTACTGTAAATTACAGTAATTACTGTTCATTAATTAATTCTGTCAGTTTTATGTTTTATTGTAATGCACTGTCAAAGTGCTATAGTGTTTAAATTGGATGCATTTAAAATGAATATTCACATTAAAAAGGAGTGAAAGAGAACCTTTTATTGAAATTAAAAAAAGTTCCAAAGAAATATTTTATTATGATCTAATTTTGGCTGTGGAATCCTGAAGCTGAAAAGTACTACATACTAGTAATTGCATGTATTATTAAAATTAAAAATGATACAAAAAATATGAAGACATTCAGTATTTAAATTGAGCTGCTTATTTTAGAGCAGAATTCAGTATTTAATTGTAACATTCTCTGTTGAACCAGGTGTATTTCCAGTGAATGTTTCGTGCCAAAGAGAATTAAGGCAGGAAAGTTGACATTGCCCTCAGGAGAAAAAGACTAAATATTAAATCTGTATCTCCCACTGCTGGAAATGAGGCTTCCTTTGGCTCATACTGCACTGAAATACTGTACATATTGGTTTATTTTAGTAGTGTAATTTGCACTACTGTGATGAAGTGATGATAATTATGCTACTTCTATATTGTCTGAAATTTTGTTACGATTTTATCTGTGTTACTGACATGTAAATGTGCAGACAAAAGGATCTGCTGTTTCCACCGCTAGGTTAAGACATGGCTGGTGGAATAAATACTCCTCCTTTAGGATCCTTAGGTATCCTTTAGGATACCATTAGCCCTCTTGGCTGCAAGGACACATTGCTGGCTTGTGGTCAGATTGTTATCTACTAGGACCTTCAGATTCTTTTCTACCAAGCTGTTCCCCATCTGGGTATCCGCCAGCATTTACTTGGGATGGGTTTGTTTCTCCCCAGGTGCAGGGCTTTGCACATCCCTTTTGTTAAGCTTCATGAGGTTCCTGTCAGCCCATCTCTCTAGCCTGTGAAGGTAAAAACTCACTAAAATTATTACACTGAAAATGAGAGCTAGAAGAAAGGTCACTTTAGTCTAAGAACAGTGAACAGGGATAGATTTATTCACAATCCAGCAGTTCAGACTTTTGTGTTTTAAGAGGTTTTTGACTACTTTTGTGGGTTTGGGGTTTTGTTTTGTTCTGGTTTTTTTCCTGTTTTTTTTTTTTTTTTTTTTTTTTTTTTTTTTTTTTTTGTTTGGTTTGTTTATGTTTGTTGGTTTGTTTTGATTNTTTTTTTTTTTTTTTTGTTTTGTTTTGTTTTGGTTTGGTTTGGGTTTTTTTTGTTGTTGTTGTTGTTGTTGTTGTTGCTGTTATTGGGTTGGTTTTTTGTTGGGTTTTTTGTTGTTGGTTGGGTTTTTTTGGTTTTTGGGGGGTTTTTTGTTTGATTTTTGTTGTTGTTGTTGTTGTTGTTGTTGTTGTTTTGTTTTGTTTTGTTTTTATTCTACTAAAACATCCCTGTAGGGAATAAAAGCAAAGTATCATTTGATGGGTTCACTTCAAGAAGGCAAGGGAGATGAAGGTAATTCTGCTTCAAGGATCTGGTTGATTTGGGTTCCATAGAGCAGAAAGTTCCCATTAAAAGCGATATATTGATACTGTGATTTCTTTAAACTGGGAGGAATTTAGGTTAAGCCTCTCTGTTGATGCTAGCTGTGGTATCGCTTCAAGTAGGTGGAACAGAGCACATTTGGAGCTTTTTTGTATCAAAGCTCCCTTTAAGTTAAAACCAAAGTGGAAGCTGTGCAGGTCATGGAATCCTGGAGTCACACTGTGACTGCACAACACTATTACCCAAGCCAAATGGCACTTTTCTGCTCTGATTTACTTTCTAAATTGATCAAAAGTCAAGCGTTGATTTGAATGTAGGTAGCTGAAGCTATGTGGATATGAAGTCCTAGTACAGTAAAGACAAATGCTGAAGTGCATTCTAGAATATTACTTTACTGTTCAATCCTCTTAAAGGAACTGTGAGTGAAGTAAAACTGCTGCAATGCCAATATAACTCATAAGTGGTAAACAGTCTTTAGCAGTCAGTGGGAAGAGGATCCTGATAGCTGCCTCAAATGTAGAACCACATTCTTTTATATCTAAATCAACATCAATATTTCATCAATACTCCAGTCCCATGTAGTAGGTCAATGAATTTAATTTTTCAATTTATTCCAACTTATTAGTACAATTTTAAACTTCTCATTCATTTTTTAATCAAAATAAATAAAAATATTTAATTTAAAGTAGATGTTTCTACACAGGAACCTGAGTTTTGGCCTTTTTCCTTTGTTTTCTTGTTAGTGTTTTGTTTTCCAAACTGGTATGAGCCTGCTATGCTAAAGATTATGTATCTTTTCTTAAAAACTTCCCCAGAGCTTTGTTTTGATGTTAGATGATGAGATAAATTATTAATTCACTAGTTTTAAAAAGGACTGTGTTGCCTAATTTGAAAGTAAAATTATATTGAACTATAATAAAATCAAATCCTTTTGGTAATCTGAGATTTTCTCAAAGGTATCTTTTCTGAGGCTGCTTTAGAAAAATTGCAGAGACTGATCTGTTTGAGCCTATGTAAGACAAAGTTTTTTATTTTTTATAGAATCTGCTATTTAAGGCACCTGTTAAGTGAGATGGAAGGCGTTTTTATGTGTTTGTTGCTTTGAATTGTATTGCTTGCATGTATCAAGCAATGAATGACAGATAAAAGTTTCCTTTGTGGGTATGTAAACAAAGGTGTTTGGCTACTTAATCTGATCAAACAATATTTGCTTTGGATTTTGTTGGTTTTTTTTCCTTAACAAATTATGCTTTCAGCACAAATGCTGTCTCAGCTACTGAATAAACTCATGTCTTTCTCAGTGTATCTGTTATAATTATAGCAGTACTTTACATTCAAAAACTTCTACTTTTTATGTGTAGAATTATGTAAAAAGAAAACTTTATATTAGATGGAGATGATAGCAATGAAATACTTTGTTACAGCAGTAATGGAGTACTTTAATTTGGAAGTAGTAGTAGTAAATACCATCTTTCTTAGATTAACGAATACCCAGGTAAAAACTCTTCTCTGAATATCAGTATGGTATTTAGCAAGTCTAGGAAGTATGGAAAGTATGGAAGTACAACCAGGGACAGGTTGAAAGAATTCATGAGAGTGGAGGTTGAGCTTGATTATTTTTGCTTGATAATCTAGTGGCACCTTGGGACAAACGTTGGGATGTCTAGTACAAATTTAGATACTAAATTCCAATAGGTGAAAAGGTATTCCCAGGTGAAACAATGCCTGTAGTTCTAACATGTCAAAAGACCACTTGTGCCAGTGATTATTCTGAGGGGCTCTCATACAGTGTCTCTGAAATGCTTTAATCTTAAACATGAAAATTATTCTGTAAAGATGTGGGGGAGCTTATTTGCTTAAATCTGCATATCAAAAATAAGATAATAAGGTGAGTTCAATTTGCACATCTCTTGGGCTACTTTAAATTGCAGGTTTTCAGCTGGTATACTGCTCCCCACCTATTTTTTTTCCCCAAATCAATTACATTTTTTGTAATAATGGTACTAGTGTTAATATAATGTACTTCCTCTATGGACACAAAAATTGGAGGCAAGAAAGAACAGTGTACAATTAAAAATAATCATACCATGTAATAAGTGAAAAAAGTAATTAACTAGCAGATCCTAGTAAGTAAATGTAAATGGAGGATTCATCAAACAGCTGTATTTTTAGTGGATCTTTTAATCTGTAGGGCCTAATATTCTTTGTTCTTAAATTGGAAGAAAATGTAAGGTCACTTTTGGTGTTTGTGAATGATTCACAGACTAAAAGGAGGTAAAAAAAGCATCAATGGCTACAGTAGTTCTAATGACTTTACCCATCCTGCTGTGTTAGATAACTTTATGTGACCCCTGTGGTGGCACTACGTGCTAAAGTAGCTATTTGCATTCCTACTGCAAGCCCATAAGGTGACCCCAGTCACTGCATTCTGCAAAGGAAAGCTCTAAAGAGTGACAGATATCCCAAATGCCATTGCTGCCATTTCAACACAATCTTTTCAGAAATTTCCCCTCCGCTGGATCCCCTGGATGCATCAAGCTCTCCCTGTCATGCCTCTGTGGATACCTGATTTGTGCTATAGTTTACCTGTGTCTGCTGGCAGACCCAGACAGGTGGGACCAGGAAGCATCAGGCAGTGGGTCCATAGGGCATCCAATGTATGGACCACATAGGGACCTTTTCTGTTTGCTTTTCTCGACTGGGTGTTGTATCAGCACTGCGCGGTGCTGCTGGCTCTCAAAAGTTGAATTGCAGGTCCAGCTGGCTTCTGGTTGCTGGCACCAGGAGCCAAGGTTGAACAGGCACCATGTGCATCTGTCTTCTGTAGCTGCCAAGGAACAAGATGATGCCATGGGAAATAGCAAACACACTGTGATGACCTTGTAATGCGTGCTTACATGGGTGGTTGCTAGACAGATTTGAGTTGCCTGGGAAACCCCCATTTCAGCTCTCAACCTACAATGTCAGGGCAAGAGCCCAAGACTAGCATTTATAGAAGCTAAGCGAGGCATTTGTAGAATCTAAATGCTGGAAGGTGTGAGGTTGCTCTATTCTTGGTGATCATCATGGGCACTTCTTATAGCTGTGGCTCTAATTGTGGCTGCACATGTAGTGCTTTTCCTGTGCAGTATTGTGCAGTGTTGGGCTCTTACAAGTAAGATTTTTACTACATCTTGCCCCTGAAAAGATAAACCATATGTGAAGTCATAATGAGATGGAAGAATGATATGGAAAGAAAGTTGTGTGGGATCTGCTGCATTGCACTGGAGGATTATGTCTCCATGAACTCAAGCAGGTCTAGGAAGTCACTTCTTACCATGAGGTGATCCAGAAAGTATGCAGCAGATATTGCTGTAAAGACTACCCAGGTGGAATTTTTCCAAAGTGTTCCAAAGGCCAAGACTGGGAATTATCCACAAAAGCTTCAGGGGCTTTATCAGATAGTAGAGTTCATGTAACCATGTGAACTGTATCTTTTAATAGGCTGTATTGGGTTAATCACAGCCAGTAACTTAGGCACCCACCATCTGCTTGCTTACTGACCCCCACTCCCACTCAGGATAGGGGAGAGAAGAGCAAAAGTAAGAAAAAAGTAAGAAAATACTGAGAGTCAAGAGAAAGACATTTAAAGTGATAGCAAGAGGGGGAGGGAGCAATGCAAAGGCAGTTGCACACCACTGCCCCCGAGCAGACCAATGACCAACCAGCATGTCTACCTTGGAAAAACTACCCCATACTTTTTATTGGCAAGAGTGACATTATAAGACATGCAATATCCATTTGGTCAGTTTGGATCAGCTGTCACAGAATCACAGAATATGCTGGGTTGGAAGGGTGTCCCCTCACACCTCCTGCCCATCCCCAGCCTGCTCTCTGTGGGAGGGTAGAATGAAAAGCAGAGGAAGCCTTGGTGCTGTGCAGCACTGCTCAGGAATAGCTAAATCACTAGTGTGTTACCAAGACTTTTGTCATAACAATTCTAAAGTACCATGCCAGCTGCTGTGAAGAAAATTACCTCCAGCCCAGCCAGATCCAGTGTATACACTTCAATAAAAGAATTGGAAGATGGAAAATGCTCATAAAGGTGAATATCTTACAGACAAAAGTCTGGAAAAGCTTGCATGAATGTGGGGAAACCCATTACTACAGTTTTGAGACATAGAACAGATTTTAATATATTAGTATGCTCAGTTCTTATGTTCACAATTCAATAAAGATACTGAAAAATTGAAAAGAGTTCAGAGAGCTGTCTTGGTGATGATGAAAATAACATGCTTTACTGTATGAAGTTTGTGCTAATCAAGACATTGATTAAGAGTTAAGAGAACTAGAAAACTCCCGAGGCCTCTTCCATCCCTAAACCTGGAGTACACAGTTTAAGACACTGATGTGGTGACTTTGACTTTAAAAAATGCAAAACAAGCACAAGATTTTTCTACAAGCAATTGCCATTGTCCTTTGGGAAATGTCACTGAAGTTGTGATTTGAAAATTTTAAACTCAGGATTTTCTGTTTGTTTTCCAAAACAGTCCTCTAGTTCTATGACAGCTACTGCTAGCTGTGGTGAGTAGAGTGATGAATGCAGAGAATTCCTCTGGGTAACATTGTACAGGAGGTCAGAATATAGAATTACAATGAATCTTGGTGGTCTTACAGTCTGTCATCCATAAAATAAATTAACAGCTCTTGTGTTTTTCAGTTTCAGATTTTTTAACTCAACTTGTATTGCTTTTAAATTTCCAAATATGTAATTTTTTTAATTTTTCTTTCTTAACCTAGTTAAGTTCACACATTTTAATGATTGAGATAATTTACAGTTTTGCATGAATTTGATTTCTGCTTTTATTTGCTGTATTAGGGACAAGCGTTGCAACTAAGATGTGAAATATAGGCTTGCATTTTCTCTCAAGTAACACAGATTTTGAATTTTCTCATTTCCAAGAGCAACTACAATTTTGTTAGTTGTAAGATATGCTCATATGTATCTATAAACATAAAATCTCAGTGAATGAAACATCCCAATGCTTAATAAACACAGGCAGTTCTAGATTTAGTATTAATGTAAATGGATTTCTTTTGTTCAGTGGAAATATTCTGGTTTATACCGCTTGAAAAAAAGGCACAAATACTCTTTATATTGGTAATAGTAGCTATTTAATTTCCATCATGCTCTAGTAACTTGCTAAAAGAAATAAGGGATATAAAAGCAGAGATCTTAAATACTCTTATTGGAAAGTTTAGAATTATACTTCAGTGATTCTTATTGTGGGATAGTCATTGAGAATTGCATTTCTGCTAAGCCTTTGATGTTAAATCAGTGTTGGTAAAAATATGAAATTTTTCCTAACCAGGGTTTATTTTTATCCACTGCTATCTCCTGACTTTCTCTTTACATTATTTTAGCTATAATCACTCAAAATCCTTTTTCAAGGTTACTCCTGGCCCATTGTTTTAATGAGTCATATGTTTATAATGACAGGTTACTTATATAGTTGACTGTGTGTGCTAAGGTCACAGCAAGTTTTGCCATTTTTGACTGATGCATAATCCTGAAGCCTTTGAGAAAATACTCCAATGAAATGTATCTTTGACAACATATACCACTGCAAGACAAACAAGCTGACTTGTTTGCTAGTGCCTACATCACCTGAAGATGTTAAATCTTATTCGCATTTTGCTCCATAACTTGAAGGAATTGAGTGATGTAGACAATATGGTCAGGATTCGTAGAGGAGGTTCTCAGTTCCAGACTCCAGCTTCACAAACAGTTGTGAAAGCAGGAGCTCTTCATGTTCACAAAAGGTGAATGAAGGAGTGCAGGCTTGGGAGGCATTCTAAATGCCAGAATTGCTACCTTGTCATTAATTTAGTGTGTGTTGTCCCTGTGACGCTGTTGGGCCAAGGCAGAGGCTACTCATTTTTTAGGATAAATATACTGTTCATGTACTTGCAAGTACAAATATTTGTCATGGTCTATGCATGAACTGCACGAAAAATATATGAAACTACAGCAATAAAAGTGAAAGAACATACTAAAGGGTATGAGTGTAATTATCAGGGATTCCGCTAAGGACAAACAATTCCTCATTTTTATAGACTTTAGTCTATAGTATCAGAAAAAAAATAAACAGAGAGGGTTCCTTAACTCCAGTAAGTTCCTCTCCATTAAATAAGGTAGACCACTAGCACCCCAAGTGGGTAAGATACTGGAGTAACATCCAGTACAAAGCTGGATGTCAGCATTCAGAATTTTTTTAATATTCTCTTTTCATGTTCCAAATGTTAACACTTTGCTTTATTATAAATGTGGGTTTGTGTTTAAAATTGTCCAGTGTTAATGGTGGGTTCCAGAGAGCCTGCTGAAAGCAGTCGTGGTCTTTTGCCTGAAGCAATGAATCTAAATCAAATAGTAGTCTTTCCTATCTAAAACATGGGATATATTTAGGAATTTCAGGAAATGAACGTGATTTCTTAATTTGAGAGTTATTTTGAGAGCTGCTGTGGAAGAGAGGATAGATGTTTGAAGAAGTGTCTTGAAGTTAATATAATTAAACATGTATTTATTGACAAGAGAGGGCAGGAATGGGAGTGCATTCAGCAGCTTCATTTGGCATGTGGCTGTGCTAAGGAAAGCAGTCCATGGCCTAACTTCAACTGAAATAAATTTTTTAAAGAACTAAGAATGAGATTCAGCACTTTCCATGCTAAGTGTGGGATTCATTTCATTGATTTGCTTTCCCTAACTTTTATGTGTATATGTGCATTGAGAAAAACAGAAGGGACAAAATGTTTGACAAAATATTTAGTGCATATACTTCTTGTCCTGGGGAGTGAGAGTGCACATGATAAATGAGAGCCACATTGCTCATATCCTACCAAGAGACTCTTGGGTCCAGCATGGCTGAGTGCTGTGTAAGAAGCTGAATGGAACAGAGCAGTGTATGAGCAGGTCGAGCTTATTTAGGAAAAATTTCATATTGGGTTGGGGAGGAAATAATGTGCTGTAGGTATTACAGTGAATGGAATACCTTGCAGATTCCATCATAAAGGAAATTTTTGTATTTTAAGCCAGGAAATGTATGCAGTATGGATGATTTTCATCTAATATATAGAGTAAGATGAAGCAGAAAAAATTAAAGGCAGTTTTCTTTTTTAACAGTTTCATAATGCAGCTATATGTTCACACATTTTTGTGATGTGTTAATGGCAAACACGGTAGTTAATGAAGTATACAGGCCGGATGCTGTATTATATCTCAAGCAAAAGGATGTGTGATTTATCATATTTGTTTTTCTGTGTCCTTAATTTTTCTGTGATTAATGTGTGATGCATATGCAATGCTTTCTGTATTATAATGAAAAAAAAATTATAGTGTTTTTTTTCCCTCAAACTGGCAATGAAAAATCCTTAAAAAACCAAAAAAAGAGGCATTTTTAAATACAAATGTATGAACATTTTTAATGCTATCAGTTTAGATCTATTATGGCAAATTCTCCTTGGGTTAATTTATGGTATTATGGCTTACTGTACACCTCAGGGAATCAAGAACAAAGTTAGTTGCTCCTCTGAGATGTACAATTTCCACCCTTTGCCCCTCAATCCACAGCTTGGAAAGCAGTAACTGAGAAACAAACCTAAACATATTAAATTATTTCTTCGTACATATTAAATTATTTCTTCTTAGAACAGTTCTTGCTGGAACATACAGAAATGGGGGCAGCTGGCTGGTGCTGGGTTCTTACACATCCCTCTGGCTACTTGCAGAGGCAGGATGTTAGACTAGACGGATTCAGGTCTGACCCAGTATAGTAATTTCTGTGTTGCTTACCCTTAGCCTTTGTTATTCTGGGTCAGTTGATCAACACATTAGGAGCTGTAACCAAGAGTCTATCCATGTTTTGACCAACTGGTAAGGAAAAGCTTAGCAGCAGGCTGTACTGTGCCTGCTTATTCAGTGTGAAATAAAGGCACACAAGAGCCTTTGAGGGGTCGTTTCTTTTTTGTTTCTTGTTTTACGAGAATGTGTTGTGCTAGTGGGAACTCAGGGTAACGCATTCCAGACAATGTTACAGCTGTTCCTGAATGATCGAGTTTATTAACATGTCACAGCGTTGTGTAGTTCAGGTATTTGAAATATTGTGACTGATACTGAAGTTTTGGGGCAGTTAGATTCTCATATCTATCTTTATGTTACTCCAAAATGCTTTGATATTGCCTATATGCCATTATTGCAAATGTGTTTGTGATCTGTGTTTTTCTGACCAACTCTGTTACTCACTTTTTTGTCTTGTGAAATTGCCTATAAATTATAATTATTATTAGGAAAAAGTATAAAACATTTCCACTTTCTCTTCTTCTCTAATTAATATGATCATTGCATCTACATCATACCGTGAAGGAACAGTCTTACTTCATGGGAAACCTCAGTGTTCGTCTTAGTGCCAATGTGGCAACTTGAGGTAGTATTGGCAACAAACCCCACCAATTCCTAGCGTGATATAGCTGCAGATTCTTCCTGCTTCCCATTTACTGCTCAGTGTTAGCAATATTTTGGGAATGACTGCTGTGAATGACTCAATGCTAATTGCTATCCTTTCTTGTTCTCGTTGATTATACTTGTAACAAACCTAAAAGTGTTTTTCCTATCCTTTAAAGCACATAAAAATTAAGAAAAAACATCCTGTGGAAGCATTGTGCCATTTCCACACAAAATCCTGCATCTAGTTGTTAATATGCAATTCCCAATACCTTGAACTTTCATAGAGGTTAGAAATGAGAAAGAACTTTTAGGTAACCTTGTCCTCCCCTCAGTTGTACGTAGGGTAGATTCACATAAGGCACAGTCACGTCTCCTCTGCACTGAAAGGGAGCATTCTTTTCGCATGGCATGAGTGCTTCACTGATCCTGGAAAGAAGAAAAAAGACCTTTTTCCTGTAAAGGGTGTGTGAGATGAAGTTGTAGCACGTTGGCATAAAAGGCTCTTTGTTAATTGCTATTGTGCTAACGGTGCTTTGAATATGAATGTTTTGTAAGCAAGAAACAAGCAATGATTCAGATGAGCACTGCCTCAAAGAAAACTTGAGCAGGACTGGAAGTGAAAGAAAGTCTTTGGCATTTTGCAGTCTGTTTTTAAACGGGTTGCACAGATTCAAGTAGTCAAGACCATACATGTAATAAACAGGGCACTGAAGCTGTAGCATCCACTAAAAATTTATTTAAAAAAAAAAAAAAGCCGCATTCATATTACAGCAAAGCTGCTGAAGAATTTGCTAACACATTTGTATCAGTGTGTGTTATACATACCTCTATCACATATGCTCTGGGGCATTCATTTTCAGAAAACTGAAGTGCCTGTTTGTGCACATGGTAGAAATTGCCAGTCTCCATACTATCAGACTATGTATGTGTTTTCATGTAATTATTCTCCCATATCTGGAATGTTTGTTTAATATTACTAAGTTGGTGAGCTTAGAAATCTTTGTAACAGACAGCTAAAATTATCTACCTTTTCGCTTGACTAGCTAAAATTTAGGAATTTGAAGATTATTTTAGGATACACAATATGCTGATAATGGCATAAGATATCAGAATAATTTTATGTTTACTAATATATACATATCTCCATTCTTGAACATAAAGGCATTTTTAAAATTGTGTAAATAGGCTCTACAGATATGGAATTATGAAAGTGTTTTTTCAGTTCAACAGGAGAAAGTGTGCACATTATTCTGCACTTTAATACAAATTATTCTATTATTCCAATACAACTACAGTGGTATCCTGCTGACCAGAGTAAAACACTGCAGTGAAGTAGTAACAGTAACTTTTATTCCTAATACTGTAGATGCATAAATACATACATACATGCTTAATAGCATAATTAGGCATACAGGGATAATCTAAAGGGCCATTTTGCTATGTGAAAATATAAAAAATTTGTGGAGTTTCCCTGGGGAGATTTCTTTAAGATTTTTTTTTTTTGTATGTTTAAAATGTTGAGTCTAAATGAACACTTAAATAGTTCAGTATTGTACTTAAGAGAAGCATAGAGAACTAGCAGTTGTTATTTCTTAATCTGCAAGGGGCTATTTCCAAGCTGCAGACTCAGTCAAGCAGTGCTTTATTCAGAAGAACCCTCAAGAAACCCATTGCAGGTTTTGCCTGAGTCAGGACTGTGAACTTGTACTGTTTGTATTTGTACAGACTGTAGATATTTCCAGTAAGGTTTCCCCATTGCTCTTACAAAGTAAGAGTCACTTGAGAAAGCTCTTTTGCAGACAGTTACTATTAAAAGAAAACAATTACATTCCTGCAGATGGAGTATTCTAACTTGCTTCCATTCCAGTTAGCTTTGTGGGATATTAACTCCCATGTGTGTCAGTGTTGCTCTTTAGTTTGGTTTGTTTTCCTTAAGATACTTTTAAACATTAAAAAAAAAAAAACAAAAAAACACC
>VZTI01002973.1:160649-193503 GCA_013397865.1 Struthidea cinerea | reverse complement strand
TTTTTTGTTTTTTTTTCTTAAAAAATTTTTAAAAAATTAAAAAAAAAAAAAAAAAAAAAAAAAAAGGCAAGAACTGGAGAGTTAAAATTTAGTTCATTAACCTTTAGGAACACAGAGTGTTTTGTCAGAGATGTGGCTTTATTAGAGCTGACAGTATACCACTCAATCGTTTGGAGTTTAGTAAAGGAGATGAGTATACGCCTATGAGAGTTAAATGAGTCCTGTAGGAATAATACTAAAATCTACAGAACTGAGAAGTTTTGCCTTTGCCATTGAATTGTATAAGCTGCCTTAAGTGTTTTCAGAAATGTGAGCATTCTCTGAAAATCAGTACTGTATGTCTTTCTAAAAGTTATGTTTTATGTCAACAAGAAATTATTGGAATTGTTATAGAAATTGCTGGATTAAATTTTATGGCCTTCAAAAAACTTGTTGTTTCTGTCCCTAAAATATATGACTCTGTCATGTTTCCTGTAAAGGAGTACAATGCAAAAAAGTAGTTTTAACTCTCAGTGTCCTGACCTGATCAACTGCTTTGTGCCTGATGGTCTGATTTTTGGCAATTGGAACCGTTGCTGCTTACACAAATGCTTATAGCACCTAATTTTAAGAATTTATGGTTTAGAAAAGTAAGTCAGAGTATATTGCCTGTGCTATTTCTGTGTCCTTTGGCCCAACCAACCTTCACTGTGCAGCTTTTGACAGGGGACAAGACTCATGCTTGCAAACACAGTGGCTGTAGCATGGCAGAACATGCATTGCCTGCCCTGGGAGAGAGGCAGCATTTCCCCTTTTCTCCCCTCGTGGCCAATTTCTAGTCTGATTTCAAAGAAACAATTTTGAAAATTTCAAGTTAGGTGTTCTGATGGTGAAAAAGATAGTGATATCAAGAAGATATGTGGTTATTCATAGATTTGCTAGACGTGTTCCAATATATCAAATATTGCCTGTTAGGTCAAGAAAGACTATTCCTTCTAATCAGTGACTACTTCTGTTATAGAGCTCCTTCTGAACTGTAGTGTTTTTAATGCATAAAATATCTTAAGAATTTTTATTAAGTAGAATCTAGTGGATCTTTGAAAGTCAATTTCTTGTTGCATTAGGTACACAAGGTAAAAACATCCATGCATTAGCTGAGTTTTGGAGATGCATTGTCTTTTTAAGGTATCTGTCTCCCAATGTTATGTGCATTGTAAAAGTAAGTTAAAAATAGGAACCTTGTGTCAATATAAGGCACTCATTTGTAATTTTTTATTATTTTTACAAAATACTAGTGTATCTACAGAGAAAGCTTTATTAAGTAATGAGACAAAAAATTGCCCAAATTAAGTACAAAATTAGGAAAATTGTGTCAGATCATAAAATTTTGGGGTAAAGGATCAGTAATATTTATGCATAGATGAAAAGCTACCTTAAAAAAATTCACATGGCCTAGTCTGTCAGTCAAAAATCATATTCTGCACAGCCATAATGCCAAACTGCTGTCTGACAAGATGTGTGATTGATGGCAGTTGAGATATAACACATCCACCTGTAACAGGATTTCCCTGTGGACAGTGTACCAATACAATGCATGTTATATAAATTAACATCTTTTCTGTATTTTAACACTTTTTTTCCTCTGCTGGTCAAACGCTGGCTAATGAATTCGGAATTCATAAGGAAAGGCCAGTTTCCAAGCTATCTAAGGGTCAACATCACAGTCCCCTATGGCAAGTGTCCTGGGGCACTGGCACAAGTTTCAAAAGAATCACAAGTGATTATAATTAATTGTATTCTCACTATGAAAAGTGATACCGTAAAGATGGCTCCCTTTTTCTTTGTTTTCATCTGTTTCACTCATTTTGTTATTTTGTTCTTAGTCTTCATTCTTTAAGCATTGATTAGTGCCAAAATACCCAGTACAACTGTAGCTTATTTTTAATATTTGATGAAAGCAAAAACGCACAGGCTTACCCCAGAAAGCGCACAATTTACTGCAACACAGCATCTATTCATGTGGAATGGGGGGAAAGCACTTTGGGTAAGAGATAAGTACAGCTTCATTGCTGAGTTCCCTTTTCTAATACTTTTAATTGTTCTCACAGTGGCAGCTTGTTAGTCTGTTTCTGTGCTAGTCATCAGCTTGTTTCACCTCAATTTGCTTCCACTTCTGTTCATACATACATGACAAAAGGAGGGCAGAGTTTCCCATTGCTCTGGTTGTTGACAAAGGAAGCCCATTGTGCTTGAGAACAGCTGAATTATTATCTCTTTCAGTGCACAATAAAATGTCACCACCATGTCACAGCAGAAATACACATGCTGACACCAGACTTGGAAAGTACTAAAAGCAATGAGGGCCATAGCAGAACCACTCAGTTAAATGCTTGTCATTTGAATGCACATGAAGGAAATTAACTGAAATTCCCAGAAATAGCAGTCAAAAGATTAAAGACTAATGGATTTCTGTCCTTGGGCAAGTGAAATCTCACGTTTTTATTCCCATTGCTTGGTCCATGCAAAAGCAGTTGTCAAATGGAGAGTGCCTCTTGTTTTCTTCTTTTTTTTTCCCTTTCTTTCTTTTTGTATTTTCCTTACTAAGCATGTGCAGAGTTTGTTAAAGGTACCCAGTAAGACTGGGTACATGAACTCTCTACAGCTAGGGTCCCAAGAAGGACCTTGATCCTTGGCTATCATTTCAGTGCGTGTTTTGTGAGCACGGTATCAGATACTGTGCAGTCAAATGTGAAGCTGCAGACAGGGTGAAGTGTCCAGTTATTCTCTGTCACGCCTTTCCATGAGTATTTATGCTCTGAGATTTAGTCTGTGTTCAAATGCTTTTTGTGAGGTTCATATATAACCTTCCTGCCATTCTTTCTTCACTCCAACCTCTTAATCTTTTATTCCCAGCTTCTTTCCATGGCACTGAAAATTCTCTACCATGTAACCTAGACCAAGTTTAATTATTACTGTGGCTTCCTCCTTAAAATTCTTGCTTCGCTGTGTATTCAGTGGCTACTTTCATATGTTCACGTTTCATAGCTATGAGTTCTCAGGGTTCTTCTCCCTCTTCCACAGCTGCCCAGCCTTTTCTGCATAACATAGGGACGGCAGTGAATATCTGGTCAGTTCTTTCACCTTCTACTTTTAGCCATAGTAAATCTGGTCTTTCACTGCAGTTCTCTGCTCAAAACATCAGGAGGACTGAAATTGGTGTACTTAAGAGAAATAAACTAATCTGTTCTGGTCTTTTGCCTTCACTTACCTACATTGTTGTACTGACTCCACGGAACAAGTTGCTCAAGTTTCTGACCTTGCCCATTAGCTTCAGTAGCTACTACATATACCTGGGATTTGCCCTCTTTTTCCTTCCTTTCTTGCCTTATTTTTTTTTTTTTTCCTAGTATCTCTTTTCCCACTTCTTCCCATTTTAACCCTTCTTGTCTCTATCGTTTGCTGCCGTCTTCAAATTCTCTTCTTTTGGTCTGAAATTGCTGTCCCTCTACAGTTAAATTTGCTGTTCTCAGTGTGCTGGCAGCAAAGTGAAATGTGATGAAAACCTGATCTCTGAAGGGTTCTCTGCTGGCCAGATTTTTAGTAATTTTTACTTTGCTTCCAGCACACTAATTGAATACAGCAGCGCAGAACAGCGGGGGACAGGAACAGAAGACACTGAGTCCTGACAAACACTTTCTCTAGGGGTGTTCCATTAGCATCTTCTATTAGACAGCAAATGCTAGCTACCTGCAGACAGTGAAGCAGTAGATCATTCATAGATTGAAAACCATCGAATATGTACATCTATGGATATTCAGACCAATGCTGAAATCCTGGGTAAAGTTGTAGGTCAGGTTGCCTATTCAAAGCACTGACATTTTAATATTTAGTTAGAAAGCAGTAGTTTTGAAGAGACTGGTAGCACATGTATTGTCCCTAAATAAAATTCAACGTGTAAATTTTATGTGTATTCATCATTTATTATAACTGTCAGGATGCTTGTTGTGACCTGTGAAATTTAGTAAATGATAATAAATTTAGTAAATTATAATTTTTTTTCTGTTTCTGTTCAACGCTTTGTAAGAAGTTGGAAAAATATGTGTTATATTTGCTGCATTACTTTTCTGTGTAAGCAATTGTAGTAATTGCCAGTGAGAGGCTAAGGAGTTAAGAACAAATGCAGAGGTATATTACAATCTCAAATGAGAGCAATTAGAAAGAGAAGAATACTGGCCCTTGAAAAGTAAAATGGCAACTGACATGAGCTGACTGTGAAGCTGATTTGTAGGACACTTTCCATCTTAGCATAATGCTTCTGTCATACAAATATTTGAACATCTGGATGTAGACTAATCTAAGGTACCTATTACTATATCAGTGAGTCACATAGTATTAAGGTTTTCAAAGAACTGAAAAGAGAGAGGCCAGAAAAGTACATTCTAGTTTCTACACTACAAAAAATCAGGTGTCATGTCCCTGTGCATTTAGTCTCATATGCTTTTCATTGTTTATTTACCTATTTTTGGGGTATGATAATGAGGAAATTCTTATATTTGGAGACACAAACAGGAAAAAAGATAAGAACTGTTGAATTTCATGAGAGTGCTCCTAGAATCTGGATTATACTTCAACTTTTGTTTGTGTAATTATTTTTAAACCGTCAGTATGTATTTATTTCACAAGGTCTTATGAAGATAGAGGAAAACATTAAGTATGTCATAAAATTGAACAAATACCTGGATGCCTTGCTAAATGCCATAGTTTAAACTTTGTTTTACTTTTTAAAGGTTTTTTTAAAGTAGCTTTTGCCTCAGTGGTTTACTGAGTAGCTTCCTGCATTCACTCAGTTTAATCCAACAATTTCTTACACCAGCTAATTCAGCTAAATTCCTAGGGACCTTTCTTGTAACTGGCAATAGTGTCCCTTAGGAAGTCTTTGTTTGGGATAATACGGATGACTGCGTAATTTGGAGATTGTCTCCTAGATATTATCCTGCTCCTCCTAAATACATGTTATACAAGGTGCAATCTGCATCATTTCTTATAAAGCCAGATTTTCACTCATTTTCAGGGTACAGGTGAACATTGAAGGTTTTTTCTCAACCCAGGGGTTGCAATTAGATTTATCCCTCAGTGGAACTATGATTGGATGAGCTGCAGGAAAAGCCTCTGCCCTGTCATTCAATCTTTTACTCATGATCTAGTTACCTGGTCTCAATTTCTAGCTTCTCTGTAGCCCACAGGAGACCATTTCTTCCCATATTTTTCTCAACCTCAGCTCAAGCATCCCTCCCAATCTTGACAGCAAGAGCTAAATGATAAAATGGGTGTCTAGACATTGCTATATTGCTGTTCTTAGAACTAAATAGTCTTCAGTCTAGGTGCCCTATAAATAATTGAGACAATCTAACTCTTTGTGAATTAGCAGTGCTTCAATTTTTTTTAAGGGAAGCAGAATGACTGCTGTAAAATGTTTCCAAGCTTTGTGATGTTTCCTTGTTGTAAAATAGATTGACATTTGGGGCTTTTATACTATTACAGTCAAATTGCTGCTCTAAAGACAGTTCATGATTGTGGTGTCTTAGAGTACTGTGATTCAGTTTGTCTTTCAGATGGCCTCTTTCCTGCCGCTGCAATTTAACTGATATATGTTTTTAAAAGCGTATTACTTTGCATATTTTTATTGTTGTTTAATTTTTTTTATATTTAAGTACACTCACTCTCTCTGAAGGAAGAAGGGACACAGGTCTCTAGTCCAGTGACCAGTAAGAATTCAGAGGTTTTTTTTTTCCAGCTCTGCAACAAATTCTTGTGTGACCTTGGTCAGGATGGTTAACCTCTGTGCAAAATGGGGACAATGAAGAGTATTTACCAGATATAGGTAAAACTGGTTAAAGGTAGGAAGTTCTGCAAGGTGTTTGGGGATCTTTGATAGGTAGATAGTGTGTATGTACTGAATCAGGCAGGGGAGGGAAATGGTCAGAACAAAATGCTAGAGTTGAAAAAAAGGGAGAAGGAAAAAGGAAAAATATCAGATAAAAAGAAAAAATAGAGGCTAGGAGATGAGTGGGATGACAGAACGAGTTGGGATCATTTGCAGGTGAATAATTATAAAAGATGTGGTCCTATTCAGTGTTAATAGGGCAAGAGAAGTACACCAACATGAATGTGTTTGTCTATGTACTTCTAAAGTGGTGAAGCCAAAGGCATTTCTGAACCTTGGCAATCCACAATGCTGATCAGCTTTCTTCAGAGTTCAAGGAAAGCAATAGTGAAATAATATATGAAAGTCAAAGAGGAAATATTTTCTCCAATGTGTATGTTACAGCTAGCATTAAATGCTACAAATTATCCTTGAAAAAAGTAATGTGAAGAAGAACATAATTCTGTAAGATTATAGGTGAGCTAAGTTCTCATTTAAGAAGTATGTTTCAAAACATTGTGTTCTGCTTGGGAGAAATTTTCCCTACTTCCTACTCCAATGAATCTTCCTTTTGCTACTTCAGGCATCTGGAATTGACTGATAAACATCAACTAAGCTGTCTTTTGGGTTTTTTTTGTTGTTGCATTTGGTGGGGGTTTTTTTCACTTTATTTAGGCTCATGCACCATGGTTTTGATTATACATTATAAATATTCACTTTGCACACCACCTTTTATGCATAGAAGCATAATGTATTCTGAAATCATAAATGTCAGTATCCAAATGCTCTTTCAATAAATATTTGTATTCAGTGAAAATAAAGTACATTTTTACTTTTATTTCCTGATTCATTCTCCAATGTTAAAAAAAAAGAGACAACAAACTGTAACAATCTGAGTGTTTTAATCTAGCATATTTTAGACGGCTGCAAGTTTTTGCATTTACTGCTGTTGAACAAGACTTATCTCCGTTTTTTGCTATCACAAACAGCTGTTGATTTTCAGTTAAAAGATTGACTAGAGATGCAGCGATTGAAGTGCATTGAGCGTAGGGTGAATTTGGGAAAAGACAATATAGAAAATAAAACTGATTTTCCATAGGAAATATATATATATAATGTTAAACCAGGTGAGAGGCTTAACAACAAAGCTTATCTAGCTGCAATATTTAGCAGAAAACAATCTATGGTGTTCTGAAACACTACTCAGTTGAGCACTCTTAAATTAGACTATACTGATCATGAATGGAGACTTTTTCTACTAATAACTGGAAATAGATTGCAAGTTTCTGTGTCTTACAAAACAGTTAAGATCACATTGGTGGATAGTTTGTCGTTATGTTGATACAGCCTCTGCTTGCATCCAATGCCTCAAAACTGTTTGCATGAAAAACCCTTGGACAGAGTCTGTTCGTTCTCCAGTTCCAAGGGCACTAGCCAGGAAAGCAATTCTACCATGTTCTGAGCAACGTCAGTTCCTATCAACTTCAGCTTAAGTGAAGGGGCACAGCCTCCTTCTTAGGAGATGCAAGGTGGTGTCAGCACAGATTCTTAAGCTGAAATTCAGTTCTTTGCAGAAGCTCTGCACAAAGCCCGGGTATCATTTAAGTGCCACTTAATTCTTCATAATGGAGCTCGGAGTGGATTTGAAGAAGCTGATAGGCTTTTTGCTCTCTTGTCTGCAGAGGGCTGAATTACACCCCTGGTGAATATACACAGTAAAAAGGCAACTGCACTGCCTCAGGAAATACACTATACTCCTTTGCTTTGACTAGTGTAACTCAGTTTCAATTACTGATGAAAATTCTTTGATATTATGCTGATAAAAATCATTGTACATTTTGCTCCCTTCCTATATTACATACTGAGCTTCACTCTCATACTCTGATATAATGTGCAAACCGAAAAGTGAAAATGCAAAACTAGATGTAGTCCTGCAGACAAGAACGGGGCCTCCCTTGTGGCACTGTGTGTGAGGGCCTGTGTGTTGGTGAGGCTCCTGAAGCAAAGCGAGGGGTGGGTGGAGAAGCAGAACTAAAAGGATGTAAAAACCAGTAATGGGGAGGAGATCCTGGTGGGAAGCAGGGTGGGGAGAGGGCAGAGGGGGCTGAGAAGGCACCATTTTGCTACCAATTAGCTGTAAACCATTTGAGCTGAGTAGCTCTTCCCTGCAAAAGAAGTTCTGATTCTCAAGGCCTAAATGCATGAGCTGGTCTATACCCAGCACAGAAATTTTTTAGACTTCATATTTTGTAAAATACTCTTGATGTGTCTTAAATTTGTGTGGCTATAGCCAATACCCAGAGCAAGGACCCCATGGATTTGTGATAATACCAATAGCGACCAAGCAAACACTGAGTAATTCAGAGATACTTTGTTTTTCTAATAAGATTACTTCAAGTAATGTTTCCAGGAAAACCTCCTAGCTGAGATAGTAAAGGCAATCTAGTGCATATTGGCTGACTATTCCATCTCTCAAAGAAACTTCATATTGTTGAAACATTGATAGAAATAACCATTTTTATATGTGAATTATGAAAGATATGCATGCAAGTAGGTCAGATTTGGTGTTAACATTTTACTGAGCTTTTTCTGTTAAGGCTGTAAATGGATGCACGCCTTCACTAAGAAAGGAGGAGGCTATTATCTGTTATAGGGGAGGGGTTAGTCTCAAAAACTGATATGATCCAGTTATCAGTAGAGCAGTACCTCTGGTGCCCAAGTACAATCCACATTTCTGTGTATTATGTACTATAAAAACCTAGCAGAGCTGCTTCAAAAAATTGTAGTTATGAATCATTTCACCATTGATTTATATAATGCCTAATGAACAATGCAAATTCCTACGTAGACATTTAGGTGCTAAAGAGGTTGTTTTAATTAAAATATTAATATGAATTTCAGATTGAGCTTCCACTGAAAGAAATCAGGTTTTGTTATATTGCTAGAGCTTGCCAACAATTATACCAGAGCTGAGGACACAAGTTTTTGTGTCAAAATATTGGAAAGGATTTTATTAAAAGACTTTAAATTGCACTTCTATTTCTTGCCATGATTGAGTGGCATTGGGAATTGTATTCTTAAGTAGTTCCAGACAGAAGAAGTCAGGCTGAATCACACGTTCAGGTGAGCATAAAGCTGCAACTGCTGCTGGAATAATGCCTGCTTTTAGCCTCCTTGGACCCCAAATTAATTTGATACAGCATAAGCTTCTTGTACTCTTATTTTACTAATTATTTCTCCTGTAGTTCTCTTTTTTTCTGGGCTTACAACTATTGAAGGTGTGTTATGTGTATTGGTGTCACACATCAACATAGAGGAAGGCGTGATCTGTGTCCCTGTGTGTGGAACAAGTTCTGGGCTTAAATCCTAGGACACTTACGTGTAAATTGAAGTGGTGAAGCTTTCTTATAGTCCAGGCAAGAATTGGTGAGATGATCCCTGAAGGAACTGAGGACCATTTTCTGCAGACTGCAAGCCTTACAGTCTGAGAAAAAGTTAGTTTGGGGGACCTTGCCTTGTTTAGCATGAGTATATGGCATCATGAAAGTGTCTCTCTGTATATGTATTTTATGAAAAGTTTCCTAAACACTCTGCTCTGCAATATTGTCTTCAGGGGAGAGTGAAAGAATAATGGCATACTAGATATTGGTAATATTGATTACTATTCTAGGAGAAGGAACCCAGACACTACAAAGGAGAACGCAAAAGAAGTAGTATTATAGTCCAGAAAGAAGTCTACAGGTATTAAAGCCCCTTTTCTCCCTATCTTGAAGAAAAATTTCCATTTACAACTCCTTTGCTTTTACTTTCTTGCAGTCAGGTCTCTGTTCTTCCAAGACTACATGCTGTATATGACCTTGAGGAAATTTTGCAGAACTGGCTTGCCAGAGATACAAGCATTAAGAGAAGACACAAGACACATACCACACCATCTTTCTGTTAGGGCTCTTCCTAACTAGACTTCTTTTCCCTTGTAGTAATAGGCTGTTTGTTCCTGTCTTTTCCCTCAGCTTATTGTCTCATTCTCCACGATTTCTCAACCTTTGCTTCATTCAACACCTGTCCTTCTTATGTTCCTAGTTTCTGCCCTTGACTATAACCCTACAATTGCAAGTATCACAGAGTTTCACAATAGCTGTCATTATGCTGACCCCTCTAACTGTTTATTATAGCTTTTCTCTTTCCACTGCATGGCTCATGTCTATTTACACCATCAGCACTTCAGGATAAGGACTGTCTGGTCAGGTTCATAGAGAGTCTAACACAATGGATCCCAGTTGTGGGCCACCATAACGATTAGTTAGGATAGGAAGTCTTAATTGTTAGCCCGTCCAAGAGTGTTTCCTTGATTAGGAGGAGCATGAAATTAGAAAAATAGCTAGTTTCTATGTTCTTTTGATTTATAATAAAGCTGCCTTTTGTTTTATTGTTGGTTTTTAAGTTTGAAATTAAATTTGTTGGCACAACATGTGTTGTAAATAATTTTGTAAATTGCCTAGGGCTGTCTACATCATAAACTATTGCTGAATTATCAGATAATAGACAACTCAAATGCGAAAGTGTTTAGAGATAAATGAAATGTGAATTCTCCTGCCAATTGTTTTTGGTTTTGTTTTTCTTCTTCCTTTTCTGTTCCATAGCACGAATTATCAAAACAAAACAGTGGTGTGAAATGCTTCCATGTTTAGAAGGAGAAGGCTGTGATTTGCTAATCAATAAATCAGGCTGGACCTGTACACAACCAGGAGGACGGATAAAGACAACCACAGTAGGTCACTTCTCTGTTCTATATTTCTTCAATTTCTCATTCACTTTAGTTTGTTGAAAAACAAAGAGTGAGATTTTTAATCGTTTTTCAGCACTTTTATGTAAAGTTGATTGCCTCATAATTAATGTGTGCCCAAGTGTGCATGCTGAAATACACAGCAATGTTATCACACAGTACAACACTGGAAAAGATAAAGGAAAATGTGTCATTCTCATGATTATTAAGAGTAGATATTATATCAAGATTTTCTTAAAAGACACCAGTGGCTTAACCAACATTTGCATTCAGCCTGAAGTATCTCATTCTTTCAACATACACAAATTTTCTTATGCTGTGGTAGTGTAGGATATAAAACTCAATGTGTGGTCTAACAGGGTGAAAAGAAGGCTTTCACTGGGAGTTCTGAATAAAATGTTTTTTCTGTTCCAACTATACTGGAGAAACAAGTTGCACAGATAGATCTTTAGTTTTCAGTGAGACCTACAGAAAACATAGCAAAAGATCCCTTCTTCCAACTTCCTTTTGGCCCTGGTTTGTTGATAAATCCCTCAGTTCTCTGATTAGGTGCCTTGGGGCATGTGCTTGTAGTGAAACTGAAAGTATATACTACAGTAATAGTTTCTAGGGCCTATAATGTATCAAACAGATTTCTAGAAAATGTTCTCAAATTCCAGCAATTCTTTGACTTAAAAAATGGAAAAAATCAGAAGAGATATAATAGAGCAATTTTCTGATAGCTTGCTAGGCCTCTTGAAATTATTTCCCCTCCTTATAATCTTTTTTTAGATTTACAGGGAGCTTGAGTGTAATTTAAATAAGTGCAATTTCAAGAATATTTAGTCTTAGAAGTACTTATCAGTGAGGACTAAATTAATGCCCATCATCCCCTGCACAATTTCGCTGTCTGCA
This sequence comes from Struthidea cinerea, assembly GCA_013397865.1. Classification (NCBI taxonomy): domain Eukaryota; kingdom Metazoa; phylum Chordata; class Aves; order Passeriformes; family Corcoracidae; genus Struthidea; species Struthidea cinerea. The sequence continues at coordinate 181,924 of VZTI01002973.1, read as the reverse complement.
CAGGAGACAGAAAGCAGCATAAAACCTTTTATTGTTTTAGAACACCTGTATTTAGAAAATTAACATGATTTTCACTTTTTAAAAAGAACGGAAATTTGATAATGCTTTATGAGATACCTACAAAACAAATTTTATGAAGTGTGATCTCTGTTTTCATGCTTCTGTATTTTCCAGATATAATATTCATTATGGACACAGCTATAAAACTTAACTCATCTCTGAGGTCTTACTTAAATATAGTTTGCCTTTAGATCTTTTGCATTCAAGTTATGCAAATCTTTTGCATTCAAGTTATGTAAGAGTGACATAAAAAAAAAAAGAAGGGAAGGAAAAATGTTTTTTAAACATTAATGCCAACTTTCAAGGGCAAGGAGATCTAATACCATAACTTTGTCATACTTGAAATATAGTCTTAAATCTTGTTAATTCAGGAGTATTTTCTGTATCTGAGGTAAACAGAAAACCCATGTACTGTGACACATTGCCAGCTGTCATTTTAGTTCTTTGTTTGATGTTTTATGCTAATGGCTTGACTGAGTAATGCAAAGTAAGCAGAGGATCTATCCTTCAGTTTCTGTCTTTAATGAAGTGATTCAGATATGCTTTCAGATTAAATACCACAAGCCTGATTCTGAAGTCTTACTTATCTGTATAGCTCTTTAATGCTATTGACATGAATGGAATGACTCATGAATTTGATTAATGTAAATGAAATCATAATCATGCCCCATCAGTAAAATTAAGACCACAGCAAGTATAATATTGTAAAACAGACTCTCCCCACACAGATACATCATTGTCATTGGTAAGGAAAGATTTTGCCAGAGAGACAACTGTAGAACAGCTCTGAGCATAAGCCCTCATCTAACATCAAGCAGTCTTCAACAGTTGGTATCACACATGCAGACACACAACAAACACACAGTACTTTCCAGTCAAGCCAGACTAGCAACTCAGAATGCTTACAGAAGCACTGAATGCAGAGCGGGGAGAGGGAAGAAAGACAAGAAGAAAAACAAATACAAACCCCCACAATAAACTCCCGTCTATAATACAGTATTAATACCATATTGGTTGAAGGGTGAGCTTTGCACTATAGTAGTAGATTTGGAAACTGTGTCTTAGGATGACTTCATGAAATGCATGACTGTGATTAAAAGAAAACAAAATTCCAGCAGAAACACTAAGAAACATTATTTACTGTAGCAATACTCTCAGATCAACAGCTGCTAATGCAGTAATTTCTATTTCTGCTCCTAATCAACATACATGATTTGCCAGGCACTATCATGCCCATCGTGGTATTTAAGTGTATTAGGAAGGATTTCTGGCTGGGGAGGGCCATAAAAATGACTACCAGGTAGTATGGGGAAAAAATGTCTAGGCATATTGAATTAGTTACTGTACGTGGTTCTTAAGTGGGAGTAATTCTTGACCGCATCTCTAGCAGCAGCCAGATTAGGTCCTTCATTTTTTAACTATCAGTTTTGTTAAAACACGTTTGTTAATCTAATCAGCCCTTTCCTGCTGATATAGCTTGCATCTTAAAGATATTTTTGGCAGTAGGTCTTCAGTTATGCTGATAGTAGATCGTATAGCAGAGATATCACTGTTTGGTAAATGCTGACTATAATTTGTCACCCGTACTAAAGTCAGAACAGTGTTGAACTCTGATGGACTGAGACCAGCTGTTGTGATAATACCAGCTTTTCACATTTATTCCATAAGGTTTTGTAGAAGTGCAGCTTTACAGGGTTTAAAAGCAGCATGTGGAAAGTTAGCACTTGTAGAGATCTTATAGATGACATGAGTTCCCTTTTAAGTGAGAATATACTTTAGGACTCATAGTTAAATACAATTCTTACAAAGAAAGGAAGAAATAGGATTTGTTTCCTGTAGATGAGTTTAACATTTAGTATTTTTTCTATGAAAATTCCAAGCAAGTAGCAAGTGAAAATATCCATTGCTGCAAAACAAAAGTGCAATTTCTGTAAAATGTTTGGAAAGGGCTGCTGCTTTTTACTTTATGCTTTGTGTCAAAATTGTTTACACATTCTATGCAGAGCCAGATTTTTCAACTGGCTGGCACTTTTTGTGTTCACCTCTGGAAATAATGCAACCAAATCAGAATTCTCTCCTCACATGAGTAGCAGTGTTTTATATCCATTTTGTGCTCACTTTGCACAGCTATAAATGACTACACAAGGTGCAAGGCAAAGGAAAATCAGACTCAAAGTATACTCTAAATGGATCTGGATGTCACTTCTGCCCTGTTGTTCTCTCTACAAGGTGTGAATGAACCAAAGATTTTTCATCTCCTAAGAGGCTTTTAGACTTGAGGACTGACTGGGCTAACTGCCAATCTGTGTATTAAGAGGCTGACTGTCAATACAAGGAAACAATATGGCAACTTGTAAAAGAAGATAGCAAGAGAATACTACACATTTGTTACCAATTTCAACATGCTAAGTATTTTCATATAACAATGTCCTTACAGTTACTTTAAAATCTCCTGCCTTAAAAATTCTTTTTTTAATCTCATTATATTTTCAATTATTTATTGAAAATTAAGTTATATGATTTTTAAAAATGTTTTTTAGTTTTAATACTGCCAGAGGATACGCCTTTTTTTTTTAAAGAAATTGCTGAAGGGCCTTTCCATTTTATATTTCAAGTGTGAACCTTGCTAGTGTATAGATGAGAAGATACACAACGTATTGTTTTTACTGGGGAGATTAATTTTTATCACCTAAGTGTATATATGTTGTCAATGATCCATCACTACCTAATTGTTACTTAATTAATTCCTTCTTCTACACGATGTGATTTCAATGCATGGAGCTTAACAGAACATTCATGCTCCAGTTCCTCAGTAGCTAACCTTTTAAACCTTTGCCATTTTACTGCTAAATTAGCTGAAGTGGGAAATTAAGGAATATGGAGAAGCTAAGAGAGAGCTCACAGTGGATAAAAGGTGTAATTACTCTGACATGGAGCTCGGTGCTTAGCTAGTAAAATTTACTAAGGATCTAGCTTCACCAAGGGACCTGACTTTCTTAATAGAGTTTACTTACACACAGAGCAACTTATCATTCCTCACCATTAATATAAATGACATGCTGGCTGGGTTGGAAAGGAAATTTGTTCCTTACCCTGAAAAATACAATACGTATTTGTATTGGCTGTAATTTAAATCAAGATTTTTTAAGCAAAGCTTTATCATACATATATGTATGATAAAAGTAACTCAGATAAAATATACTGGTTTGATTTTCATCACTAACTTATGAGCAATGTGTTCTCACTCATACAATTACATTCAGGAAAAAGTAAATATATATATACATATACATATATACATGTATATGTTACATACCTGTAACATACTTGAGAATTTACTTTTTTTTAGACTGAAGATCAGCTGGAAATATCCTGAGGCCATGGCCTAGTGGTCTGAGCTTGGGAACTGGGAGCCAGAAACTCCTGAGCTCTAATCCCAGCTCTGACAGTGACTCCCTCTGTGGCCTTGGGTAAGTCACTGAACCTCTCTGCCTCAGTTTCCCCAGCAGTAAAAGTAAGATTAACATTAGCTCCATACATCAGTGAATTTGGGAGTCCTGACTTAAAATTTTAAGAGATTTAGAAATTCAGAGTAACTTAGAAATAAAACTAATGTTATTTATAAATGTCCGCATTGGTAATATTCCTGTTGTTGTTAGGTATTCACATAATGCTGGTATTCCTGTATTTAGCCTCACCTGCATTCCAGCTCTGAGTGTTTCTAAATGTGCATTTCACATCTCCACAGCTCAGCTGATTTTATTTGGTTAAGCTGGTTTTGGAAGTATTTTGATATCCTTCCAGTTCTAGATCTGTGTCATTCCAGGATAAAATACCTACCAAAACAAGCTTTCAGGCAATACCAGATTAGTGCAGTGGAATGTTGCATGCATGCCATGCCAAATTAAGTTTCACCCTTCCCCTTTGTCAGAAGTGGTCAATTTATGCAACAGATAAAATAATCCCAATTCTTTACACGTCATAGCTATGTCCTTCAGTGTCCATTCTACAGATCTGTCAGCAGTCCATCTACTAAGTTCTTTCACTGTCCTAATTGTAACAGAAACACTATGTATGGACCAAGATTACAGAGGACACTTTTCAGCAGGCTGGTGTGAGCCCTCACTCTAGTCCAAGTATTAGCTTTTAGAAACAAGAAGGAAATTAGGATCCTGAATTCTTCATAGTTCATAGCCAGCTGTTGGGGGATCAGAATCTTTGGCTATATTTAACCTATGGGACTATCTTTTCTTCAAAGTCCATGAGCTTGCACAATTGTGAGTCCCTATGTCTTCTCTGTCTCTTCTCTTTTTCTGTGTGTCCCTCTTCATAATGGCATGCCTGACACTGCCTTGTGAGAGACCTTAACAGCATCAGAAAGGGCTCTCACAAATACACTTTTGTGGTGAAATAGGTCATTAACTCTTTTGGGTCATCCTCAGACATACTCACTCTTAATTTCTAGTTGGTTGTCTAGAAATCTGATTTAAGAAAATCCCTATCCTTTAAGTCACTAAGAATAATATGCATTCTTAAGTCCTGCTGCCAACCAGTTTTGTGAGCTCGGAGACCATTGCTTCACCACGCATTATGCATCACAAAGTCCTTTAAAACTAACTCAGGTTTCAGTAGTGTGCTTCTGAAATTGATATTTGATTAAGGTTTTCCAAGACCACACCACATAACTGGAAGTTAGCCTGAAATAACTTTCATATGTTAAGACACTGATGTGCTCTACCTTTTATATATACACACCAAATTGAGAAAGGGTAGAACATGAACACTTCTGCAGAATATCTTTGGCAGATATTGTTGAGATCAAAAAGTCATGATATCTGCATCTGTGACCGTACATATGAACTACAAGAACTAGGTTACTTTTAATTAACATCTCATTCTAATGTAACAGTCTATCTATAGAATCAGTCCTAGTCATTGTACAGTGCTTTAACTGAGCATTTTAATAGTTTTGTATTAATTTGACGTTTTTCTCAGTAGTACTAATATAAATTATGAGAGAAAATACCAATTCTTTACATGTTATAGCCATGCGCTTCAGTGTCCACTCTATAGATGTGTACTCCAAGGCCTAGATTTAACCTATGTATTTCCATGGATTACAAGAGACTTTAATGCTTTGAGCAGTTTCCATTACTCTCATTGTTTTCCTAATCTACAAATGGGTCATCATGCACAGGATTGCAACTAGATCCTGTTCTGTTAATTTCCAAGCAAATATGGAGTATGGGAGTTGGTTGTCTTAATTCTCAGAAAGGCTAATTATCATGTTTCTAATTCTTGCGTTAGAGAAGAATAGTAGCTTAAGACAATTTACAAGCAGAGTGATAGGATGGCCTTCATGGCCCCATGTCTTAAGGACTACATGCACAGAGAAACCTAAATAGAGATAAAATCCTCATGAAGCTGAAGCGTCTCATGAAGGGGTCATGCTATTCCTTCAAAATACATGGGTTCTCTTGCATATTAGTAATGCTTCAAATAGTACGGTCTTTTCAAAGCTGTGCACTTCTTTGTCATACCAATGTATTGAAAGCTGCACATTCTATTTTCCATTATTCTTATGAAAATATGCTTCTTCATGTCAAATAACTGATCTTCAAGTCCTAAGCCAAAATGGTAGCAAAGATTTTGTGGTTTTTGTATGTTGAAAGGAGCTGTCAGATACTTAAAGGACCAACTTATGGAGATTAGCTGCCTTCCTCTGTCCTGAATGCTGAATACTGGTTCTACTGATGTTCAGTGATTCACACTGCCTGAAAAGAGACCAAAATTTATGCCAAAAATAACTTGTAGTGAAATGGAGTGCTAAGTGAAATCATAATTTGTTAACATCTCAAATAAATCCTTGGAAGAAATTAGGGAAACTTAAGTTTTGTTCTTCACTTTTAGAACATGTATTTTCAGATTTCAGAAATGAAGAATTATACTAATTTGTTTTGTCTTTAAAAAGTTACAGAAAATATGAATGCCCGCTTCTGCATGGGCTGTTTGAAAGATGTTCCATATCTTGTGCAAATAAATAAACAGAATTTTTAGATAGATAAGACTTTCTTTCAGGATTCCCATTACTTAACTCACAGTCATATTGGGAGTTCTAGCATTCAGTCCAATCTTACTATGCTAACTTAGGGACAGGCCAGTTTTAGATTCAATGAGGTAAAAGTGGTTCTGAGTAATGCTTACGAACTATGGCTTTTCGTGGTTATATAGATTAATCTATACATAAAAGCAGTTACTGCACTGTAAAATGAGCTACATTTTGATCTGTTTGAGGTCTGAACTGTCACTTTCAGTAAGTAAATGAAAGGTGATTCTACCCAAGGCAATAATAATAATTTCTAATCATCTGTTTCATGGGTTTGTGGACTAAATTATGTTTTCAGTAAAAACACCAAGCAAACCCTTTGTCAGGTTGGGGTTTTTTTCTGTACTTTGGAAACAGAATTCTGAAATGGAAATAAAACCACATCTGTAACTTGGCGAGTTCAGTACCCTATCATAGTGTGAACCCACACAATGAATTGTGGATATTTGAAAAAGTTCAAGTGTTCAAAGTCTTTAAAAGGTGCAGTTAAGGAATGCCGAAATTGTTAAGTTAGTCCTGATAAACACAAAATACTTTCATTTTAATTTCTTTCTAAATTGCATAGTTTTCCAGGACACCAGTAAAAATTATGTTCTTGTATGGGGTTAGGATTATCTTTCATCTCCCCCAAAACAAGAAAAGAGCCTAAATTTAAAAATGGAAGGCTCAGGACATAGAAAATTCACACCTATAATGGATGGTTCAGGTATCTGCCTGGAAAATTTGCAGGCCCATCAAAGACAGTCTGTGAAGGGCCTGATACTAGATTTTTTAATTGTTGCTTAACACCTTGATCACCACTTGCATTTAGATAGGCCTTTCCAAATACTGAAATAGCATGGTAACTGGTCTAAGAAATAAGCATGTTAAGAAGTAGTACTGAGATGGACTAAAAGCAACAGACAAACCAAATTCATATTAGTAATGGTAATATTGGGTCTTTTTGTGTTTTGACAGTTCTTAGCATAACAGATAGACATTCTAAATGTGATTCATTTTCCTCAACTTATCATTTTAGTGCAGTCATATACTTAAGGGTATGGATGGCACCTTTCACAGGGTGAGCACACATGACATAAAACCTATGGACCAGTGCCCTTGTGGGGTGACAGCTGAAAGTCAGGCAGAATGTGCTAGTTCACTGGTTGTCTGTGGTAAGCAACTAAATCTCATTTCTCATCTGCTAAATCAGACAATTTGATGCAGTGCTGCCCGCTCCTACCATATATGCTTCATGATAGATTGATACTGTCTGAAGGTTCTGATTTCTTGCATGAATATGAGAAAATCAATTTTCATTTAATAAGTGACTGCAAAGAGAGACTATCTGAGGAAACAAACCTGGAGATTACTTGCACAATTTCTTGCTGTAAGTACCACAACACACTGTTTTTAGAAAGGGATTCAATAGATGCTGAATGCCATATAGTTGAACTGAAGGGGACTACGGGATACATTTTATGTGTGGAAGAAAAATAGATTTGGTAATGCAAATGAGGAAAAAGGCTGGAAAGACTAACACAGAACTTGGTATATAGTTTCAAACATGTTTTTTGTGGGCATGTAATGTAAACTTATGAAGGCTGGAAACTGGTATGTCACATCAACACCAAGAATTTAAAATGCTAGAATTATTACACACCCATTTTGCCCAAAGAAAATGTTCATGACACAAGTGTTAGAAGATGAAGTTATTGCACATGTATATCCATTTTGGAGCATTTCCATTTTTAAGAATACCCCCAAAGATTTCTCTTAAATCATGCAAAGCAAGCTAGAATTTTTGGACTGAAAAAAACAAGCAGTGAATATAGAAAATGAAAAAGGTGTTTTAGTTCATGGATTTTTATAATAACATTTGACACATTATTTCTTAAAACCATACTTGAAAATTAATTCAGAAAGGCCTGTCATATTGAAAACTGTCATTTCAACAAGATACTGATGGAGGACCTGCAAACAGTGCATAATAACACTTAACAGGAGTGTATTGATCTAGGTCGAGGTGGCCCGGGAAGTGACAGACTTGTGAAAAGTCTAATGTTATTTTATTAAGAATGGTTTCAAAAGCATAAAAGATATTAAGCTCTTAAGAGTTATTGAAAATCTGTGAAAGGTAGACACATAACAGACATTTCTGTTTTTCAGTATTCCACTGCTATATTTTCATTAACCATTTGGAGCAGAAATACTCAATAGCATTATGTCTGCATGTAAGTTTCTTTACCTTGGGGGCAGACCTTAAGGATAAAGTTGTCGCTGTTACATCCGAGGCGCATAACGAAAATGACATAGAGTCCAGGCTCATGAACAAGTGGAAGCCCAAGCTTTTTCTTTAATAATTTGCTGACTACTATATAGGATAGATCGCAAAAAGTGTGTTGAGTGGCAATAGGTAATTGGTTCCTCGGCCATCCACCCCTTGAGAGGATTGGCCAAGTCTTAAGATACCTATTCCAAAATATTTTCAAAGTCAAAGCCATAACAACCTTGCAAAACAGCTTACGAGTGCAAGAAGTTTATGAAACTGTGACCTTGTTTAAAATTGTTTACATAGGAAAGACAGTCTGCTCACAGAATATTGAGAAAAGGCTGAAGAATTTCTCTGCTTCTAGCTTTTTAGCACCTACATAAAGTTGCCAGTTTTTTTATCTAGTTAACTCCTGGCCATGAGGTTTTGTTTTCAGCTACTCCTCCTGACCACTTGCATACGAGCATGCAGGCGTATGCAGAAAGACAATTCAGTTTACAGTGTCATGGGAAAGTGATAGCCCAAAACTCGGGCTATTCCTGTTTTTCGTTAGACTTTAGCAATGTCATTATACATGAATGAGACAAGAGGTTGGAAGTGAACAAAACTGGCTGATCCTTGATCCAAATAAAGCCAGGCAAGGGTGGGACAGCAAAATCAATCAGCAAAATATAGAATAAGAGCTTTTCTTTCAACAGGTAGTGCAGCTTTGTGGTAGTCCAAACCAATCTAAATCCAGAGTGCCCCATTCCTACTCTCCCACCTCACTATCTTTATATGCCTGACTTCTGTTTTGGTCAGGCACTAGGTGCTTGTGGAAATGTCTGGGATGCAAAATAGGCATCACTTTTTGCCAGGTTAGTTTTCAGCCACATCAGCTTCTGATTGCAGATTAAATTATTCTAGGCCAAAACCTACGAGGTCCGTCTGCCTTTATTGCATAGTTCCACTGCCTTGGCGACATCAACAATTGCTGATGAATACCTAGTTAGCTTTTTTCAGCCAGCACTGCTATTCTTCCCCATTTGCACTTACCAAAGAATTCTGAAAGCTGGCTCTGAAGTAAAGACAAAGTGCATTAAATACATCCCTCATGTGAAATATGCCAGTGTACCCCTACATGAACGGGATAAGATGTTTGAAAGTCCATGTCCTAAACTGTGGAGGATGTTGTACTTTTCTGGACCAGGGCTTTTAAAGGTAGCATCTCTACTCTCTAATACATTTACTTTTTTTTTTTTTTAAATTTCTTTTCTCTTTTATTCTTCTCCTTTTTCTTCCTACCTCTTTCCTTTGTCTCCATGAAGTCCTGAGAATTTTCCCTTACACAACAATTCTTGTTCTAGCCACAAAAAATGAATTGTTCTGGCTACAAAAGAACGAGATATTTTGTGGTGTGGCAATGTCAAATGTGTAAACAGTAAAAGAAAGTTGTCAGGGTTGTGGGAAGACTGATACTTAGTTCTTATAATAGTAGAGGTAGCATGGGAAAGATCAGGTACAAGCCAACTACTGTGTTTTGCACTAGTCTCTGAGATTTGACACACCTGGGCTTGAACAGGACATAAATTATATGATGAAACTCCTTTCTAGGCATTGCAAATTTTGAATTGAATTCACATCTGGGCATATCTTAAATGTCTAAGCCAAGCACATGAGCAAACCTGCCCTGCTTTACTATCCAGCCAGAAGAGTGGGTACCTATCCAGACCTCAACCAGGACAATGAAATTTCTGTCTGCAGTGGCTTTGCAGTCAGATTAGGTATCTCCAGAAGTCAATTAAATCTCTTCAGACTGTTATTTATCCAGTGTCAATATAAAAATCTATGTTTCATGGAGAGAGGTCTGTATCCTCTGTTCTCTTCCCTGATTGGTGTCTACTACTGAGCTTAGAAAAGCTATCCTGTCAGTTCTCCATGCGACTTCAGATTTGCTGCACAGTGCTTTAGTTTTTGAAAAAGGAGTGAGAAAATATTCTGATTTGACATATTTGCCTGGTAATCATGGCATTTTCCTGGGATGCAGGGCGGGGAGATTCAATCACCCTTGCCATAAATAGGTCTAGATGCATCCCAGAAAAGTGTTTTACCTACTAGACTGATATGCAAATGATGGATTGCCCTGTTGTCGTCATCCTTGCTTGAGGTACTGCCATGTTTTTCCTGGTTCATCCTGGTGGTTTAGCCTGACTTCATATTCTTGTCTACCTAAATCTGGAAAATAGTAGAGGGGCCTCCGTTTAGAATGCGAATGAACATTCTTTTATTTACTACTGACTTCAGAGAGATCTAATAAAGATAAATTCTAAAGACATGCAAATTAAAAGATTGAATTTGAAAGGTTTAGATGTTTATCACCTAACCTAAGATTTCAGGTGGCTTGCCTTTTCCTTCATGTTACTTGCTAAGTGCTCAGGGTGATTATCACAGAATTTTTTACTGACTTTTGAAACTTTTTCATAGTTACTTGCTATTTGTGGAAAAGGAAGAACTTGGAGCCATTAGGGAATCTGAACAGAGGCTGTGGATATCTTGGCTACTGCTGGCAATCCAGAGGATCAGATTTACCCATATAATACTGCAGTAAACAGGTTCAGTGGAGGCTGGGGGAGCAGTGCTAAATGCATTTGAGGGAGAACGCTTCCAAATATTTAAGTTTGATGCTTACCTTTATTTTTATAGTCACATTTTATGTCTTTATTTTTAAATCAAATCATCCTCTGTTACCCTCATTCCAGAAGACAATTTGACATGGAGAACAGTATTGCTTTCGCCATCATTTCATTAAGTGAATACTTGCACTTAATCGTCTGATTTTCAGTAGGCTTTGTTATGTTAAATATCATACCTTTCATCTTTGTTTTTCCTTTGTGAACTGCTGTTTTCTCTTTCTTCTCATTCTTGATGTAACTAACTCTACTGAAATCAATGGTATGACATGATGAATAAATGTGTGTTTATATAATAATGCTAGATAGAAGGTCCTCTAACTACAATACAATTGCTTTCTCAAATGTCTGTATTTCACCAGTAATCTCTTTGTCCTTCTTAATAAATGATAAAGAATATAAGACCACTGGCAGATGTTTAAAATCAAACAAAGGGTTCTTTGGTAGCATATTATGCAGTTCTGCTCAAGGAAGTGTGAAAATGTCTCTACCTGCATTGCTGAAATAGTCACAATGTTCTGATGGGTTGTCATCTGGCTCTTATGAGAGCAATATAGCAACTTAGTAATGTAGAAATCCACTCCAATTCTATCCCTTAGAAGTAATATTTTATTTTTCATTTAGGAACATCAAAATTGAACTGGGTCAAAACATCCTCTTACAGTGTATTTTGTGCCAAGCTTTTATTTGTTTTTGATTCAACATATGAAATAAAACTCTAACACTAATACAAGTATAGTTGTATTTTTAATGGTGAGCTTGAAGGAAATAAAGGGTACTGACAAAATCACATTCTCTGCAATATACACATTTTATGATAGCCAGAAATGCATCATTTTATAACACATTTTTGTTTTAAATGCCTCAAATTAATGAACTTTAAAATGAAACAAATTGTGAAGCACCTCCCAAAGTGTTGCAGATGTTGCTGACAAAGTCAGCATGTATTTGAGTATTATTCCCATTAGAAGATACAGTACTGAGCATATTTGTCAGCTCTTAACAAAATTATTGAAGTACATGGAATTTGCATGGATATAACACAATTTTTTGAAAGGAAAACAAAAAATATCATGCACAAAACATCTGCCGTATAAATGTCTGTATGTATGCAAAGACTTCTGCCATGAAACTGAGCATTGCATAAAAATTTGGCACCATAGCTTAGAAGAGTATTGTAGCTAGGTTGTAAAGAGTGAAATATCTGCACAGCAGGGTTTATATGGTTTTTCAAGGGTATCTTCATTACAGTATTATGCAGCTTAACCAAAATCTGAACAAAAGAGAAAAAAAAAAAAAACCAAAATACAGAGCCACACTTATTTGCAGGCCAGGGATATTAAGGATAGCAGAAAGCTTTATAGATATGTTGCAAACAAGAGAAAGACTAGGGATAAATGTGGGCCCTCTCCAGAAGGAAAAGAGAGACTTTAGTACCATGGAAAAAGAGTGCTGAGGTTCTCAGTGATTTCTATACCTCAGTCTTCAACAGCAAGTGCTCCAGCCATGCCACCCTAGTTGAGAAAGGCAAATGCAGGGACTGGGAGAATGAAGATCCTCAGCCCACTGTAGGAGAGGGCCAGGTTCAATAACTTCTAAGGAACCTGAATGTGCCCAAGTCCATGGGACCTGATGAGATTTATCTGTGGCTCCTGAGGGAGCTGGCAGATGAAGCTGTTAAGTCATTATCCATCACTGTTGAAAAAATCATGGCAGTCAGGTGAAGTCCATGATGACTGAAAAAGGGAAATCTAACCCACATTTTTAAAATGGGAAAAGCAAAAGACCTGGGGAACTACAGACTAGTCAGTCTCACCTCTGTTCCAGGCAAGATCATGGAACAGATTCTCCTGGAAGCTGTGCCAAGGCATGTGGAATATAAAGGGGTGATTGGTAAGATGGCTTTACAAAATCATGCCTGCCAAACCCAGTGACCTTCTAGGACAGGGCTGCAGCACTGGGGGATAGGAACAGAACAACTGGCATGGTCTACCTGGACTTAAATGCAAAGCTTAAATGTCTCACGTGACATCCTTGTCTCCAAACTGGAGAGATGTAGGTTTGATGGATGGACCATTTGGTGGATAAAGAACTGGCTGGAGGACTGCACACAGAGAGTTATGGTCAGGGGCTCAATGTCCATATGTTGAGTGGTGTCCCTCAGGCTTTACTACTGCAGCTGATACTGTTCAACATCTTTGTTGGCAACGTGGACGGTGGGATCAAGGGCACCCTCAGCAAATTTGCTGATGACAACAAACTGGGTGGGGCAAGTCAACACACTGGAGGGAAGAGATAATGCCGTCCAGAGGGATCTGGACAGGTTTGAGAAGTGGGCCTATGTATATGTCGTGAAGGTCAATAAATCAAAGTGCAAGATCCTACACATGGGTCATGGCAATCCCAGGCACAAATACAGGCTGGTTGAAGAAGTGATTGGGAGCAGCCCTGTGGAAGAAAGATTTGGGGATGTTGGTTGATGAAAAACTCAACATGAGCCAGCAATGTGCGCTTGCAGCCCGGAAAGCCAACCTGTTCTGCATCAAAGGTGCATGGCCAGCAGGTCAAAGGAGGTGATTCTGCCCCTCTGCTCTGCTCTTGTGAGACCCCACCTGGAATACTGCATGCAGTTTTGGTGTTCCCAACATAAGAACTGTTGGAGCAAGTCCAGAGGAGAGGTGCAAAACCTGATAAGAGGACTGGAGCACCTCCCTTACAAAGACAGGCTGAGAAAGCTGGGGCTGTTCAGGTTGGAGAAGGTTGTGTGGAGATCTCATAGGATCTGTCCAGTATCAGGAAAGGGGCCTACCAGGAATCCAGAAAGGGACTCTTCATCAGGAACTTTAGTGACGGGACAAGGAATAGTGGGTACAAATTGAAAGAGGGGAGATTTAGGTTAGATATTAGGAAGAAATTTTTTACTGTGAGGGTTGTTAGACACTGGAACAGGTTGCCCAAGGAGGCTGTGGATGTCCCAACCCTGACCGTGATCAGGGCCAGATTGGATAAGTCCTTGATCAATGTGGTCTAGTGGAGGGGTCGCTCCACATAGCAGGGGTGGTTGGGATTAGATGATCTTTAAGGTCCATTTCAACCCTTTGACGTTCTGGAATTCTATGGCCCACAGACTGAAAAGCTAAGAGTTTGAGAAGGGACTAGTAAACCTCATGATCAAAAACCAAGTTAGGAGTGCTAAGTAATAAAGTTAGCATGTTATTGTTGATGTTTCCAGACAGTTTTATTGATTGATTTTGTACATAGCACATGTTTTTAAAGTCTGAGGTTGTTACAGCTTTGCTGGCAAAATGATACACTAGAAAGATATAATAGAACTATAGAAGAGAATATAGAAGAGTTCTATAAATAATTCAGCAATTCCTTCTATTTTTGGGGTTTCCTTTTCCTTTTTTTTTGCTTATTTTGTTTTATTTTTAATAAGGCCTTGATTCAGGCACAGCTCTACTTGCAAATCATGTATAGGTTGTGAAAATTTTGCTAGTATCAACAAGACTGAAGCTATACTGTACTAACTACAGCTGCAAGTATGAATTCTTGGTATGTGTTTTAAATTGTCAGCATGCTGTATTAATAAAATTGCATTGAATTCTCTGTCCGTTGGTTCAAGAATAGTCCACTAATTCATATTCAGAGAGAAGACTATTCCCAAATAAACCTTCTCATTTTCTTTTCAGTAATAGTTTTGTGCCTACTTACAAATGCAGGGGTAGACAACCATTATGACAGGAATGATAAAATCATGGAATCATAGAATCATTTTCACTGGAACAGACCTTTAAGATCATTGAGTCCATTAACCTAATAATGCCAAGTTCACCACTAAACCATGTCCCTAAGTGCCATATTTACACATCTTTTAAATGCCTTTGGGGCTGGTGACTCCACCACTTCCCTGAGCAGCCTCTTCCAGTGCTTGACAACCCTTTTGGTAAAGAGGTTTTACCTAATATTCAATCTAACACAGGCGCATCCCACCACCATCCATCCCCCTCAGTGGAACTTGGGGCCATTTCCTCTTATCCTATGACTTGTCAAAAGAGACTAACCCCCACCTGGATACAATCTACTTTCAGATAGTTTCAGGGAGTGATAAGGTCTTTCCTCAGCCCCCTTTTCTCCAGGCTAGTATAGACCTTTTTCTCTAACCATATATTTCTGTGCATGAGGGCACCTGCAAGGCTCAGGATTAGCCAGCCTCCATTCCTCACAGCTAGTTCTGGCCTACAGTGTGATCCAGCCCTAGAAGACCTGACCCTTATGTGTGGCCTGTGCTTTCAGGGAAGCCAGCGATTCAAGCAGAAGTGATTGTGTACTTTGTGTGACTTTTCCTCAGCAGAGTGAAATTTTCGCGCTTGCTTTTTCTTTTTCCATGATAGCAGGACTGAAACCCCATTCTTTTACCTTATTTGCTGATAGTGGTGTTTTTTTCTGAGTCTTGCTAAACATGGAAAATCAGAATTTATTGAGCTGGATTCGGTGATATTCTGTTGACCAGCACTACACATGTATATTTCATCATACTGCACTCTATTATAACTTATTGAAAAATGTAAGAAAAATCTAGGGTTTTCACTGCTAGTATATAATGGCAGAAACAATTAAATTACAGGTGGTATGGGGGGAATTTTTTGTTCATAGAATGTGTGTAAAGTTCTACTGCTGATGAATAATAAAACACTTTAAAAGATATTTAACCTTTTCAGTAAATGAACAACATCCATAAAAATAAAGCTGAGTTCTGTAAAAGCCCATAAGATAGAGATACCATTTCTCACAAGTTATTTCCAAGTGACTTATTCTTAAGGGGCCTAATATAAGTGCAGAAAGAAACTAATAGGTTGTATTTCTTAAATCTCTGATACTATCTGGAACAATATCCTTTAAAAATAGTATTCCATTACGAGACAATAAAAAGATGAAAGAATAAGATAACTGCACTAAAGATTATTAACCCCGTAAAATAGGATGCATTTCTAGTTTTGTAGAAAGTTGATAGTACATGTTGATAGTACATGTTTCAGTAGAATATTTTGGCCCAACTGTGCCTCTTTAAACCAGAAATCTTCCCATAGCTCTTACAATTGCCATCATTAAAATTATATACTTTACTGCACCTGGCCCCTAGAGGGGACTCCATGGTGTAGATGACAAGAGCTGGAAGTGAACTGAGGGTTTGGAAAGGGGCAAAAAGTATTAATACATTAATACAAAAGCTATTAATACAACTACATATGTGCCAATGCCCTCCTAAAACTTTTCTGGAAAATGTCTGTGAAAGTTTCCTACAAGATCTTATTAATTAATTGCCTTACTTCTGCTGTTATCCCTGCAGTCATCTGCCACCTCAGGCAGGTTTCAGGTGAGATGGTTGTTGCCCCAGAGAGACAGTGGTGCTTCAGTTAAGGTTTTGCTGTAGATCCCCATTGCTGCTTTATCATGAACTGCATCTTAAATATTAGAAATCTCATGAACTGTTCTGAGTCCTCTGAAGATAACACAGCCCTGATAAGGGTTAATCAGAGAGTTTTCATCTACAGTGAAAAACTAGTCACTTGGGCCGTTTGAATTAGATCTTCATACAGATAGGACAGTGACCCAGTGACCCAGTGATCTAAGGGGCTGCTGCTCTTCCAGTTCTCTGTCTCCCACAGGGCCACAGCAAGCTGAATTACTTGACTTGATCACAGGAGCAATTTGATCTTTCTAGGAGGAATGACTTGTCTTTTACAATCCTATGGAACTATTTCCTCTAAAATTAGGGTGAACATGAAGGATGCAAAAGGCACAAGAAATACATAACCAATATGAGAAGTCCAGCAGCTATAGTTCCTTTCACCAAAAAAAAGTATTTTTGCTATTTTATTTGCTCTATTGAAGCTATTTTTCTCTTGCCTCATGGCGCAGAGCGGTCTGTTGTTAGTGATGGAGATTTGACTGCTGATAACATTTTTGGAAGGAAAAATTTCAAAATAATTTGTAATAAAGGACCCATCATTAATTACAATCATAGTAAAAGTGCTTGTTAAAATAGGAGACAGGGATGTATCTTATATGTCATTGGTAATGCATGGTAATAAAGGCAAATAAGCAAGAATTTTATGAGCCGAGGACTAGGTCTTCCATTAATTTATGTGGGGAATGACACATTCGCATTAAAATTTTTTTTGGTGTACATTTCATTTTTGTCCTTGGAATAGTATGTGATGTATCTGAAACATAAAAGCAGAAAAAGCCCTGGGTCACAAAGGATAAGTAGTCAAAAAATCTGTAATGGTAATAAACTGTTTTTCAGACTGATCTTATTATTAGATATTGACTTTGTAGGTTATTTTAATGTGTGGTAATAGTTCTTCACCTGGGAAGTGTGTGGGATAGGGTGTGGGATCCCACACCTGATAGGGTGTGGAATACACACATGGAGATGGATAAGAAGAGATGATACTGAGATGGTTTCAGCTGAGTGGAAGAGAAAGGTGGGCAAATAACATAATAAGTAGAAAAATCAGTACCTGTTCAACAACCTGCTCAGCACCCAGTCCACTGGCTGCCACTGCAATGCTGACAGCTGCAGTGGCCCATGGGAAAGTGGTTTGGTTCAATGTGTTTCTAGTCTTTTTTGTTTCAAAAGTAGTTTGCAAAGGTTAGGAGCTGAAAGTCTCAGTGATTTGGTTTCAGATTCCTGAATCGAAGCACTCACTTTTAGCACAGCGGCTTTGTTGGATTTGGATGCTTGCAAATGCATAATGCTTTGCATTCAGGGTTTCTGAAATACAAGCAGTTAGTTTTTGTGAAGCAGAAGAATGCCTGGGGCAAAGGATGTGGACAGAGGAAAAGAGCAAAGAGGAAAGAAACCTTGTGGATGATAGATTGCTGCCACATGGCTCTGTGGAAATAACTGCAAATTAAAGAGCTTGTCAACAGTTATTTGTCTGTAGGACTTTGCAGAGGAGGGTTGTTTTAATATTTTGTTGAATGAACTTCTGCAGATCTGAAGTGGATCTGAACTGTTTGTTTTAAAAATGTTCAGGTGGACAGACTATAGTATCAATGCACAGATCTGTTACTGTCAGGTAAGTTGTACACTCCACTCTCAGTAGGGGAAGACTATAGTTGCTTTTTCAGGCTGAATAAAGACTTTAGTATCTAATTTATTAATACAAATGGATATTGAGTAAAACTGTTCAACTGAAACAAAAATCTGGCAGTTGAGTATTAAGCTGAGCTTTCTTTTGTAAGGTCTGAATGGATGATACTTATTGCATCTTTGTGCTAGTACACTATGGATATAATTGTAATATAATTGCATTTTACATCAACAGTTGGCACCCTTCGGAATATATTTGCATTTTTGGCAGATTTTTATTTTCCAGCTAAGAGTCAAGAAAACATTTTCCCAGTTAAAATTTAACCAAACAACCATATCCATCTAAATAAACAGGGACCTAATATTGGTCACAAATAGTCAACAGCAATGGTTTCAGAAACTTCTGCATGTTAGTGTACATAAGGGCATGTTTTTCATCATCTTTAATAGATTGTTCCTTGTTTAAAATTCCTCTGTTCAGTTTGGATGATGGAAATGGAGAAATATGAAAAATGCCAAGGGAGGTGATGCTGTAGTCTAGGTTGTTTATCTTGGAGCCTCCCAGAACAATGAATTACTGTCTGATGGAGGTATTTTCTTGTTCTAGGTCTTGGGCTAACAGATTAGTTGAATGGCTCAGCATCATAGTTCCATCTTCTCCCTTTTCATGTTCTGTGCTAATATGCTGTAATGACACTCATTGGTTTCTCGTGAATGCAAAATAAGTGAAATACACTGTTTTATTTATTGTACCAAATGAAGCAAAAAAAAAAAAAGGCTGTTTTCATCTTCATGATGTGAAAGATGTTGAGGGATTCTATATCACTGCAGATGTTAGCAGATTTGTGCCATGTAAATTGGGTATGTTAATGATGTTACAAAATGTTCTAATCAGTGTTTATTCGATCATATTTTATTTATATTTGTTTTTCAAAATGTATGTGCATATGGTACAGGAACCTTGAAAAATCATAATAACACAGGCAGATTGAAATACAGGTTTTAAGTTAAGTACAGAGATATATGTTCTAATTAAAATGATTTGTAAATATAAATTATGGATACTCAGGGAAGTCCTTCTAATTTGTTTAACACAGTAGTACTTTAAAATATTTTTTCTTCAGTGATAACAGAAGTCCCTTTCAGCATAAACTGGACAGTGTGCTTGCTGATGATCCAGGAAAAATACACTGACGTTCTTTAAAAATACCTGAGAGGTAATATTTACAATTTTTTATTCAAACTTCTAAGCTGAGCTCTTGGAAACTTTTCAATATGGTTCAGGCTGTAAATATAAACTTTTATAGCTTATATTGCAAGGAATATGGATGATAGCCATTAGGTTTCTTCCTAGGAGTTAAACACTGTGTTTTCCATTGCTTTTTAGATTGTGACTGACCATAAAAATGTTTGCAGTTTTCTGGGGAGTTAAGTGGAATTTAGGTTAGGCACAGTAGATCACAGAGAAGCTTAGGCAGAAGAAAGACAGAATTCTCCCCAGAGCACATGCTTCCCTGTGTATCAGTGTCAATGCACACACATTGATATTTAATATAAAAGCACAGGGAAAGTTGAGATTAAACTGAGAACTGGGTAGAGAGTGAAATGCTTTCAGGACTAGCTAAAGCTGGGTATTCGGTGATGGCTTGATGTAAGCTATCTAAATATCATTTTAGGCATCATTTAGTTTAGTCTACTATTCCTAGAAAGAGAAGTATTTAATTTTGTATTCTGAATATTATTGCACAGCTATACCTTTGAATCTCTTTCATAGGCATTGTGTCACAGTAAGCCTAAGTGATACACAATTCATACACAGAACTTGCTAGTAAGTTGTGTCATCCTAGAAGAGTTTTTTAAAAAAGAAGTAATCACTAAAGACTGCGGCATTGTTCAGCATTTTTGTACTTAGCTCTCGCACAGAAGTACAGAATATATTTTTGTGATATTTGAAATCCAAAAAGAAAGCATATATTTCTTCTTATTTAATAGGCAAGTATGCTACACATTACAGTTTGAAATCTATTGTTTTGTGTGAAAGAAATTATTTGCAGTTTACCTCCTCATATATGCAGTTGGAGAGTAGGAAGAGGTTTTTTTGTTGGTTTTGGGGTTTGTTTGTTTATTTTCTATCTTTGTAGTCTTTATCAAGAGCTTATTTTAATCATTTTCTTAAAGATTATCTACGTAACTGTCATCGATTAAGTTTTGGGTTTTTTTAACTGTGCAAGTTAATTTACTGACTGTTAATGTATGGAAGCTGGTCAAGGCACTAAGTGATAACAGGATTTACGGTGCAAACCCTAGAGATGTGTTTATTTATAGAGTCTGTGTGTTAAACCATGATACCACAGAAATCAGAGGAAGTCTACCTGTTCCCTTCATTGAAGTCAGAACTTTACCTCAGATTGAAGAGCAGTACTGTCTGCCCAGTGTTGTGTTGTATTTGTCTCCGTGAGACAACTGAAGGTGTGGTATTAAAATTAAATATATTGGCAATGGTGTTTGAGGAGAAAAACTGATGGAGAGATGGATTTGGTGAAACCTAATTGCAGTCACAGAGAATAGATTAAAGCAGGAACTGGCAAAAACGGAACTAGCTATTTAAAAGCCTGTCTTTTATAAGAAAGTAATGTTTTTTCTTCTGCAAGTTTGATGTAACAGTTATAGCCATCTTTGGATCTCTCTTGACCTAACACTACAGTCACTTGCTCAGAAGTTAACCTCTGCAGACCATGACCTTAATAATATTTTAAAGGTAATATTTGTGCAAGGATGAACACTTCCAGAACAATTTCTCCAGTGAATGAGAAACACACTGTTTTCTCAGACCATTTGCATTGTTTTGTTTCAAACAGAAGTACTTTTCTAATCAACTATTGAAGAATAATATATTATTTTGAATTTTTTGGCTCTTCTTCTTTATTTTTATTTTTTGCCAGCTTGGACTTCTTTTGTTACATTGAAAGACAGCTTTGGATGTTTCTAATTAAGGGTTTTTATTATAACCATCATTCCTCTTAACAGCAGTGAAGGGAAAATGTAAATAAATACCTCTAATAAGCCTCTTTTTTTGTTTTTTTTTTT
>VZTI01002973.1:106099-160617 GCA_013397865.1 Struthidea cinerea | reverse complement strand
TTGTTTTGTTTTGTTTTTTTGTATACCAAACAGATTCTTATCCTGTATTATTTACTACTGAACTACTGCTCCACAGCTGTCTTTTGTATAACAGGAAATGAAAAATCACACTTCGTATTGTGGGAGAGTGGCTTTAAGAACACTTGAGAAAGAACATGAAAATATTAAAAAATCCAGGCTAACCACATAAGAAGTGCAGGACCTAAGTGCTTCCCCTAGAATTCCAGATATTTTTTTTTGATTGCATCAGCTTTTAAGATGCATTTGAGTACTTGATTTCCTAGGGAAGAATAATAATGTTTAGAGATTTCATTCATGGTTTCTCATCTTTGCAAATTGAGGTTGGCTTTCCTTACCTTGACATGTAATTGTATCCATGTGCCCTGGCACCAAACCAGGCTGGGAATAGCCTGGACTTTAGGTAGGACCTAGAGTTATCTGCAAGATTCTGTGATTTTTTGGCTATTCTTCTGCTTGATAATAAGTGAATTTGTAGGGATGTTGGTACAACACTTTCAAGCAAATAGACAAATACCAGGTTCCAATTATCTTGTTTTCCAGTTGTCAAAGTTGTGGTTTTGATACATATTTAGAATGTTTTAGTTGGCCAACTCAGTTTTCCATGGCAACAAGAAATCAAATAAGCAATGAACTGAAGCCTGGAAAATTTGCAGCGGAGTCTTGTACATGAGGAAAAAACCCTGGGTGTTTGTACTCCACAACTGTCAGTTTGGAAAGCCTAAAACTTATTTTTCTCCTAATGCAACTGAATTTCCACATTAAAAATAGAGAGAATTAATTTTCTAATACATTTTGGATACCTTTTTTTTCTGTATATCAACCTGGGGTTTCACTGCAAATTTTGATCTGGACCAACATATCACAATTGCAAAGAGAGTGTAAGTGTTTAGAGAACAGCATTTTAGTACTGCAGAGCACACAATTTGGGTAATTGATCATTTTTCTTCTCTCCCCCTTGTGGTTCAGTTTTTGGCAGGTCATCTTGCTGCATACAGAGACTGATTGATCTCTCACCACGTGAAAATGGCAGGTGCTTCTTAGGCACCCAGTGGGACTTACTTCAGTCTGCAGTGATTCCTCTTTCCTCATACAGTATTGTTAATAGATGCCATTTTTTGGTCTCTTAATCTTTAACCAGAACTGAACCTGTTAAATACATCCAGCATTCCATGTTGTACATATGGTGCTTTAGTACGTGATTGCAGTGAGTGCACTGGAGTTTAAAAGCAAATGAGTCCTTCCCAAGAGATAGGAGATTTTGCTGTTCAAATTATCTGTAGCCCACATCCTATAGAAATAAATCCTGAATAGACAAGATTTTAACTCAGCATATTACCTTCCCAAATGACAAAATTAGAATGGATGCTATGTTTTTAAAGAACTGTGAAGTCATGAATAAAGAACCTACTTCTTGACCAAAGAGAAATGAATCTTCATTTAGGAGTTTTCGCAAAAATGTGTTTAAATCACAGATCTGTTAATGAAATAGAAGTTTATTATGCTAATTTTTTTCACTTAGGTTATTGATGAATTAGCCTTGTATTTTCTCTGAATCATTCACTGAATTAATTTACCCTCTAATATTAGAAGCTCTAATTATCAGTTAAGTTGTTCTGTAGGCTATTAGTTTGGAAAAGACCATCATGTTATTAAACAATGCTCTAAAAAGTATTATTTTAAATGATCAAGTGGGGAGACTCAAAGGTAATATTACATAAATGCTTCTAAAAGACATTGAAAATTTAACTTAAAAAATTTAACTGCACTCTTGAGGCAAGTTCATCTATCATCAATGCCATCACTGCCAATCATGGGATTTTATTGTACCTTTGTTTGCTGGATGGGAAAATGCAAGATAAAAACCTGTATGCAACTTTACAGGCTGTGACTAAGTCCCTTTTCCCCCACTGATCTTTTCCTTTGATCAGGCAAGTTGGAGTCTAAATTGCATGGAAGGTCTGTTTTCATTCCTTTAATTATTTTCTCTGATATCTTCCGAAACCTCTCCATTTTATTGGAGATCTTCTAGATGACAGTTTTAGCAGAACTGAACAGACTGTTCCAAAATTAGCAGTGTCTTGGACTCCAGTGCTCTATTGGCTCAGTAGTGAAGATCCTCCCTTTATATGCATTTTAGATAAGTCTCTTACAGGAAAGTTATATTCAGCCCAGTCCCACTCCCACACAACTTTGCAGAGTTTTTGTACCCCAAAATCTAGCTGTATTGATACCATTCATTCTTTATTCCTATAATCTTATTTTGGCCACACTAGTTTTCTTTTTTTTTTTCCCCTGCTTTTATTATTCACGGCTTATCAGCCAGTCACAATTATTCTGTAGCAGGGATCAGACCTGCTCATTTACCTGGCTGCACTCTTTGTGTTACCGTATACTTTACCAGAGGTGATGTGGGATGCGCTTGTGTTGCAAGTTACTTACATACATGGTTAAAAATCACGGGGCCAGGAAGTGATCTATTTGCAAGAGAAAAAAAGTTAGAGGTTTCTAAAAGCGCAGCTGATGAAACTTCTCCATTTATATTTGCAATTTTTTAGACACCCAGTTAGCTAGATTTAATAAGTTTCTTTTTTTGTTTTTTTTTTGGTTTTTTTCTTTTTTAACCTTTATTACTTTTTAAAATCTAGCTGTCTTTCAAATAAACCCAATCTCCAAACTGAAGGTTATCAGCATTTTGATTGGATTGGGAATTTCTTTGCATGCATGGAAGAAATGTAAATGCTATGAAACAAAAGTTCATGTAGAGTGTATATTTCTTTATGATCTTCTGATTTGACAGTCAGCTGGGTAGGAACACAGTTACACTAAAAATATCATGTCTTCTACTTTTGAGAAGCTGGTAGGAGAAACTTCTTCCTTTGTAAAATTAAAAATCGTAGTATGACTTTTAGTAATTAAGAATGTGAGCAAATGATTATGATTGGGTCCTGGCTGTTAGTATTTCCTCCTTGAGGTTTTTAGGTATCATTGATTTGTGTAAAAGCTTCATTTTACAAGTAAGAAGAGTCTAGTTCTACATGTGGTATTCTTTTCTAAGATTCCAAGTTTAGATTTTCTTATTTTTGATATAAACACCTCTATGTTAAAATTGATAAAGTAGTTAAGATTTAGTTTTGCTGTTGGAGTATCTCATGGCTTCAGCATAATTTTACAACTTATTACACACTGGGTGGTTTTGGTGGAAAAGAATAGAAAAATTCAGAGCATTAGTCCATGAGAGATATTTTCTATATTCTTTATGTTGCAGTAGCAGTAGGAAAAAACCTGTGCAAAGTTCTTGAGGACTGCTTAGGGAATCTTGGCATTCCTATGCCTGTCCACCCTGATTTTATTATAAGAAAATCTATATCTTTAGATGGCTACCCATGACAGCAAGAAAGGCAATAAAAGATATAAGTTAATCTACCAAATCAAAAGTAAAACTGTGTGAAATATTCAACTTCCAGTTAAGATATAAGGAATTGAAAGGACTCCTCAACGGGGCTCAACATTTCGTGGGAATCAGTCTCACTTTCATGAAGAAGAATGAACAGGAGGAAATATTTCTCTTAGCTTACAAAAACCATTTGCCATCCAATTGTGACATTTGAAAGGGCTGCCTGTCTATGTAGCCTTTCAGATTTATGCCAATGAAGGTCAGAGTCACAAACATTGTTGCTGTTATTCCTATCTACTTATGTGCACAGAACTGCTCTAAGAATTTCTACACAAGATCACTCATGAGACTGAAATTCATCATTCTCTTCCATGACCCAAAATATCCAAAATAACAACCACTCCTGCCATCAGTTAAGTCCAAAGCACTTTCAGAGTGAGTGACATTTTGAATGTTACTACAGATTCATAAACAATTGGTACTGAAGAGAAACATGGACATGCAAAATCATGTGGAAAGACTGATATTCTTCAAAGAAAAAGAAAACTCTGACCTTTTCACACATAATTACAAATCCTACTAAGCCAAATGTAAGATCTTGTCTTGTTTTAATTCATGCTAGTGCTCATGAGAACTGGCCTGAATGAGGGCTACATAAAATTGGAGTAATCTCTTAGGAATCTGTTCCTTGTTTCAGCTACTAAATCAAATGAAGGAGACTGGATTTTCTTTCTTATGATTTGTATCCTTTTTCAGCTACCTGGGCTCCAGAGTTGTGCTGCTAGTGGGATTTCTGTGTGCCAATTTTGTGACTCCACAGTATCTTAAATTCCTAGAACAGCAGTTACATTAAAAAAGGGATAGAATGAGATCTGTTCAGGCTAATGTAGAGACACTTTTCCTGAATTCTTGAAAATTTTCTGTCTTAGCTTGACTATTTCTCTTTAACTGCATTTCAAATACAAGCATAGTATTGACAGAGTGAAAGAAGTACCATTATTTTGAATTAATAACACATAATTTGAGTAATAGATAAGTGTATTAATACCAGAGAGGCTGCTACAGCAATAAAAAAAAATGTATTTTAAAACTCAAAATTTAAAAATTGGCTTTTAAAGAATATTTTGTATTCCTTGGATTAAAAAAGATGATATGATTCTATGAATTACATTCTTTATTTAGGTAAAAATATAAGTTTTGAGTATTTTGAGTGTTAAGAAAAACACAGAGATTTTGACTTTTAGGATGAATATCTCACCTGAATGTGATTGATCAAGCTGACATCCATCCATGCTCCAATTTGGGATAACACAGGAATAGAGAACTTTGTCACTACATTCCCAAAGGCTATATACGATAATTGACAACATTAGTATCAATTCTCCATAAAACTGTGTTTCTGACAATGTTTTTAAATGCATAAATGGTAAATAATTTAAATGTATTACAGCATATATAACTCTTCATTCATCAGCAGTCTTTTTCAATACAAGCTCTTTTATTTCATGCTAGACAAGGCAATGCCTGTGAAGTGCTTAGCTAAATAAAGAGGGATGATCTTCTACAGGAAAGTATATCTTGCTTTAAGGTATAATCAGTACTGTATTGTTAGTGCAAATCCAGCTTATGTGCAACAATACAGAAATCTAGTCAGCTCACTGCTCCCTTCAAATTTAAGACCCTTTTCAGTGACAAAAGGCACAGCACTTAATAATTTTATCCTCCTAATCTTTTGAGTCTACCTCAGAAATGCCAGGTATATTTCTATTTTAACAAATGCACAAGATGGGCAGTAAATGTGCTCGACATGCTGCACTGTATGAAGTGCCATTAGGACATATCTGTATGGTAGAAAACACTCTTTGCAGTACTGGGAGTTTATTTTGATTTCACCTGAGGCAGTAGGATTGTATTCTGGAAAAATTAGAATGTAAAGTCATTTGATTTGCATCCCCTTTGGGCAATGTATAGTCAGGAATTGTTAGTGGTGTTCATTTTAAAGCTGAACAGTGGTATTAAGTACTTCATGTCAAACACTGGGATTGCTTTCACAAAGCAGAAACAAAAAGATATGGTTTCAGGCTAATATCTGAAATTAAGAGAACCAACAAAATTTTTTAAAAATTGAAATTACCTTTGAAATTTAATGGAGTTTATTGTTTGAACCTTAAATCCTGATAAAATGTTTCATTCTGCCTTACCTACTTGCACTGATTGTGTGCTTCTTATGAACAGAAGTCACCCTTAAGAGATCAAGACTTGCCAACGCTTCCGCATACAGCAGCATACCATAATTGCTTTTCTATTCTAGGTGTAGAATTGGGCTTTAACTGCTGGCAAATTCAGATTTTTAATGGTGCCTCCTCTAAGTAGCAGCCTTTCAATTATATGCACTAGCAAAAAGCTGCTGATATCCTGTTCTAGCAACCTAGGTATAAAAGAGCATTTTGAAGTGCCACATGAAATAAGATAGTGGTGAATAATAAGCTAGAAAATATGCTTAAGGAATCACTTTGCTATTGTTGCCATGTACAAATTATACAGGAAGAGCTGAGGGCTGGCATCTGTTTTTCAGCTTACTTCTGTGCACTTCAAGCTTAGTATTGTTGTTTGCCTGCAGCTATTTTTTGCACTTATTAAGAATCAGTCAATCATACAACTCCTAAACAAAAGAAAATCATTTGGTGACTGAGTTTACTGAGATGACTCTCCAAAAGTACAAATTATGGTTTTCATAAATAAGGTGAAAAAAAAATTGAACTTCCTACATTTCCTCTAACATGTATTAATTTTTTTTAATCTAACTATATACCATTAATAATGCTTTGTAACTTCACAGATTGACTCATGAGAAAGAGGTTTGATGTTAGATAATCAACTACATTTCTTGTTTGAAATTGTCTAGAATTATATCTAGGTTTGCTTTATCAGTGTTTACACAGGAATATCTCTTTTGAGATACAGACTGATGTAAATTACTTCCAAGGAATCTATCCTGGCTCCAGTAAATTTTTGCTTTTTCATTAGTTCTTCCTGAATAGAGCAGACTCAAGAAGTTAGAAAGTGCCATACATTTTCAGTACTTTTAATTTTGAAAATATTTTTAAGAACATTATTGCCTACTGTTCAGTCATAAAATTTCAGGCTTTTTCTGGTGAGATGGGTGAGCAATGTGGTATTCCACATGCAATGCAAGGTTATAACCAACTTTTATCGTCTTTCAATTCTGTAAACTGCAAACTGAACAAACTTCACATGTAAGACGTATACCACAATTATACTGCCTCACTACTGACTTAAAAATATCTCTTTACATTGAACCTAAGCCAAGCCCAAAGACCTTTATGTGGGAAAGGAAACAGAAGTAGATTCTGTTTTAAATTCTCAGTACTGTTGGCTTTCAGTGTAATTTAAGTTCCACACTTTCCTGGACTTCAATATCACAATTTATCTGCCCAGTCCCTATCTTCCTAGAGTGATGGAGAAATCTCCTCAAGAGCTGATATATCAGGAAAAAGTGGTACTATGATTTGGAGAGCTCCTTCAGCTGCCGTTCAGTGTGACAGTTTCTTTCTAAACAGTCTGGGTTTTGTTTTCAAATGTGAATCAGGAAGAAGTGCAATCCTGAAATCAGCATGGTTAAATTGCCTAATTAAATATGATAAGCGGGTTCAGTTTTCAGTTGTTGACTAGACTCCTGTAGCGTGATAGAAGCACGGTTTAATTGCACATTAGGCAAGTTGTGGATGAAAAAGACAGACAAGGAATTGGACTCACTGAAGTGGAGATATCAAGAATCCCATTTAAATTCTATGGAGAGAAGCTGACCCTAGCAGTGAGTGATTTCTCTCATTCTTAATGTATCTAGTGTATGTGGGTAAATTAATAGTTTCCTGTATTTTTTTGGCTACAGAGGGAGCCTGAGTGCAACTATCTGAGGATAGAAATATCGTATAGATAATGTGAAGTCTACCTTCAGGCAAAATATAATTAAATACACCATGTAGAAGACACCCATATTCCTTCCAAAATATCTTAGATGGAAAAAGGAGTATATACGAGGTGCAGCACAGGTGTATTTAGTCTACAGTTCAGAGTCTGTATAGGCAAAACAATGCAAGGGATGGATCTGACATCCCTGAATGACGTGTCCACAGAAGTGACAGACTCAGTAGAGAACAGCATGGCTGCTGTGCAGTTCCTGCACATTTTTTTATTTCTTAGGAATAGAAGGAAAATTTTTTGATTTCTTAGGAAGAAATCTAATAAAAATAAACCTCTAAAGATTTGTTTTTAATTAGATCAATATCCAGGTCTTAGAAAGTTTAACTGCTTTTCACTGTCTTCAACAATTCTAATGCTGATGAGCACAAGGATGAAATAACTAGTCCTACTTTGTGAAGAATCAGAGAAAAAATGTCAATAACTTTAATGAACAACAAAGCATCCTGCAATTTCTCACTTATGACATGTTTTCAAATAAATGGAAACATTTTTCTTGACATCATGATTAAAACATGGACATGAGTCTTTGGCCCTCACTAATGATTAACTGTTCTGACCATGAAGCAGACTCTCTGCTTTGCTGCTAGAGTAAAAAAGAAGAATTTGGTTTAACATTATTACTGTCAGGAAAAAAATGCTATTATTTAATGTAGACTTTCCTATGAATTATTATATTGCCATTTATTATGGACTTAACCAAACCACACTTTTTTAAAAAATGAAGGCAATGAGGGAACAGAATGATGTTGCAAAAGAAGGTTGTTCTGTGCAGAAAATAAAGACTGAAGATTCAGAACAATTTCTTTTCTATCTCTGAGATGATAATTTCGAATGTTCTTTTCAAGAATAATAGCTAAAAACAGTTCATATGAAAGCATAGGTTTTGCATTGGTGTTATCCCTTTAAATGATGACTTGTTAAGAGGAAATCTGATGGAAACCTACATTATAATCATGTTGATATAGATAAAATCTATACGTGATCGTGGCAGACACAAATTAGAAGGTTAGAAATGAAAGTTAGTCAAGTCTTCCTGCTCATATTCTTAAAATTTTTGCATTTTTCAGTGACAGCTTTGGTTTAGAGACAACAGCAGACAAATGGTTCAGAGGTAAAGTGCTGAAGAAAAGCTGCATTAATCAGGGGAAAAGACAGCCTTTATGGAAAGCTGTAGGTTTCCCGATACAAGTCAAAGGTGTTTTGTTATTGGTGCTGCAATATCTAGTTCAAAGAGGAAGGGGTGTCAAGAAAAGGATTGTTATTTCAAAGTAACAGCATCATCCACTGCCCAGGGCACTGTGATCCACTGTGCATGTGGCTGCAAGGAGAGCAGCAGCCTCAGGATGCAGCCACACAACCGCCCCTCATGCCACAGAACACCTGTGATCAGCAGTGCAAGTGCAATCCCTAATATGGCTCTGGATTGCTCCGACCAAGCCGTTTTGGTCTGAGTAAAATAACATACTGTCCTGTACTCTCTCATCAAAGGAGCCTAGCAATAGTATATGTCAACAGTCCTTCTTTGTGGCACCAAATTATGATCCTATGACATAAAAAATAAAAAGCTAACAAAATGCACTGAAGTGATTAGTCCTGCTCAGGTGAAACAGTGAAAGGGAAGTGTTTACATGGATTCCTTGATGACAGACTTGTAAGGAAAACAGTGTAGAGCTCACACCAGTGAAGAAAGCAAGAATATATGACAGGGGAAAGTAATTTAGTGAAAATGTTATTGGTAGTTTTTAAAAAAAACTTTGCAGTGTCTTGAAATCAAGGAGGAAGTTCAGGAGCTATTGGGAACACCTATATGAACCAGGTCTTATGGGCCTAAGCTTTTTAATTCGGAATATAAACCAGGCATTTTGTGTTTGCTTTTGTTTTGGGTATTTGTTTTGGGGTTTTTTTTTAGTTTTGAGGTGGGGTTTTTTGTTTGTGTTTTGTTTTTAATATGAGAATGCAGGATATGCTTTACCAGGAATAAAGTTGAATATCCCGTAAGATCCTCAAACACGGTCCTTTTCTTCTAGTTATGTTCCTTCTAGTTGGGTTTATATTTTTTCTTAGAGATTTACATTTTTAAGTGTAAAGTTCTTTTTGAAGTTGCTTCAAAAAATATATACATGGCCTCATGGAAATTCTGTAATATATTGTGACATATATTATATCGTCTTCTTTGTCCTTCAGTAATACTCTACCAAGGACAGTAAAAATACAAAACCAAATGCACAGCCCTTCTGCATCACTGCAATAATTAAGCTCAGAAAAGTGGCTGCTAAGAATGACTTACTTATGCCAGGGGCCAGTTTGGTTCCCAGCAGCCTTAAAAAATTAAGAAGAGAAGGTGACAAAAAGGTGGAGAAAAGCATGCATGACTTCAAATGATGGCTCTATCTCAACAGTCCGCTTTTGGCGTTCTATGGTCTATATTGCACCAGCTGACCTCTCTTCAAAAGGAGTCACAGCTCTGGAGAGGGCATGCCAGAGGGGGAACTCTGTCATTTTTTGAAAGGGTTATTGAATGCCACTCACTGAGTAGATGGAAAAATGAATGAGAATTTCAGAACCGGGCTTAATGGAATGATTTGCGTTACAATTAGTCTTAAGACAATATTTTGGCGAAAAAAAAAAGCTCATGATAGGATTCCATCATAAAATTGTACTTTGGAACAGAACTTCTTTTCAGGAGTAGTAGGATTTCTGATTTTAGCCGTAAGTGTTTACAGAACCTGTGGGGTGCAAGAATAGTTATTTCTTCTTTTTTCCTTTGCATATAAATTTCCACTTAGCTGTGTTGTTCCTTTAACTAGCATAGCTCTATCTTTATTCTTCAATTCTTTTTTTAAAGACCCCGGACAGTATTGTAAAATAATCTATACTTTAATTACAAATGAGTTTCATGTTATGATTTTAATGTATGAACTGTCATTCGACTTAAACTGCCATTGGCAATACAAACATTATTCAATGACTAGTGCAAGTAATAAAAACAACCCTTTTTTCTGCATTTGCTTTAGAAAAAAAATCTAAATTTACTGACTTCAGTTCTTTTCTCTCTTTGCTGAAAGCTACCGTGACATGAACTCTTAAAACTGACTAAAGTATCATGGAAAAAGTAGTTCGTATTAAGCAAACTTTAAAATCAAGTCTAATATATGTGGTGTGTGTGAAAAAATCAAGGCATATTAAAGGTACTCAATTTGACTGGATGTAAGAATAGTGAATATTTATCACATGAAATTTATAAAATATTACAGAAATAGCTTTAAATTATTGCAACTAAAAATAAAACTTGACACAGTGGATAAGGTAACTAAAGACTAAAATAAGACAGCAAATGAAAGACATGCCTTATATAGGAAGAAGGTTGCTATTGGAGGAGCAGTTGCATTTTGGACGCCAGGGATCAAAGAAGAGCTGAGCACCATCACAACCATATTTAGTAGAAATTTAGTATCCATATTTTCTTGAGATTAGAAAGCATAAGGCATTAAGAGTGAATTTTTGTGAAGCAAGCAAACACATTCAGCATAAAGAAAACATCAAATACTCTCCAGTCTATGACTGCCCACACATGTGGAGAGATGTGACCCCTTCTCCCAGACATTACTTGGTGCAACAGATGTTTGCATTGCCCTTTGAAGCAATATTGCCAGTCCAATTCATTGGGATGACTTAAAAAACTGGATTAATTGACTTCTTGATGGCTATAATGACTGGAAGTATTATTTTTGTAAAGTTTAACAAAGGAAAATACAGAGTTTTGCAGCCAAAGAAAAATAGCCCTACACATCAGTACAGGCTGAGGACTGACTGGCTGGAAAACTGCTTTGCAGAATAAGGGAGTCTTGATGGACAGCAAATTGTGCCTGAGCCAGCTGAGCTCTCTTGCATTGAAGACCAATAGCCCTCTGGGCTGCATTAGACAGAGCTTCACCAGCAGGTCAGAAGGAATCGCCTTCATCTCTGGCGAGCACTGGAAAGACACATCAGGAGTGCTGTGTCTGGTGCTGGTCTCCCCAGTATGAGGGAGACATGTGCTTACTTGGGCAAGTCCAGGAAAGGACCACAAAGAGTGTTAAGGGCTTGCAGCATCTGTCCTATTTAACCTGGATGTGAGAAAGCTCAGGTGGATCTTACCCATTTCTGTAAGTACTTGACGGGAGGGTCATAAAGAAGAGAGAGAACCTGATTCTCCTCAGTGGTGCCCAGTGAAAGGAGAAGAGACAATTGACACAAATTTAAATACTGGAAATTTCACTTACATATAAGAACTTTTTTTTTTTTTTTTTTTTTTTTTTTACTTTGAGAGTGGTCAGACACAGTGGGATTGTAGAGTCTCTATCCTTTGCGATATTCACAACCTAACTGAACACAGCTCTGGACAATCTGCTTTAGCTGTTCTGAGGTGTTAAATTAAAGGATTTCCAGATGTCCACACCAAACTCAACCATTATGTCATCCTGAGATTTTGTGATTCCTTGATGAAGTCTAGGGAAAAATGGAAGAGGACAAGCACAGAGGTACATTTTTTGAGTTGAATTGGTCATTTGGGTCTGTGCTGATTTCTCTGACAACAGACATCAAAAATGTAGATATACAAGCCTCAGCTCTCCACCCTAGCTTCTACCTGCAAATTACACAAAGAAATGAGCACTTAGCGATGTGCTGACCTGTCTCAGATGCTTATCGGAAAATAATTGATTGCTCTCTGGAGGAGGGTTTTTTTTCCCTCCAGTGACTGCAACGCAAGCTCGGTGTTCAGTTTGTTCCAAGGCATTTAAAAGTCAGGTATCAGGAAAACCATTCGGTCAAGAAAAAATGTTCAAATATTCAATTTTTCATCTACTGTAACACTTTTTTCATACTAAAAGATATCTAAGACATGCCCTATTCCAGTATGTAGAGTTTTAAAAAAGAATAAAAATAAAACATTGGAACAACTGAAAGACATTGGTATGTAATGGTTAAAATTCACAGACTGTTGATCTGAGAACTGTTCCATGAAGTTTATATAAAGTCACAATGCACATCCTCCTAATTTAATTAGACATTCAATTCTGGAGTCATTCTGAGCATAGCCTAAAAACTGGAGGTGTATTCATTATGCAGATGCAAACATCTGTATTTTTGTGTAAATCCAGGGTCTGAATATATGAACGTGACAACTGCATGCACTGTGTTACGCTAGAGGGAACAAGAGACAAAGAGGAGCTGTGCAACAGTGGAATTCCCTCAAGGAATACTCTCTGATTCATCTGTCACATACTGAAGCCTTTTCAGAGGGTGCCAGACCTCTGGAGAGGGGATGCTGGAGGAGGAGTTCAGCTACAGTTTGAAATGGTTCAGAGCTTGTTTGTCACTGCTCAGCTCAATTCTACTAACCTCGACTGCCCTCCCCAGTATTCCTGTGGCTCTCACCTGCAAGAGTAGATTTGTCTGTCATCTGGCCACTCATGTGTCAGCTACAGCCTGAAGAGTATTTAATATTTTCTTTATACTGAACATGCCTGATTAAATGAATCATCAGTATAATCCCACTGAATTAATTACCATTTGTGTTTAGTCTATTCGACCTTGTAGTCATCAATGTAGACATCTAAAAACACCTAAATAAGAGCCACAGGAGGATTTCTGAAGGATTCAGATATCATTCCCATTTTTTGCTCTCCAGAGCAATTAGTTCTCTAAAGAGAACTAATTTTAAAAACCACATCCAGCAGCAGTGTTGTTCTGACAATCAAGGTTGATCTGCAAGCAGAGTAAATAGGAAATTGGTGATAATGTTGAACATCATTAGAAATAAAAACATAGAGGAAAAAAATCCAAATCACAATGTGTTTTCCAAATGGAAAATAATATGTATTTGAAATGATTCATCTATTGATTGTAAGCAAAAGAGAGAAAAATCCTTTGAAAGTGTAACTGAGACCAGCAACAGTTGTGTTTCATTCTACCAAGAAAAAATAACTTAAAGAGATGCAAACGTTACATAACTTTTTTGTAGTTTGTTCCTGCTTTCAATTACAATTAAGTCAGTGCCCTTTTAGTATATAACCAGTCTAAGACAGCAAGCTCAAGCCAACAGAAGGGGCTCTGTTTCTCAGCTATTATTTTTAGTTGTACTTTAGTGTTCTGTAAAACAGTTTTTTCAAATCATTACTGTGATTATTTCTAGCTTTTCAGTTTAACTACAAGGGTTAATGCACGTCTATGCATATATATACACTTATAGGCTGGTGTATGTGTATAAAGCATACATATTTGTTATACGTATCATGCAGCTGTTTGTTTTTTTTTTTTGTTTTGTTTTTGTTTGTTTGTTTGTTTGTTTGTTTGTTTGTTTTGTTTATGTGTGCCAGAAGCAGGTATTAGTGGGGAAAAGGGAAGGAGGGGTATGGAGTGGTGGAAGTAGTTTCCTTCAAAACTTCACACATTGTCAATTGCTGTAACTTACATGATCTGCCTAGGCTAAAGTCTAGCTAATATATATATGATTGCAAAAGTAAAAGAATAAAAGAAACAGTGTCATTTTATTACAGATTTTTGTAGTAGCCTGTCAGCTAAAATCCTGAATTTCATTTAAGAAAGACAGTAGAAGGTGGGTTAATACAAATTTCATTCCATTTACAAAAAATGCATTATAAGCAATAGCAGGAAACATTGTCATTCCCCTCCCTCTGCCCCTCTGTCTTGGATAAGACCTATTTTTGAGCTGTTCTGATTCAGAGAATGAGTTGCTCCTTTTGGCTTTGTTCCCAGAGTACTGCATACTTGGTGGTGTGTGAGGCATTGCCTCCTGGGGAAAAGGGAGGAGGGGGACTGAATCACAGCACTTAATTCTTAATGATTGTTCTGTGTGGTCAAGAGGACACAGAGCAGACAATGCTCTTTATTCTTTACTTACTGTTATAGCTATTGGCAGCCAGCCCTTTTAATTTAGTTATCAATACTCAATGCCCTTAATCTTTTACTTTAAAGCCAGTCCCAAATAAGTACTAGCCAAGGAGCATCTGCTAAAGAGAAATATTGGGGGATAGATAGGATTTAAGGCAGCACTGCTAAGGGCCTACCAATGTGAATTTTGAGTACGAGTTGTTTGGTATTCTCTTGATAAATCTTGTTTCTTTATCGGGTAGTTGCTTTTCTGACAAAATATCTGACAATTAATAGTGTGTGCAATAATTCAGAGGTGTTGCTAATACATGAGCTTTTCAGATTATCCCATCTGTCTCCCTGTTGATATAGGACACTCTTCTAAAGTACATTTTCTATTACTAAGTTGAGTTTGGTTTTCAGAATCCTGTGAAGTGGGATTTCTACATTTCAGAGGTTACTGAATAACTAAAAAAATATCACTGACTGGGAAGTTTCTCTTTATATTTCTTGTCTTTGTTTTCTAATTACACCCCAGAGTACTGTAAACTATAACTCTCTTCTTTTCTAAAGAGTTGTGCTATTGCAAGCTGATACTATTCTTCTTTTCCATCACTTGTCCATGGTTGTTTGACCACTGAGTTTTCTGGAATATTTAAGTGATTTAATAAGTAAAAGTTGAAGTATTTATTCCTAATCTCTTTTGTTCTCTGAAGAACTCCTTCCCATTTGCCAATCTGTTTCTAAGAATGTAGTTCCTTCTTTGAATGAAGTATTCCAAATAAAGTGGCTTCATATGACAAGACAATAATCCTCTTTCTTTCCAGTGATTTACCTGCTAGATTGTGAAAGTTAGTGCTGTGGGAGTTCACTTGGTTAATAATGAATCCAAGGCTTGGTTTTTTTTGTAGAAGATGAACACTGCAGAAGAATGTTTAACCAACCACTTAATATGTGTGCATAGAAGAAAGTAGATGTACGTTATTTAATTCATAGTTCTGATTTTGTCCTGGTCCTGTGCAGGGGCATGTAGGGATCAGCTCAGTTCATCTGCTGAAGATGTCCATTTTGGAGGGTGTTAAATAGCTCTTTGGATGCATTGATCAAATGGCTTTGCTTCAGTTGTCCATGCACAGATGTCTAATTTATGAGCCATGTCTCAGATATTTCTTCGTACTCTCCAGCCTCTTCTTCAGAAGAGTGTCCCTGAAGTCCTCTGTGATATCTACCAGTCCTGTGAGGTTTTCTCACATACTCTAGAGGCATTTTAAATGGGAAGGCAGTACTGTGTTTAGACAGCTGACTGAAACTACAGTGTTTTACTGACTAGACTGAGGTGTTGGATATGTAAGTCAGATGTAGATACATAAATCTGGTGTCTCAAACATGTGAGGTAAATCAATTTCTAAATCTGAATGAGAGGAATCTCATCAGAGATGAGGTGATATTTTGCTTTCTGAACTCAAATATCCACTAGGTATTAAGTAGAACAAGGGATGTTTAGAAGAGAAGGGTTACTGACTTACCTCGCTTACTATTTGTTGCCTTGTATTCCATGATCAAAATTTGCAATAAAATAGTGTTTTTTCTACATTGCGTTATTATTACAGGTACTGTGTTTTGTTCTCTTGCTTGCTTATTTTGTAAAAACCTACTCTGTAGGTGAGGTCAAACATGACTGCTCTGCCAGTTTAATAGTATAATCTGTCATAAACTGGAATGTGATTACTCTCACATTGTTCCCTCTTTGTTCTTGTCAAAATCATGTCTTCACATTGAATGGGTTTTCTAATAGATTAAAGCCATGCTTTTTACAGCAATTCCAATAGCAGTGTTGCAAATTATTCTTCTCTGAATTCTACCAGTATATTTATTTATTTGTCCATTTCTTTTCTGACAACCAATTCCTTTTTCCCATAATGAGTTTAGTACTGTCAGTTTAGAGACATAAAGAACTTAATAGCAGCTTCACTCAATTTTTGCTATAATCAGAAAAGCATTATCCACCACAACAAAGGGAAATTTAGGGATTCTCATTAAAATTCTTGTTTTTCTTTAAAAGCACTATAACATATCTTAGCATTCCTCCTCAACTGACTTCAAACTCAAGAAGAAAACACCAGTTTGCTATTAGATCACCCGTGAAAAGTTATCTCCAAACCACAAAGATTAGGGGAAAATTCAGTGAATGTATGGTGTTACAGAACCTAATTGTTCTCTCATGAGAACATTTTCTAATTTCCATGGTTCAGTTGAATTTTCAAGGTATCTTGTCTGGGGTTTTTTTTGCCTTTGAATCCAGGCCATTAACAGTGACTCCAGCATCTTTGGGAGTACGTTAGCTATGAATTGAATCTTATGCCCCGTTTCACATACTTCTGCACTCCCACAGTGTAGGCTGGTCTGTCCCAGCTGATTAACTGATGATGAAGGATGGAGTTCAAGGAAACATGTATTTAAAATCTAGTGTAAAATGTCATTTACACACATGCTTCCCGTTGTATTCTTCAATTCACTTAAAATACGTCCTTATATTTAACATATTTAAACAGCATGAGGATGTATCAGACAGCTAGGTGCATCATGGGATAAAGAAAATACTGGTGTTTGTAGATAGATATAAAGATTAACAACTTAGTTGTGCTGTAGTTTGTGTTCACTGATTCTTTTCCCAGCATTAACACCTTTTTTTCTACATTTCTGTTTTAAATGCCACAAGTATCAAATGCAACCTCCAGCAGAACTTCTTTGGCAGACTGTCATTAGCTGTTAGTCCCTCTTTGGAGAGGGCCAGCTAACTAGGCCTGTGAGTGTCACCAGACATTCTTTTTCTAGAAAGGTTCTTTGTATGATGTGCTTCTCAAACAGATGTTTGTTCAAGGTTTTTTTCTCTTCAATATTTGTATAAGTTAGAATAATCATGGATGGCTTCTGTAAAAAACATACCGACAACATCAGTTTTAAACTGAGTGTCTGCACTGATTTATCTCATTAAAGAATTTTTAAAATTTTTTCCTACTACCCCTTTTAGAGAATGATTACAGTTAATCTAAAACTTTCTCACAAAAACAGCTCTTTTTGTCCCTCCTGCTTATATACCTCTGTGAATCTTCTGCAGCAGAAAAGTAAAAGAAATAATGATAGCACACCCAAGAGAAGCTGAGAGAAGCTATTTTTTATAGGTACACAAAAATTTTCTTAGGAAAATGTTTCTTAAAATGGTTTAAATTTTTTAAAAGTATCCATTAACGAAAAAGAATTTCAGTCACCATAAAGTGTAATGGGGTTGTGACCTGTCAGCTTCAGTCTCTGTTGCCTTGGTTGCTCTGATTGAAAGAACTTATGCATAATGCTGCAGCCAGCCATGTCTTGGGAATCTCAGGGCTACCACAGACAGAGCTTGTAAATAACTGCTTCAGAGGCTGACATTTATCGCAAGCAGAAGTCAGTGGGCATTCTGCAGCTGGGTCTGCAGCTCCGTGTGGCTTGACCGCCCTCTAGTTAGGAATTGACTTCTTCCCCTTTATAGGAAAGGGGATCTACTGACCCACAGTCCCAGGAATTCTGGTAAATATCTCATGATCAAACCATCAAAAATTCTCCTCCTCAAATGACTACTTTCCCACCTGTGATAGACTTCCTCATCACAGTGTCCAGTTCAAAACTTTTGGCTCTGAACAGCTGACAATAAAGAGCTCCTTTTTTAATGCAGTTCAAATAATAGTGATTGTAAAGGTAAGTGTTTCTAAGAGAAGTACTCATTAAAGTCTGAGAGATATTTTAAATTAGATAGCCATTTCTTTAGCCGCAGCAAGAATCAGTATGGTTGGCAGCACTTAGTATTTAATATGCTTGTTCACTGTGTTAATTTTCCCCAAGTCAATTTTTAAAGCTAAAATAATCTCCCTTTGGCTTTGTATAGTCAGCATTATAACCATAGTAATTTTTAAATTAAGCTCCCTTATTGTCTATGTGTATGTGTAGTAGGTGATATTGCACAAAAAGCATGGGCTACATTAGCTTGCTACAAATGCATATTTAAGAGCTTAACAAGCCTGCAAGAAAAGTAATGGTCTCGATAAATATTAGAATGGCTCACTTGTAAGCTTTTTGTTTAGTTGCATTTTCTTACTTGCACATTCAAAGGAGTGATTAAATGCACTGAGTAAATAAATAAAACCTATTATAATGTCCCAGTAGAAGGGAAAAGTTGATTTTAGTTACACTACCAAGTTTAAAAACTCTTGAATTATTAGATTTGCTGTGAATTAAAACACACAATGCCTATTAAAAAAAGTGGGAGATTCTGTTAGGCAAGTTAAGATCTGGTGTGCTACATAAATGGATCTATACTTGTATAAGAAGCATTTCTCTAAACATCCTAACTATATTGCTGATTAGGAAATGTAGAGTCCTACTGTGTATATGTAATTTTGTCTGGACTTGTGTTATAGTCAGTAATTGAATAGCACAGTGATAGGCTTATTGCAAGTGTGAGAAAGTGCTAAGTAAAACAGAAATTATAATGAAATTTGAGATGTCAGTGACAATTAGCTGTGTTATGAATATTCATTTCATATTCATTCTGGATAGTGCCATTTTTCACTATCTTTAATGACTGAATAGTGTTTCAAGAAATGGAGATATAAATAATAGTCATGTGATAATTAACACTTTTTTTTCTGAGTGTTGTAGCACTTGTCAAGTGCCACGTGGGCTGGAGCAATGACTAGAAAGTTAATTTTCAGGCATGGCCAGCTCTGTGTGTTTAGCAGAACCATTTGACATTCTTGCAGAATTGTTAATTTACAGGAAGATAAAAATCTGCTTGTAAGTGGTTTTACTTAGGCTGAAGTCTCATTAGAAAGACTGAGTGCTACACTGGAATTACAGAAAGCTAAATCAGGACCCCACATGAGAAGTGAAAAGAAATGGAGTTACAGTGAAGCAATGCCCCCAAATAACAGCCACTTCTAACTAACGCTGGGAAATGTGATTCAGTGTCCTGCTTTCAGACTGGTACATGCATATTGACAGAAAACTGTATGTGCTTATATGCTCTTTTTTCAGTCAGGATGAAGGGATCCATGAAAATGAAAGGGGGAGTATTCACTGTGCAAAATGTAGTCTTTGGATATGAAGTCTTAACCTGTGTTGAATACTTAACATCACTAGTGTTCTGCTAGTATCCCCTACAAAAGGCTGTGGTATGACCTCCCAATGTTGTCCTAAAAAGCACTCATGTGCACTCATACTGATGAAATGCATTGAGTCTTTTACTCAGTACCAATACATGAAGCCACACAGTCCGTGGAACAATAATGGGATCTTCCTCGAGTCTGACTTGATGTTTTGAAAAGAATGTCAAGATTTCCAAAGAAAAATTATTTAGCTGAAACCACAAAAACCCTCAGAGAAAGACCATAATAGAAATCTTCCTTTTAGATTACAAAGCAATGCAAAAGAGCATAACATTTGTTAAATTAGTTCTAGAGGACCTCCTTTGTGTAAGCCTAGTATGAAAATAAGTAAGACAAATGTATTAGTGCCACTCCTTCTGCATCTCCCAGGCATCTGTCTTTTATTCAGTACCCAGTTTCATCTGGCATGTGAGGGAATTGGAAACAGCTTTGAAATTACTTTGTTACAGAATGGCTCGTAAAAAGCTGATAATTCATATATGTTAGTTGATTATGCCCATAGTCTTTATTGTTTAAAACTCAGGCTTATATTTTATAGCTTATTCAAGCATATCAGTTTTCATTGTTTGAAAGAGGAAAAAAAATTAAAAAAAAAATAAAAGCAGTGAGGAGAACATACCTGCTTTGGGAACACATTCTTGCTCAGCAGTATGAAAAAATAAAGAAGCAAAGTATAATAGATGTGAAACTGCCCCTGGTTGTGACAGAATAGTGTAAGTAGAGCCCCTCCAATACTGCTCTGAGCATCCCAGTATGCTCCAGGGCCCTGGAGTATTCAGGAACCTTGTCTGGGAAGCGGATGCCTCAAAGGAACTTATCTGTCCTGAAAGAGTTTTATGCTCTTGAGAGTAAATATGCAACATCTTGTCGGTGTGTACCTTGGGAAAATCAAGTGCAGCAGATTTTGTTTTCCTGTCTAGAGCTTCTGACCACAAGCTACTCATAAAGAATGAGTTCCCTCAGAATATGGAAACTGTGTTGCTTCCACCAATGAAACAACAAAGCTGATTTGCCTGTAAAATTGGCTTTTTTAAGTAGTGAGGACATTATGCAAAATGTCAGTGGTAGAAAATAGACTTGGATTGCATGATCACAAGGCAGTTGTCTTTCATTTAAGTAGAAGAGTAAATAGAGGCATGAAATGAAGGGTATCGGTTTTGAAGAGGAAAGCTAAGATAAAAAAATTAATTAGTTACTTATACAAGAAACAGAACTCAGATTAATATTTGACTTGGATGCGGAAGAGACCTGGAAGTCTTTTGTCTTGCACATCCAGAAAGGTTCTTGAACAAGTATCCCAAGCAGAGAGCTAGAAGACATTGCAGAAAAGCTCAAAATTGGATAAATAACGGATACAAATGAGAGGTTAATATTAAACAGGGAAACTGAAAAGGATGTAAAAACTTACTTCTTGTAGAATAAAATGAGGATTTTCAGAAGTCAAACTGAAATCAAACTTTCATGGGGCATTAGGTTTGACAATGTGCTTATTGACCATGCAACTACAAAATTAAATAAGGAAAAGTGAAAAAACCACCCATTTGTAAGGACATTGAAAGTACTACAACTGTCGCCCTCAAATTAAATTACTTTGGTGTTGGTTTCAGTACAAGTAATGCTGAATAGCAATGGTAATATGTCTCAAATTTTCAGTGTCCAGACAGAAAGCTTTATGTGTTCAAATTGTCCTGTTTGAAGGTGAAGTTAAACTGGGTAGTGGACACTATATCCTTATTAGAAACACTGGTGGCTAATCAATCCAACAGCATATTGGAAGATACTAAGGAAAGAACTTATGAGTGTCTAGCTCCTGCTTTCAATTACACCCTCATAAACACAATGCAGAAGTGTTTCCATCCTTGATTATTTGGTTTAAACTACTTAGCTAATCTTCTTTATATTTATCTAACTGTAATAACTCTTATTTCCCAATTTGCTAGTTTTCTTTTCCCGAGGTTAAAACAAATATTATTTTAATCTAGTTTATCTGACCCAAAGCCTTAGCAAGAGCATTTGTCTTTTATTTGTTTTTTTTTCCTTTAGCCCAAAGTTAATAGTTTTATTATAATAGTTTCCTCTAACTCCTCAGGAGTACACTCGATTCTTAAGCTTTTTTTTTGTTATTAACTCCATCGCTTCTGCATCAGGCCTTCCAACACATATGAGTTGTTATGATAAGGTAAACGTTACTTGCCCTTGGAAGCACGAGAAGAACCACATGCTGGAGTAAAGAAGCAATAATGCCATTGCACAAGATACAAATGAAATTTCATCTAGTATGCTAAGGTTAGTTATACTCACCATTCAAGGTTATTTCAAATTGGAACATGTAAACAAAAGGGTTATTATTATAATCAGATTAAAGAACTTTTGTAAAATAAGCTGATTTTTTTCTTTTTTGAAAAAAATTCCAAAACTCCAAAAAAAAGGCAAACAAAAAGCCCCCCAGAAATAAAAGAGACTGTGTGTTTTGTGGCCCTGTCTAGAGAACAAGCCTGTGAAGGTAATTGATTTCACAATAGACATAGGCTAGAAAGTAAGCACCAAAGGGAATGAATTGTTTTAAGGACAATGTAGCCATGGACAATTATGATCTTAAAATTAAAATGTTTCTAATTATTAATGGAAGTAGGATTTGGATTAGCCTCTTAATAAGATAATCAAGCTAAGACAGTATAATGAATTTTAATATATAGAGTGATTGGTGCTTATGGGTGTATGATAGGGATGAAATTTATATACTCAGGGGTGTGGTGGACCTTTACTGTGCTGTATTCCTTTGTTCTTTTTAAAGGGTGCAATTTGTGATCCTTAAACACTGGCCTTTCTCATTGCCTATACTATGTGAAAAAATTGTTTGATTATTTTGTTTTGTTTTGTTTTTAATTTGCTAGTGAAATTGAAAAAAAAATCAAGGCATAGAGACAACTGGAACAGAATAATAATTTTATTGCCACTGTATTATTCTTATTTGAGGGGGTAAGGAAATGTTTTACTTGGGGTTTTTTTTTTTGAAGTGTGGCGTAATCTAGTCAAGAAATCCAAATTACCTATCCTAGTATTTTTGGTCTCTTCTGGATTATATTTCTGAGTGAAATTCATTTAAAAAGTCACCTAATTTTACTGCTGATACAATCAGAAGGCCATGGCCTTAGATCCCTTTTTGACACTCGGTGTTTCTATAAATATTAAACACAAATCTTGAGCACATTCAGAGCTCTGCTAAATCAGGGATGAGATTGTGTCTTGTGTCTGCCCCTTGACTGAGTGCTCAAGGAAGCAGGAGGAATTCCTTGTACCCTTTTGTCTGATTCACTGCAAGCCCATGCAAAGCCAGATACAATCTAGCCCAGATTTATCATCTGTCCTTCATGTACCGGGGGGCAATACTAGGAAAGAATAACAGATGTAGCCTTGTGGATAGTATCAAGTGGGAAATAACTCTGAGAAATGTTTTGCATTTAACTAAAACATTAAAAGAATCAGTTGAATGACTGTCATTCAGAAGGTCATTCAATCCTTGGAGAAACAAGGGAAAATGTCCCATACTGTGTCTGGAGATAGCTGAGGTACAGATGGTACTTAAAGCAAGCTCTCTGACCTGGAGCTCAAAGTCTGTATTGAACCTGACTCCCAGACCTAAATATTTTCTGTTCAGTCTAATAGTGCTGTGTGACTTGGAAGATGATATGTATGTATGTTAGAATCTAGGAGAGCCCTATATGAGACATTACCACAGACCACCCATGCCAAGTACCTTTCTTCCTATGCATATGTAATAAATCCTCTTGTCTAAAAGTTGAATATTATTCTTATATGACAGAATGTATCTTGATATTTTCTGGATACGTGTGGGAAATGGAGGGCTTACAGATTTTTCCAAGCCTGTGAGGACCTTATAAGGACAGAGCGAAATTACAGTTGTGCATTCAGAGAAATATAAAGCTTTTCTCCAATTTCACCTGATATTCTGTGAATTGGGAATAAGGTCTGGTGGTGGTTCCGCTGACAGTGACAGGTATCCCTAGCACCCTACTATGTCAGAAGGGCGTAACGAGAAGCAAGGCAGAGAGGGGGAGTGAGAGAGTGACTGCGTAGTGCTTATTTTCCAGCTGAAATCACAGCAGGCTGATAGAGGGAAACAGCCCCATGAAAACTCTGCCCAT
Source organism: Struthidea cinerea (assembly GCA_013397865.1). Taxonomy (NCBI): domain Eukaryota; kingdom Metazoa; phylum Chordata; class Aves; order Passeriformes; family Corcoracidae; genus Struthidea; species Struthidea cinerea. Next base: position 136,957 of record VZTI01002973.1, on the reverse strand, counting down.
GGAGGAAGCGCAGGTGTACTGTCTGCGGGAGCAGTGAATCAGGTGCCATACCAGAAATGTCAGCCTGAAATGTTACAGTACAAAATGCTGCAGAGCCAAAGCTCAGGAGGTTGCATTGAGCAGTGTAAGAACAGCAACAACAAAGCTATGTGGTCAAAAATCTCAGTGCTGTATGTAGGGACCTGTACACTTAGCAACTGACACTGTTAGGCTGGCAAGGCAGAAATCATAAATGGACATTGCAGTAATCAAATTTCCACATGACTAGGCCCAACCACAGCATTCTGTACCAATATTCCTGGAAAAATCATGACTTGAGCTTCCAAAAAAAAAAAAAAGCTATGTTCTTTTCTTAGTACATTTTTTACATCATCTCTTAACTTTTCACTGTGTTCACAAGATTAGTGTTCTTTTTATCTTTGCTTGCTTTGCTAATAGCACCTCACAGTTTGTATTACAGAAAGCTGGTGTTATTAAAATTTGCATTATTTTGCATATTCATCTCCAGTTTATTTCTTCCACAATTTTGTTTTCATACTGCATTTCTACACCTTCTGTGTGCAACTCTGAAGATTTTGCTACATTTTACTCTAAGTATAGATGACCTTTTCAAAGAAATTGTAGTCCAGTCAAAATGGTTAATGTTTTCTTAAGAGATATTCCAGTGTGTAAAATTCCAAACCATCACACACTGATCCAAAGAAAATTCGCCAGAAAACTTTTTTTTTTTTTTACAATACAAATTTTTTTCTGTATTGACAATTTGCCAAGACTTTTTGCAAACTGTGGACTAAAACTAGTAATTAATGCAGTATGCACTAGACAGTTTGTATTTTTCCAATTAGAAAAATAGTCTGACCAAGTCAGAAAGAGCAACACAGAATGAAGGGATTAAGCAAGCCAAGAAAAGTGTTAGAAGGTACAGGTTCATTACGAAGAATAAAGATTGTTAAGGTACTTTTATTGCTAATTATGATGCTTTGATAGAAACTGTGTTGCACAAAGATTTTTCTCTTATGGTAGGTCATGACATCAAGGAAAGCAAAAAAGATCCCATGGAAAATGCTTTATTTCATTGTTAGAAGAAATGATAAATTTAATACTGAATAATATAAAAGTTATAATTTGGTAGGGATACATTTGTTATGTAAATATAATACTGTTTAAAATTTAGTTTTGAATAGAGCATCTCACATGCAAGGGAAAGAGAAACTGTCCATCAAACTTTGTGTGCTTATGCAACAGACATTTTGATAACTCTTCCTTTCTGCTTACCTTATGTGCACTGTAATAGTGATGAGAGATAATAAAATTTCAAAAATTAAGACTGCAGTAAAAAAGAAAAAAGGAGCTCTCTGGCCAGCAACCTGCACAGCTGGAGGAAATCTATCAAAAGACTCCATGGCAGCTGTCTTTCCTCTTTATAGCACCATTTACTCAAAGCACCAGTGAAATGGCAGGGCCACCGACTTCTAACTCAGGACCTATAGCATGGAAATGAAAGCTCTTTTTTCTTTATATCCATTATCTGGGATGGGGAGAGAAAGAGGCATGGAAATGTTGATCTGTCTTTCCTACCCACTTGCTGCAGTGAGAGCTGTAGGAACGATACAGGTATTTATATCTTTAGCTTGATTAGAGACAGACAGATCTTAAGGTACCACTGAGGGACCACAGCCCCCCGTTTTTACTGTGGCTATACTGAAAGACCCTGTGGTCTTTGCAGAAGCCTTGTGGTACAAGTACAGATGTTACAGACCCAAATGTAATCAACCACACATGTCCATATAATGAATTACCCACAGGACGGGATACACCAGTGCTGAAGCTCATTTCCAGCTTCAGATGCATTGTGGCATCAGTGGAAGAGCCATATTTTCAGCAGTCCCTGCGGGATACCTGCTTGCCTGCTTACAGGTTGGTTGAAGCTGTGCCATCACAATGCTGAGCCAGAAGCATGTTGTTTGCTGTGACCTGGTGAACTTTGGCCACCTCATCCTCTGCCACAGCTGCAGTGAAGCAGGGAAAAAGAAGACAAGGTCTGTTTATGAGCTGTGCATCCAAATCTGGGTCCTTCTTCCATGACAAGGCATCTGCCTTGACATTCTGTTTCCTAGATGCCAAAGGAAAGTGAAAGGGAAGGACAAAAAAAAGAGGGCCAGTAGGTAAAGCAGAGAGAAAGGCATTTCATCCCTCAATATTCTTCCAGGCTGGAGTGGCTGGTCATCACACTTTTCAGTCCTTCTGCTCCCTCATGGTTGTGCTGTCAGTCCTCAAAGGTAGCTTTGATTAACAGGAGCTCATTATCTCATGCATAATTCCTCTCAGTGGGGTGAGTTACCCAGAGAAACAGGTACAGGTTAGAGCATCTGGTTTGACACTAAAAGAGTGGGTATGGGATAAAAGCTACAGTGAATACCCATTTATTAAAAGCGGGTTGTGCTTCATGCATCCATAAAAGTCAAGCACTTTTTTTGGGTGAGTGCCATTGTGGGAGCCACAAACCAGAAATCCCCCTCCTGAACTACCTTTAGAGCATGGTAAATCCTGAAAACCATTGCACCTGTGCTAGAAGGGGCTGTCAACTTGTGATGTCATCAGTCTCCTTGGAGCCTATGTGCAAGTCAGTGTTGCCCAGTTACCCCAGGAACTCCACCCTCTGTTGGTCAAAGCAGAATTTCTTCTGTTTAGCACAGCCAGCACTGCTGCAAGTCATTAAAAATGTCCTGGGTGCTGTTAATAAATACCTCTTGAGTGGTGCAGAACACCAGGATTTCATCCAGATGTACCACAGCATAGCTATGAAGAAATTCCCTAAGAACAGCATTTACAGAATACTGGAATGTGGCCTGAGCGTTGCAGAGACTGAATGGCATCGGAGGATGCTCATAGTGGCCCCTTATAGATCCACCATAGAGAGCAGAGGAGCCCACTGCAGACATTCATAACACTTCAGAATAAGAGGCAAGGAGTGCTGGTTCTTTACTCTGATATCTTTCGGCTTTTTGCAATCCATGCAGAGGCAGAGACTCCCATTCTTCTTTGTGAAAAAATGCCATATGGAAGCCCCCAACAGGGGAGTCAGAGAAGTTGAACTCATACACCAGGTTGTTCTTGAGGTACTCCTCAAGGGCTGCTGACTCAGATTCTGACCAAGCAGAGGTGCTCCCTGAGAGCACCTCCTCCTGAGTGAGGGGAGTCACAGTGACAATCGCTCATATAATCAGAATGGTGAAAGGTGTTTTTCTATTAGACATGGGAAATGTGCAAAGCAGCACTTCTATAATTCCTAACGTGATTATAGCACACAGTCTGTGTGTGCATGTAGCTTGCCAAAATGTCTCCCTCAAACTAGAAAGACACTGGAGTGTTGAAAATGCTTGTTACTTGGGTAAATCCACTACTTTGATTACATTAAAAATGCTAAATCTAGATATGTGCATTAAATCCTTTATAAAACCTTCTAAAATTGCCATGAAGAAACCTGAGTGGCCCTGTTGAGATGCAGCATGCTATATATGGTAGATATATGTAACCTGTAGAAATGAGTAGATCACCTTAGCTATAAATGCCATCTGAATGAACTGGAAAAAACAGTAGTGAAATGATACAGAAATGAATGGTAACAGAGGCCTTCTAATATAACAATACTGTACCTCCTTGGTCAGTATGCCTAGTATACCTCCCAGAAAATTCTTATTTATGATGTACAATACCGACTGGAAGCAGCCATGTGTAAAAATACCATCTTGAAAAGTACCATTGAGTTGGAACACCAAATGCACCCATTGTAATGTCTAACACCCACAGCACTCATTACAACCTATCATGACCATGTTGTGTGTGCCTTTCAGTCTTCTTGGCAGCTTGTTCTGTTTGAGGGGCGATTTGGAAAGGGAGCATTTTCTGAAAAAGACAAAGACAAATTGTTCCAATGATGGGCCAGGGGAAAAAATGGAAATGCAGGCATATGATGACAAATATGATGTTTGGCTTTGCTTCAGTCACTTCAGTACTACGGTATGTAGCATGCTCAGGACTGCCAGCTTTTGAAAGAATGGCGATTTCAGCATTGTCACAGTATTTAAAAACAAGACATCTGACAGCAAACAAAAAAAAAAAAACTCTCAATATTTTTCATTCTTGGTGGATCAACAAGATTTGATTACTTAAACTGGCAGTGTCAACACAAATGTCCTTCAGGTATTTTCTCTGGTGTGTCTATGTATGGCATTCATGTAAGGTATGTGCCATTCTAGTTTATCCTGTCTCACACTGTAGAATGATTTCTAAATTTTTACAGCCTGAAGCAGCTGCTGAATTGAAAACAATGTCTTTTTTAAAGAACAATTTTTTGTGTCATGGAAGGAAAATATAGTTCATCTTGTATGCATGAAAACTAGTTACATAGTAGTTCAACCCAGTGAGTAAACTTTTAGAGCAAAAGTGCTCTTTTAAAGTTTCTTTTAAAAACAGTTTCCTTTTTTGGAAGAAGGTGCAAGTGAAATATTTCAATTAACAGGCAAAAATTTCTGTCTTTAGGTGATATGACTGTAAATTCTTCTGGACATTTATACTACCACCCAAGTAGTAGCACATATGAATAGTAACCTAATTACATGTATTAAAAAGCATCTCTTCCAGAGGTACTACCAAGTTTTTGTGCTAAGCAAATCAAAAGAAGCATTGAAATGGTAATTCATATTCCTATTCCACAATATTAATTCCTTGTAGTAGCACTAGTAATGAACTTCACTAAAGGTTATGTGATATATTCTTAGCTGTATTTATTGCTTTGCCATAACAAGCGTTCTTTCCAATAGAAATACCTCTTTTGGACTTAAAGATGACACAAGGACTTTTAAGGGCAGAAATATTCATTTTCATGCTTGATCAGCAGTGTTGTATGCTGCTTGTATTCATCTGGTGTGTTTACCCAGATATCTTGGTCATGTTGACTGAACAAATACTCTGAAGTGAGGTGTGCTGTACAGCAAAACTATAGTAGCCATCAAACTAACTGGAAATTAGTTTTCTTTAGAGCAATGAAACTATGGGTTTCTCTTAGCTCAACCTATAGCGAGGGAAATGAAGAGCCATCAGGAAAATATAATGAACTCATTAATCATAATCTGAGGGAACTTCAGAGGCAACAGTGAGAGTGTTTAAACTCTTGATATCCATAATGGGAAGAGGTGATTCACTGATCCTTTCTTTCCAGATGTTGTAGAAAGTGCAGTACAGGTTGAGCCGTTGGAACAATAGCTGGCAAGCTTGACCTCTGATAAGACAATAGATTCAAAGTTCTTTAGCCAGGATCTGGATATACTTAATCTGTCTCTGAAGAAAGATTTTCCATCTTAAGATGTAAACATTTTATCCAGTTTTATCCACTGTAAATCAAAATGTTCTCAGTGCTGGCCAGGAAAGTGAAGCATTGTTAGCTCATTAAATGAATAGGGCTGAAGGCCAACACTTCTCTTCATCATTAGACTTTATTTGGCACATGTTGCATAGATGGTGGATGACTTGTGAATCCTCTTTAAAATTAAAAATTACTTTCTTTAACCTTGGTATCAGCTGTTGCTTTTCCTTTTAATACAAAAAATCAATGCAGTTTAATATAGAAATAACAAAAAATGATCAGCAACCACTATGCCAGCTCTTGTACACATAAGACGTGATATTACTTGTCCCCAAAACTTTCCACTTCAAATCTGTGGGAAGCAATACATCAGATAAAGAGAAGAAGAAAGGAGATAAGTAAAGTTAAGAAGACCACTTAGCATCTGGTATGTAGCATTTGTAAAGTTCAGTTAATTTTAGTTAAGTAATGATTATATTAGGGAACATAGGGTACTCTGGATATAGCTGGCTGGTTCCTCTGAGGATGAGAAACACAGTCCTCATGAAAATGACATTGTTTGAAATCATTTGTTAAATATTTCAAATATAGTAACCTTCTGCTTAAGTTTATGGCTCTTAGGCCAATTTGAATACAGGAAATCTACAGACCTGATAAAATGGTCTACTTTGAGTCCTGTATTTTCAAAGTCTCTGTAGAAAGCAATCATTATATTTTGCTTCTGTTAAAGCTTCCAGATAACTTCTAATCACGAAGTTTCCCCATCATATTACATCTAGTCATTTCTCAGGACTCATTGTGAGATTGCACCTGATTCAATACATTGCCCCTGAAAAGGAGGCTCATCTAGGCCTGGCTGGAAATTCATGTCCATCTCTTGCAGCTAGCAATTGTGTGCATAAATCAGTTGAGCACACTGCTCTGACAGAAAGTCTTTTTTCCCTTTTTTTTTAATGAGTTAATTTTCTATCAGATCATTGAACTGTTCCACTTCCTTCTTTGATTGCACCATAATTAGATTTGAAACAAGTGGATAAGCAACTGTGTATGGTGCAAGAAAGCAGGAGAAGAATTGAATAGACTAAGAGTGAACTATAGCATAATGAAACCACACCTTTATTTCTATATCTGGAAAGTCTACTAATCAAAGTGGGTTAGCAGATTAACACTGGCTTTACTATTGGAATCAATTGCCCTGTTTCATCCTTTTGTTTTATTTTACATGTGCCCTCTTTTGTCTGAAGATAGTGAGGGATCAGTCACTTCAAATTATGGTAAAAGGCAAAATACTGCAACAAACACTTACCATGCCCTTAATCTGTTTGGATTTTCTTTCAATAACACTGAAAACCAAATTATGTTTTGGAAGCATAAAGATAATGTTTTTGTTACAGGATCCCATAGAAATCCCACTGGCAACATCTACCCTGTGCAGCAAAGTTCAATGTTAATTTTCATGCTGTTACGTGTTGGTCTCGAAAATGTCTTAGGTTTCCCCCTGTCATTTTCACTGGTCACAAGTAGCCCCTAGTTTGTACTAGAGAAAAAGTTTTCTGGTCTTGTTGCATGCCAAAAATAATGCATGATTTCCATTCTCATAAACCACTTTCTGGTGAATTAGCCTCATGTTGTCTTAGACTATGTGACAGTGTTGTGTTTCAACCCGGATTCACCAGCCAGCTGTTTGCCAGAAAGGGAAATAATATTATTGATTATATTATTATCATCATCATCAACAACAACAACAATAATGATAATAATAACTATAAAAACAACAATCATGACCACCAGAGTTCTTTTTAAGGGCTGATGATCAGGAGCCATGCAGAGGTGCTGGTTTTCACTGTAGAACTATCACTCTTAGAGCAAACTAAAACTATCCCATATGTTTGGATTATTAAAGGAACAAATGTTACCTTGTCTATAACTGGTTTCAGATGTTTTAATCCTGTATTTCCGTAATAAACTAGTCAGAATTAACAATTTGTTTAAGAATGAGAATTGGGAAAGTGCTTTCATTTCCAGTCATAATTTAACCCAGTTCTCTCCTTTGGTTGATGTCAATTTTCATTGTGGGGACAAGTACAAAAATGTTCATGTTTTGCTTTAGTTTTCTCAGAATGGTAACAATCTTAGAACAAAATTATTATGATTTGCACAAATCAGTAGACATTGGAAAAATTTAGTACAGGATCTCAAGAGCAAGCAGAGACTGCATTTTCACAGTTCAGGTCCCTGAAAAACAGAGACATGACAATGGAGATGATCATGTACTGACAACATTCACACAGTAGCTGTTTGTCAGTTAGTAGCAGTCCTGTTTTAAATTACATTTTTGGACATAAAATCATTATTCTGTACTTTTCGAATGGGAATTTAAACTATACTTTCTAGTATTATAAATCAAGTGGCTCTGAAATTAATGAAATAAATTTTTAATGATTTAAAATACTATATTATGGACAGTAACAAGTAATGCAAAGGATGAACTGACTAGTTGAATTTTCTTTCATTTTTTTAAAACTTATCTCAGGCTAGCATTACATGCTACATGTAGTGTGGCTTTCCATTTTTATGGATCCTCTTGCAGTGTCATCTGTTTTGGTCTAAACAAAGGTTAGGAATACATAATTGCTGCTGAAGATAGATACATACCTTAATTTTAAATTTCCCAGTTATTTTGTTGCATATTTTTATAAGTAATGAAGAGATTTTCTTGACTTGTTTTTCAACATACAAGGTTAGGGAAAAATAATGGTTTAATCATCTTAGAAAAAAGTAAGAGTAGTAACAATATTTATAAATATATTAAAGGAGGAAAATGCTTGGAAAAGATCTATTAAAATATATTTCCCTTGGGAAATACAATATCAGCTCGCATGATTAATTTGCGGTGTCTCAAGGATTCGCTGAAACCCATCTTAAACTTCTTTATGTGATCAATTCTGTTTTATTGCTCTGAGATTTATGCAATAAAGCAAATAAATGGTTGATTTATCTCACTGTTCCACTTGTGTGACAAACCATAAGAGAGAAGCAATGAAGAGAGAGAAATGTAGAGAAAAGAATTTATTATATGCTAATGTTGTTTAGATTTGTGAAGATAGTTATGCTAGATTTTTTTTGAGTGTTTTCTTAATATATCAGGAACACCAAAAAAGTTACTCAAATAAAATAATTATTTTTGCATTCAGACTTAAATATGATGTGTGTATATAGTCCCAATGCTTTAGAAAGTCAAAAAAATTTGCCTTTTGAATGGAAACTGAAGTTTTCTGTTTAGGTCATGAGTACATAGTAGAATGGAAATACATTGTAAACTTCACAAGTGTTGTCCAAAGTGCCTGAAAAATGTCATGGTGATACCATCACTAAGAATGACAGAGTTATCTATTTTGTCCAGAAATATAGCTCACAATAGGTTTTTTAATTCTGCCAGAAATAATACCCAAGAATGAGTGGGGATGATCCTTATCTAAGATAGAAACCAAAATTAAATCCAGGTAACATGAGAGTCTGAGAAAGACACTGTATAAGAAGAACATTTGGAAAGCTTATTTTATAGAATGAAAGTATTTTCTCAATGAAATTGTTTTAAAAATGAATGTTTGTAATAGATTTTTCCTGAATTTTCAATCAACACTAGTGATAATAGGCACTGTAATCATTGTTTGTGGATACTAATTTTTTTTTTAATATAGATGTATCCTTAGGTCACTGTCATGATTTTTACTGATGTCAAAATTGTGTATACGCCTCTGTCAGTAGAAGGTTTTGTAGATCTGGATCCTACAGTGTACAGCTCATGACAACACGTTTGTACAGAACCTTTCCCCATTTACAGCCAAAGGCAGGATCGACAAAACTTCAACATGATTAGAAACTTCAACACACAGCTCCTCACTATACAAGGATCAGTGGACAACCACATCTTCCCTGGATGCCATCTTGGCATCTCATTTATGTTTGCCTACAGCTGAAGGTGTGACTGATTTTAAATTAGGAGTAAGGAAGTTTGGCCCAAGTTATTCTGATGATCATCAGGGATCATAGAAACAGAGAATCATCTAAGCTGAAAAAAAAGATCTTTGTGTCCAGCTATAACCCAGAACTGCCAAGTCCACCACTAATCCATGTCTTTAAGTGCTACATCTACACATCTTTTAAATACCTCCAGAACTGAACCACTTCCCTGGGCAGCCTCTTCCAATGCATGACAACCCATCTGGTGAAGAAATTTTTCCCAGTATCCAATATAAACCTCCCCTGATGCAACTTAAAGCCATTTCCTCTCATCTTGTCAGTTGTTATTTGGGAGAAGAGACCGACCCGCAACATATTCAAAACCACTAAGAAATTTTTGGTGCATCCGCTGCCCTTGATAGCTACTCACCCACAAAAAAAAAGCCTTACAATTCACCTTCCTTCTTTCCAACAGGAAAATAAATGGATCAGTGTGCCTCTGAAACTAAGATAACAGGTTTTTAAAGCATGAGATTAGGTTTTAAATTTGGGCTTTTCTCCTTTTTAAGGTTTTTTAAGCTTGTCTTAGTGGTCAGACAGTCATGCACCTTTTATGACTTTAATTTTTCATAAGGAGTTACATGATTTCCATTTGCTTCCCTGGAACCATCTAGTGCTGATGCAGTGGCTGGAGTGAGGGTGTTTTTCAGGGTCATATGTTGTTTCTCAGTCATCTCCTATCTGTTCTGTTGAGTGGAAATATTTGATACACTTCATGGGCACTAAACTGATGGGCAGAACTGGGCCCAAATTAGCATTATAAATAAACTGGGGATTGACTGTGTCATAATATGAGCTAGGCCTCAGTGAGAGGGAAAGCTGTGTGAAGCTGGAAGGAACTGTAAGAAGAGCTGTGCCACGCATGAATTCCTCTTTGTGTCCCTGGGGTGGACCACAGACAGGCAGTACTTTACTTCAGGCAGCTGTACGAGACAGAACAATACTCACCTCCTTTCGTGCAGTATAGCCCATTGTTGGTTGATGTTGCACTGCAAAATAAGGTTTTAGATGCCACACCCAGTTCAGTGGAAAGAAGTAGATGTTGGGAAATTTTAAAATATATTTGTTTGAAAAGACAGAACAAGGAATTGCCAGCACTTCTTTTTATTGTCCCTTTTCATTGTATTTTCAGGTACTCATTTTTCATGAGTACAAATAATACACTAAAAGAAAAAGTACTTTTAGTAAAAAGTACTAAAAAATATAATATTCTTAGAACTAAAAAATATCAGGATCATAGTAGTAATATTACAGAGTATGCATTAGTGCAGTCCTCAGACGGTTTGATACATTTATGAGTTTCTGTTGTTTTTGTTGTCACGTCTCAGAGTTTCCAGAACATCTTATAGAGCTTGTTGAGAGCATCTGGTTGAGCTCTAAGGGAAGGTCTGACCTTAGGCATTTCAGTTAGTCCAGCAAGCCTACAGTGCATGCAACTTAACTTTGTTAAGAAAAGAAAACTAGGTCTCCTTCAGAATTAATTCTTTGTGAGACATGTCTTTGGTGGAGACATCCTTCAAAGACAACATAGAGAGTGAGACTGGTGAATGGTGAGGATGAAGAGATGTGCAGTAGGATATCTGCTCCCTCATCATGTGAAAAGCCTGTCAGCATTCCTTGTCCCTGGGGTAGACATTCATTCGTCTTGAATCTTGTGATGCTGTATTTATCATATTTGCACTAGAAGGCATCTGAGTGGTATTTACTGAGTAAGTGTTCTGTTATGCCAAAGCATTCAAAATGTCCAGGATAATTTTCAAAAGCAATTTAAAGCCCATGGGGGCCAGAACACATTCAGTTTTATCCACTCTGACTTCTTTTTGATAATTCCTGAGGAATATTGCCTATGGTTGATACTGAGGTATTTTCTAACAGTGAGGTCAAAAGGTGAGCTCAAAAATGGTTGTCAGTACATTTGGTGTGGTGATTAAGGCACAAATGTTGATGGAAACTGATTATCAGAGATAGCATATGGAGAAATAGTCTCTCTTGAATGGAACCATGTTCTGCTTGAGTACTCCAGTGCAATTTATTTGTCTTTATGCTGCTGCTGTTTTATTGATGAGTCTTAAATCCAAGATGGTGTTCAATACATGTTCTGCCTAGTATCTTTGTCCTTGTCATTTTATAAACAACATATGTTTTCTCAGTAAAGTTGCTCACAAGCATATAATTTTACTTCTGCATATCCTCTGAGGTCTGGCTACTGTGGCAAAAAGGAGCAATTTATTGCTACCTTGAGGTTAAGCGTGTTCAATATCCACAAAGTGCACGTTACCTCACTTAATTCTGAACTGAGACGAGCCTGTGCATATTTCTGCTCTGGGCTTCTACACAAAGCACTGTATCCAAATGTCTTTTCCTCAAAAACTAGAATAGGAGAAGAATGCACCAGCCATGCTTTTGTAACAATACCACAGAGGACTCAAAGTCGAAGCCAGGACCCAATCTGTCGGAGGTTTCATGAGTGTTATTTTGCAAGTTAGCTGCCTGGGGACTAATAGTTCTGGGAACCTATGAGGTTTGGGGCTGTCCAAACTTCCACTGAGTCAATTTATCAGAAGTCAGGTATTCTGCTCTACTTCTCCCTGTGCAGACTTTTGTCACATAATGCCTGTAAGGCAGAAGATTGTAGAAGATTGTTTTTTTTCAAGGAAGTGGCTCATCTACTGCAATTTATTCCTATGTAAGGTAGTTCCCACAGCTGCCACTCTGCTTCCCTACTATGAGATACAGTACTTGGTGAAGAAATATAAGCGGGTATCCATGATCACTGGAGCCTGACCAAGTCCATCAGCACTCAATACACTGAGGCATCTAAACATGGCATGCTGGGGTTAATGAATTGAACCCATAGACTTAGTGGTTAGACCTAATGAAAAATTACTGATGAGGCAAGAAACTCGTGTTCTCCTCTCTTTTCAGTGTAGGGATTGAAATATACTTTGTCTCTAGTCTAGAGATAGGGTAAGGGAGAAAATGAACACTGAATCTTTCTTGTTGTAGGTGTACCATTGTGCAGTCAGGAACATTGGAAGGAGGGGGGAGAATCTGGAACTGCAACCTAGCAAAGAGGACATTCTTTTGAATTGTTCCTTAGGGGGGAAAAAAAAAAAAGTACAAAGAAAAACCAAAAAAACTACTTCAGTAGTTCTTTACTCATAATCTGATTAAAAGTAGACCTGAATCTGTGAACAGGTTGACATTGTGCTTTGAGACAGTAACCAGAACCTGCAGATTCATACAATTCAGCTAAGTGCTTCTCTGATGTTATAAAATTTAATAACTCTGCTGTGCTAACAGCCATACTGCTTTCAGATACTGCACCTAATTATATCCTTAGTCTCCTTATCTCCTTCTGTGACTGAAAGTGTTACAGATATGTACACCTTATCCTGTCTTCAGAATCCCAGTGAATAACTTTCTTCTCAGTTTCTGGGTGGTAGCTGTGTACTATGTTTGAGGTAAAGTATGGCGGTTAGCTGATGCTTTAGATATTGCATCAGACTCTGTCTCTTATTTGCACTAGGAACTGAATTGTGAGAACTACAGTCTTTGTTCATACAGTTGACCAGTCATAAATTATATTATAGATAATAAAAAGCAGGGATTTAATCAACTATAAATAATTATATTTATTTGGCAAAAGGACCAAGGAGCTTTTTTTTTTCTTTTTACTTGTCTTTTTTTAAGCTTTAAGTACTTAGCCAAGAGTTCAGCTTACCTTTCATATCTTGAGATTGGAACACTTCTTTCGCTTAACTCACAAACTTGACAGACAGAAGTGTTCTACCACACTTTTCACTTTAGGACACTATACGTTATATGTTCTATGAGCCAAATATCCTTTACAGAGATGTCTGGGAAATATGCCAGTTATAATGGTCTCAGGATAATCAGCAGGATTGCTGAAAAACAAAAAAGTATACTTAAATATAAGTACATGAATGTCTCGAATTAGCGCAACAAATGGCAATTGACGGCTTTTGATGAATCTTGGCACTAATTTCTGATCAAACAATGTATGAAGCTTTAAAGGAAAATGTATTTATCTCTTCATTGACATTAATAAAGTTCTGAATCTGTAGCTTCCTTATAATTCATGTCAATTTTGTCCAAATACTGTTTGTGTAGTTTTGGCCTATCAGACAACTGTATATCTCAAACGTGAGCAAATCAGTGTCATTGCTAGGAATGATAGGATCATTTTCAAGTCACTCTGTTAATTTTGATGGCAAGGTGCTCAATTTCAGTTTATATGTGTTTGGCTGAGGTTGGTTGGTCCATCTTTGAGAAAGACAGCCTCTGGAAATATTGATTTTTTTTTTTTTTTTCCCATTTAGAGGTAGCTGAAAGTGTTCCAGATGTCAGAGCTCTGACTTACAATCGTGCCAGATTTTGAATGAAAATTCTCAGGAGCAGAGCTCAATAGGGGAATATGCAGATACTCTGCTATTTATAGAAGAACACTAGTGTAATCAAATATCAACATAAGTGCACTTTTAAATAGAAAATCATGGTGAAAAGGTCTTCTATCACACGTTGATATAGCTCTTATGCATTTTGAAAGTCTGTATTAAGAACAAGTACCATTGGTTAATTAAGCATACTTTATCAGAATAAGTTTAAAGACTTGATAGTGCATATATTGTAAAAAAGTAAACCCTCCTGACCCCTAGCTTTTAGTCAGATGGTGTGCTGGTATGGAGTTTTTAAAAGGAAAGGGAGGAGATTCAGGGATAATTTCGAATTTTTCTGTCCCAAATGCTAAATCAACAGTCAGATGAACAACTAGTCATATTTGCTAAAACTTGGAATTTTCACTTATTTTTGATATTTAAGTATTTTAATATTTTTGCTTTCGGAACCCAAAAGAAACTTCAATTCTATCACAGTGTTTCTCATTTTCATTACATTTGTGGCAGTGTTTTATGGCCTATCCACTGCAATTATAATGTGCTTAATTCCTACTGATGTGTTGTAAGAGAATGTATTGATTTGATCAATTTTTAGGTGTACATTAAAAAATATTACATATATATACATATATACATATATTTATTATAATTTTTAAATTATTGGGGCCTGATGCTACTTAAAACTGATTAAAACATTTAGATCAAAGTGTTCCCTGTCTGTGCTGTAATGAAAAGAAGCTAAGCATCAAATGTACTAATTAGAAAGGCAGCTGTTTTCTTGTTAATATCTTAGCTTGAAATAATTTTTTCTGGGAAGATGAAAATGTCATCTTATCTTTAGAAGCTGCATAGTATGCAGTTGGGGGGGCTTTTTTGTGTTTTTTTTGTTTGTTTGTTTGTTTGTTTGTTTTTTGTTGTTTTTTTTTTTTTATTTTTTTTTAATAAAAAACAACAAAAGCAAAACAAAACCAAGGAAAGTGATTTTTAAAATATCAGAGAAATAACTTGTGACATCCAGATTCATTTTCTTTATAAGGCATTTACCAGTTACATGACTTCAGAAAAGAGTTGCTGTTAGCCTTCCCCATCATCAGTGGAAAGACAAAGGTCTTTCCAGAAGATAAGGTTTAATTTCATTTACATGATTAAGACAATTGTATTTTTTCCTCAAATACTATCAGGCTTTACATTTTTAGAGCATTTGACATGAAGGCACCTAAAAAAGCTAGTTGCAGTATGTGTGAAAAAACTGTATTGCTACCTCAAAATGTCTGTTTTCCAGGAAGTCTCCTTGACCAACAAAATTGTAAGTTAGGCTTTCAAATGCCCAAAAGTCAATAGGATAATATTTTCAGCCCAGTTTGATTTTTTTTTCTGTTAGAAGTATTGTCTACTTTTCACCACAGCTCAGTAACACTGTGACACTGAAAATAAGACATCCCAGTTAATTCTTACTAACAAATGATGCTAATTATTTAAGTAATAAAAATCAAAAATAATATTATATACTCATAATAGCTTATCTTAATACATATTACTACTTCTGGAATGCAAAATGAGAAATTAATTATTTGACTTTAAAATGGAAGTTCAACTTTTTCAAATACCAGTTTTTCCTTAAGCAAAATTATTCAAAATAATTTTTGACTGTTCTTGTACCTATTAAGTCTAGCAGTGATAAAAGATTTTATGATCAGAGTTTTTAACTGTGTATAGAAGAGAGTTGCAGCTAAGCTTCCCAAACAGATGTGATTTCTGGGACAAATGTTATGCTCTTACCTTGCAAGGTTGTCTTTCAATAGTACGTTGCTGCCTATGTTGTCATTCCCACAGTGGTCCCTGTGAATCTTGCAGAACCTGTGGAACACACCCACATTGTCTCCTACACAGACCAGATTTCTGCTCCTACTTGGAAAAAAAAAAATTGCTTTTTTTTCCATTTCTGATTAATTAGTGAAAAACGGACACTGTCAGAGAAACACAAACTATTCCTTACTAATTAACGATACACTGATACACTGACATCCAAGAAACTTTTAGCCTAAGCCAAGACCTGTTATGAGGAGAATCTACAAGTATCTTTCTGACAGCAGAAATTCTAATGATAAGATGTCATTTGTGCACTAGTCCTGTTCTATATGGCATGTAATTCCTGACCCCAATTGAAAGATTGATCATGACTTTTTCCATCTGATATTTATGAAATGTTGCCTAGCATGTCTGGCAGAGTCAGTAATACACTTTCCTCTTTTTCTGTTTTGTCTCTTGTTTCTATAGCATCTGAGTTTTGTGTGATTTCTCATTAAACATTCTCAAGTTTCACCCACACAGGCCATCTGGATTATAGTTAATATTTTAGGACCTATCCCCTTAACTTTGATGTACTTTCTTGTAGCTGCTAAAACATGGTGATATCTCTTCCTTCTGTCTTGAGAACCTCCTCCTCACAAACCCAGACATACCAGAGGAACCAAGGGCTTGAGACTGCCAGCAGCTGAACTCTTTCATATCTCTTCTATATTTTTTCAAATCTGAGAAAAACTATGATGAGAAAAAGAAATCTGTGAATTCTCAGCAGCAAAAATCTTACCATAATGAAAGGACTAAAGTCCTAAAGCATAAAATATGATATTAAAAATAAATTTTATGTTAGTGATTCCTGTAGTTGGTTCGTTGCATTAGATTATGAACACCAAAATGGTACTGTGATGACCAGCACAGAAACAGTGTGATTCACTAAAATGGATTCACTAATGACATTGTCAATCCTATAGCTTGATCCCTGTCTTCTCCTGAAGCTTATTTCCCTCCCAGGTTCATTGCATTTCATCTGACTAACTGTTTTATGAACCAGCAAGGTCCATTCCATACCTATGATTGGAACAAGTACTTTATTCTGATTTAACCCAGAAGCCTCTCTCAAATAGCTCAATTACTTTTGAAATATTCTGAAGGTCTGATGTTAATATTTGTCATTCTTATAAAGTGAAAACAAGCTTGGAAGATAACAAAGGTCAGATAAATGTTTTTAAGAATGAAACTGACATCTCGTGTAAGACTTGTGCTTAGTGTCGTAAGACACTTATCTGTGATCCCATCCTCCTGATTCTGTGTGACCACTGTAATGGCATTTCTTTCTTAAGGATAGACCCACACAAATGTTTCATGATCTGTCTTGTAATGTTGACTAACTGAACCATGATCACTTGCTTCTTAAGCACAGAGACTGATCATGATTGGTATCTTATTCTTTTTCCTGGTCATCTGCATCATTCAATCCAGACAAAATTCTCAGTCACAAGGACATGGTTTGAGCACTGATGCATGTGCAGTGGGTCACTCATGACTAAGTGAAGTCCACTGAGCCACAAGCAGGAGCTGCTTGGAACTTTTCAGCTTGAGAAAAGAGAGTAAGGGCAGAATTCAGTTCCCTTAACTCATGTGTCCAGGGCAGCCTAGATGTTCCAGGAGCCTGATATATTCAGGAGCACAACGAGGGCTTTTTAAGTAGCATCTGTAGACAATGAGAGATACCCAAGCATGTCCAACAGGCACTAAGCATCTATGCTTAGGTGGAATTGAGCTCTAGATTTTGCTGATCCTGACTGAGATCACAATTATCACATTTAATACCTACAGTCAGGTTTCATAATCTCTGAGTTTGACCCAAGGAGACTGTAATAATGGGGAGTTGAAGGGCCGTCGTGGAAGTGACACTGCATTAGGCATCTCTGAAATCTGGTTGAGAAAGGTTTAACAAGGTAGGGGATTCACCCCACTTCTAGGAGAGGCACATGAGATTGATGTCTTTGAGAGAAGATAAGATTTACTTCCTCTCCTCCTCCCCAAAAGTCCTATCGTAGCTGCTTTTTTGTAATTCTGTCTTTAGTATGTATAAATTTATTGCAAATTACAGAAAATTCCTTGAAGTTCGCCACAGTTTATTTTTCCTCTTTTGTTGTTTGTTTTCAGACTACTGCAGAAATCTGATCACCACAGAACCGCTTGCCAAAATAGCACAGAAACAGGGTAGGGAGAGTAATGGTGATCTTGCCAAAGAATTTTGATCCAATATGCTGCACAGTGCACAGAGCGCTCTGCCTCAGTAGTCATTGAAACACGGGTTGTTTCTGACACACTGCATCCCTAATCTGTGTTACGTTTAAATATATTTGCACTCTTAATCAGAATGATACATGGTATAATGCATTTCGGTGTCTGCTATGCCTAAATGCATTATTCTAGGGGATTCAAATTGTCTTAACTGGCTAGTTTGGGGTAATGATCCTTAAATTCCTTGTTTCATCCTTCTTCCCAGCTTTGCCAATGTCATGCACAACTTAAAACTGGAGGATGAGCATAGATGTGCAAAAGAATATTTTACGTGGGATTATAAGATTATATCACAAAACAAACATAAATATTTCCTGGAGTGAAGAACACTAGGACTTGAATGTTTGTAAGGTGTATGGATACATTGTCATTATACAGAGGATCAACATATGTTGCTGTATGCACAATCCCCTATATCTGTCAATTTTCCCCTTACCCTGTCAAGAAATATCCTCTCCCTCCTCAAATTGTGAAGAAAACACTAAGTCACTATGTTTTCCACTGTCCTTTCAGGATGTTTATTGTTGAATGATGGATTGAAGGATCTCTAGAAAACCTTGGGTTTAATCTGATACAAAATGATAGTTGACTTTTTGAAGAATATCCATTTCACTTTCCCGAAGAACCTCGCTGTTTCTGTGGTGAGGTGTTTTAGGGAAAGACTTTTCTCATTTTAGAAAATGTCTTTAGGGCCAGGAACTAAATCTCATAAGCCTTAACAAGGATGTAACAATCTGTTAGTCTAGGACTTGAATAGGATCAAGGTTTAAAAAACTGAACTAATACGTGCTGTTACGTGCTTATGTTGTTTTCCATGTACATATTAGAGGACTGTCTAAGAACTCTATTTTAGCAAATTTTACCTTCAGAGGACTTTCCCTTTGCAGAAGACGTAAGAACTAAGAGCAGTAGTAGACTTTGTTTACATATCTACCTACATGTGAGCTGTGTTGAAGACCACACTTGCTTTTACTGCTTTCAGTGGATGTCTGTGTGTTATTTCTACAGAAAAATGTTGTGTACGTTCCTGCTTTTGTTTTCAAACATGTCTCTGAGAGAATAAAAACCCTACTGCATTCTTCTTACCTGACATGTATATATTGCTCCTCTACTCTGATTTCCTATAGTTGTCCACTTACTACTTTCTCCTCAAGTCCTAGACAAAGGCTAAGCAGAGTAACTTCAAATACTAAAATTTATTTCCCACACACAACAAATTTATAAAGATTGCTTGTTAGAAGTCATTTACAGTGCTACATTGCTTTCTGTAATGATGTGAAACATGACTGCTTTCCTTAACAGTCAATTGTCAAATGGAGTACATAAAGCAGACAAAGCATCTCACTGGTGAACATTGACTATGCAGTTCCTTCATTGGAACTTCAACTTCTGTTTAAAGCCCATGCTTTTAAAGTCAGAATTAGCTCTTTTAATGGGTGAAATATCCTAAATATTCCCTCTAAAAGCATATTGTCTTTTTGATGTATTATTCAACTAGTTTCACGATCAGTCTTAGCAAAACACTGTTCCAGTTTTTATTGAATGTGAGACTAACCTTCCTTCAGCCCAACTACCTGTCAATCAGCTGGTACTCCCAGATGTCCCTGAACAATCTTCTCCTTTTAATTAGAAAAGAAAAAGTAATTCTTATATTTGTGTGTGGACTTCAGTGCTGACTGATGCCCTTTTCAGATTTTTTTTTCCTTTTTTTTCCATGATGTAGACTAGTAAACTTTAACTATGGACAAGATTATTTTTTAAACTTTATAATTAAAAGTCACATCACCCTCTTAAGGAAATACTCTTCTATTGTGTCAATACAAGCATTATTTTATGGAAAATCATTGTATTTCATGGATTTATTAACACACAGAAATATTTAAGTAACTTTTTTCACAAGAAGCTTTAATGTAATTAAGCTTATATCTTTGTTAAAATTTGTTAGACTATGAAGAGTATGCTTTGATTATAGGTATATAGGTATGAATATTCAGAATTCAGTATAAATTAAGTTATTGCATTTAAACAAAAGATAGATTCTTAGATACATTGGTGATTTAATCTGAACCTGTGTCCTACCTCAGGGAAAAGTGTCGGAAATGGTAAACTCAGGTTATCTCCTCAGTATCCTGAGAAAAGCCCGTGGCTATTCTTAGACACTTTCAATCATGTTTGAAACCATGAAAATTATTGCCATTGCTTTTTGTTTGAAGAGTAAAAGGGTGACAGAGAAGTAGTAATTTTTCAAGTTTACAATTCCACGCCAGTTTCAAATCTTTTTTAGTTTTATCTGCTACTAACCTTCATATGTGCGCATCTGTAATCATTTTAAAAGAGCAGAAAGAAATCAGATAAAATTTAGTTACTTGCTCAAGGTCTTTAGCTGGAGTAATTTTAAGGGTGTTTAGTATTTTGGCCAGCACATGAGAGATGAAAACACTGCTTTGCATTGTTGTGCTTTATAAGATGAGTGATCCTCTTCATCTTTCCTTCTTTCCACCCATGTTGCTTGAAGGAGTTGATTTTAGACTTTCACAGGGGCAGAATGAGACCTGCCTTGCTCTTTTGTTGTCCACAACAGCTTTAAATGCTTCTCTGAGCAAAAATCTCCCATGATCACCTTTGTGTCCAAGGGCTTTGAATGTTCTGGGGACAAATATTCTGGCTGCCGTTTTTCCCTTCTGGACCAGTGTTGACCTGGGGGTGCTGGTCGACAGCCGGCTGAACATGAGCCAGCAGGGATCCCAGGCGGCCGAGAAGGCAAATGGCATTCTGGCCCAGATCAACAACAGTGTGGCCAGCAGGACCAGGACACTGATTGCCTTCCTGTACTCGGCACTGGTGAGGCCACACCTTGAATCCTGTGTTCAGTTCTGGGCCCTTTACTTACAAGAAAGACGTTGAGGTGCTGGAGCGTGTCCAGCGAAGGGCACGGAGCTGGTGAAGAGTCTTTTCCAACCTAAATGAGTCTGTGATTCTGCCACCTCCATTGCTTTTCCTTAGCATATTCTCAGGTGCTGCAAAGCAAGCTTGCATTATTATACATGCCTAAGGCTGAGCTCTTAAACAAGGGTTACCTACATGACCCAGGTTCAAATGTATTTCAGCTAGGTTACAATATGTGGTTCTAACATTTTCGGTCATTGTAAGGATTATCTAATTATAACAACAGTCCCACTTTCTTCACTGCTATTGCTTATGAAGTAATAGGCAATTCAGAAGAAGAGAGGAGGGTATGATCCGACCCAATGTATTCCAAGATCTTGTAAGTTAAAAAAAGGTAATATGAGACAAAAAGGATTTTAACAGAAAAGGAAATTAATGATCAGGGTGATAGTCCTGGCAGATGGTCTGGGGAACTTGAGAAGATAGGACTAGAAGTGTTATTTAAGGGGGAAATGAGACTTTTGGTTTTTTTTTTTTTCAAGATAGATTGATATTAAAATAATTATTGGGAAAAAATAATCTGCAAAGAGTCTCAGATTTGGAATAAACACTTCTTTCTGTGTCTGGTTTGAATAGTGGTGTGAAAAGAAACAAACATGCTTAGATGTTAAAAGAAAAGACTTTTTTTTTAAGGTGGCTGATAATGGGATTCTGCTATTTGCAACTCAGGAATGCTACTTTGTTGGAGTGCAGCACAGGAAAATATGCATCCATATACCCTGCCAAATACATTAGACTTCTTTTTATAAATATTCACCCAGAAGCACAGACACTAAATTTGTTCAATCTTATAACTCCTAGTTTTGCAGGTACTGTGGTTTGAAATTGTGCTTCCTGTGGCTAGCTCAGTGAGACAGAATACAGCATTAAGGAGGGTTTCATGTTTCTTTTTGTTATTCCTAATAGCTGCAGATACTTTAGAGTTAGATTAACCTGTCTTTTTTTTGCTGAAGACTAAGCAATTCAGTTTGCGTTTATGAACAGCATGGAGAAAGGGAGAAGAATGGAGGAAAACACAATAAATTTTTAGGGAGGAATATGGCAGTTCTCATGAATGCAACAGGTCATTTCTACTCCTTGGATCACCACCAGAAATTTACATTTTTATTCCCATAAAGCAGGAGGTATCTTGCAAAGCAGTGTAAGGTTTTCCTTGGGCATTTTAATGCTTTTACATTTTTCTTTCTGCATCATACATGCTTAGTTGTTTAGGGACCTAGAACGGGGAGCCACAGATGCAGAGGGGAAAGACATGCTGTTTATCTGACTTGCAGTCAGTTGGTAAAAGGTTTGGAACGGTTTCTATTATGAGTAGATTTGTGAGTTGGAGACTGGTCCACCCTGCATCCATCTCTGTGAATTATCTTTGTCAAAAAGAACCCAAACAAAAAAAAGACGTTTGCACTGATAGATGCCGTACAGAATCCTAAAACTTGCAGAGGCGAAAGACTGTAGTTGAAAGTGTAAAACACACAATTTAGACAAGTAGTTCAGCTGTTAAGCAACATCTTTTCTATGACCAACTGCTTTGTAGGTATCCAGAAAATTTCCAGAAATCAACTCTGGAAACACGATAGGTAGTTCAGAGTTCACAGAGTGCCAGTGTGACTGCAACAGGTAGTCATCTAAGAGGACTTGGCTACTGTAGCAAAAATAACAACTTTGGTGCACTCTTATTTTTATTCTAAAAATGCAGAGTAAAAAACAGATGAAACTGCTAAAGTTTTATCAGGCTTGACATGGAATTGTTGGTATTTATGTGGATTCCATATAAAGTAAAAGGTCAGGACAGACATACTTGAAACTCAATCCTAACTCTGAAAATATTTGCCACTTGCAGTAAGCCTGGCTCAACTTTCTGGTTTGTGATGAGAAATTCAAACATTTTTGTCACTCGGTTAAATCCTAGATATTACACTGAAAGAAATAGAAGGTTTTATGGGGGGTTCTTTTTTTGGAAAGCCTCTGTAAGTCAGCAAAGCATCATATATTCTTATCTTCTCAAGATGACTTACGTAACTTTTTTTCCATTCTTCTTGACCATAAAAATTAACCAATGCGGTATTTTACGTGCCATTAGGGCACAGTTGGAGATAGACTGACCCTTATTCTACTCCCTCCGGAGTAAGACAAATTAAGTGGACTGTGTTATAATTGCTCTAATAAGCTGAACACTCTCAGGACATATTCAAGCCACCAAGAGCAACAGTAAGATATATATGGTCATGTGAACTGTATTGTTTTTTATGCTTTGTATTATTAGCAGGAAAATTTGTTTTCCTCTTGAGCAGATTCCTGTGGAACACACAGAGGCTTGGAATTCCATGATGTAAACCATCAGAACATACAGTAGTATTTTAATCTCTGGTACTACATTCCCGTTCAGTACCTCAAATTTGAAGAAACTCAAACTTACAGCCCAAATATTTGGCTCCTTCCAAAGGAAGCAGAACCTGCTGTCTGAAGCACTGGGAAGAAATTCTGACTTCACTGAAGTCAGTGACAAACAGACGTGCATTGGTACCCAGAACTGACATGAGTTCTATGTATGAACAGAATACAAAATGTTATTCTATGTAATTGGTACCCAGACTTTCTTTAATTTTATGCTGCTACAAATATCCTGAGTGAAGGGGAAAAAAGAACCAAAACAATGTGAAAACAAATTTCCAGGCTTTGGAGCAGTTTTATGTAAATAGTTATTTAATTTACAGTTATTATTGCAATCTCATGACCTAATTGATTTTCTAAAAATTGCTGCCAAACACTCATCAAGAGCACCATTTTACTTTAAACTTGCATGTCAAGCAAGTGACTTCTCATGCATTTTGATTCATGTTTTCAATTCTTAGAGAAGGAAAGAGGGAGGTCAGCAGACCTGCCACCTTGGACTTCCAGAGAGCAGACTACAGGCCTTTCAGTCTGACTTTGGTGCCAGGGAAGGTCATGGAGTAGATCATTTTGAGTGTCATCCTGTGGCATGTGCAGAACAACCAGGGAATCAGACCCAGCCAGCACAGGTTTATGAAAGGCATTGACCTGCTAGACCAACCTCATCTAATGCCAAGGCAGCTTACTCAGTGGATGAGGGAAAGGCTGTGGATGTTGTCTACCTGAACTTTAGTAAAGCCTTTGACATTGTTTTCCAAAGCATTATCCTGGAGAAATTGGCTGCTTTGATAGGTGCACCCCTCACTGGATAAAAAAATACTGTATGGCTAAGCCGAGAGAGTGGTGGTGAATAGAATTAAATCTTGCTGGCTTACAGTCACTAGTGGTGTTCCCCAGGGCTCAGTATTGGGGCCAGTTCTGCTTAATATTTAATCAGTGGTCTGGACAGGGGGATTGAGTGCACCCTCAGCCAGTTCGCAGATGACACCAAGTTGGGTGGAAGTGTTTATCTGCTGGAGGGTAGAAAGACTCTGCGGAGGGCTCTGGACAGGCTGGATCAGTGGGTCAAGGACAAGTATAGGAGGTTCTACAAGGTGAAGTGGTGTGTCCTGCACTTGGGTCAAAACAACCCCATGCAGTGCTACAGGGGAAGAGCAGATGGAAAATGACCCAACAGAAAAGGACCTGAGACTGCTGGTCAATAGCAGCTGAACATGAGCCAGCATGTGCCCAGGTGGCCAGAAAAGCCAATGGAATTCTGGCTTGTATCCACACTAGTGTGGTCAGCAGGACTGGGTGGTGATTGTCCCCCGTACTTGGCACTGGTGAGGCCACACCTCACCTGTGTTCAGTTTTGGGCCCCTCATTTACAAGAAAGACATTGAGGTGCTGGAGCAGGTCCAGAGAAGGGCAATGGAGCTGGGGAAGGGTCTGGAGCACAAGACTTTGAGGAGTGGCTGAGGGAGCTGAGGTTGTTCAGCCTGGAGAAAAAGAGGCTCAGGAGACACCTTATTGCTCTGAAAGGAGATTGTAGCCAGAAGGGGGTCAGTCTGTTTTCCCAAGTAACAAGTGACAGAATGAGTCAAATCGGCCTCAAGTTGCACTGGGGAGGTTTATATTGGATATTAGTCAAAATTTCTTCACTAAAAGGGTTGTCAAGCCTTGGAAGAGGCTACCCAGGAAAGTGATTGATTCACCATCCCTGGAATTATTTAAAAGATGTATTTATGTGGTCCTTATGGACATGGTTTAGTGGTGGACTTGGCAGCGCTGGGTTGGATGTGATGGTCTTAAAAGTATTTTTCAACCTAACTGATTCGATGATTCTATTCTATGGATTGAACTATTACTATAAATAGTAAACAAGTCCTTTTTATTTTTTTTTAGGAGTCCCTCTTTTCTCTTATTTGATCTCTCTGTTTTTCTGGGGAGTGATTAATTTACCTGTAATGAGGAACGAAAGGGAAAAAACAGGAGGTGGGAGGGTAGGTGTGCATTCTCTTCCTCTTCTCTGGACTCATCGTTCTCTCTCTTTTTTTCTCTCTCCTTTTTATCTGTTATTCTTATTACCTATCTTACTTCTTTTTCATGCCTTCATTAATAAGTGATGTTTATACTTCCCTGGCTAACCTGTGCATTTTTCCCACTTTCATTTCATTTTCTCCTGTCATTGTCCAAAGTTGTAAATTCACCTCCTGTTCCTCTTCCTGTCATGACTTTATTTCAAGCCTGCTCTATGCCCTTCCTCAGCATTTTTGAAGTGCATAATTTTCTCCTCACTTCTTGTCTTCTTTTAAAGTGTTAATACCATATTCATGCAGCAGGGGTGTTTAAAGTGGAGACAGGGATAGCAAGGAAGGAAGCTTTTATCCCCATAAAATGACAAAGCAGCAGGCATCTGTGAATATATGTTGTTGTACCTGAACTCTCTCTTCATGCTGGGACCAATATGGTAGACAAGTACACTATGAAAACATTGAACATACAGCAGTTTACACTGTTGCTTTTAGCTGTGGGCCATTCCAGCATAATAAAGATGGATCTATGTCAAGCTAATTCTTAACACATAGTAGTTTACTTTCAGACCTAATAAACCATAAATTGTTTGCTTTGTGTCTTGCAACCTAAAAAGTATTGCTGCCTTAAAAGTTGTGTTCTTTTCTAATGGGAAGAAAAATAGGGGGCATAGCAGGAAGCCCAAGAAAGAGTTTAAAGGGGAAAGAGGGACATTAATAGAAGCAAAAATTTAATTTCTCTTGCTGAAAGTATATTTAAGAAGGGGAATATATCACAATAATCAACCAGGTTTTTTGCCTTCAGCCTGTCTGAGGCCATGTGGTTTGGAGATCTGATCACTAGTCCGAAAAGGAAAGGCTGTTTGCAAGATTTCTGGGGTGTTTTTTCCTGGAAAAGGTGAGAGGACAAAAGCAGAAATCTATGACATACACTTTATGCCTTATAAGGAAAGTATTCATCTATCTATCTGCCTCTCTCTCTCTCTCTCTCTCTTTCTTTCTTTCTACATGCATATATATAGAGATCCATATGTTTCAAGCTGTCACTAAATTGATTTGGAGGCAGATTTTTCTTCATGTACAGCTCTGAAGATTAGGTTAAAAATGCAATATTTAATATATGGCTCAAAATAATTGAATTTGATTTTCTTATTTGTTTTGCTCTTTTACATTCACTGTTCAGTATTTTCTGGAGTTTTGCATGGTATTTCCATCAGTAATAACAGTTCTGACTACTTGGAGACAGAAAAATGCCAAAGCAGAAGATATTTTTTGAAAAATCAAACCGCATTTTGTAACAATCATGCTTTCTTAATATACCCCACAACATTTTGGCGCGTACAGCATCTGTGTATTTTTTAAACCATTTCTAAACTCATATTTTGGGTGAGCATGAGTAGCTGGCTCTTTGTTGTATACATCAGTAGTTATTTTCTCATTTGTGTTTGTGCTGTCTTCCAGTACTCTTGATTTCTTTAATGGTGTGAACTTTGGTTGTTTCTCTTTCAAAATACTGCTTCCATTCAATTTTCTTTGCAACAGGTTCGTTGGGCAGTACTTTGCCTGTTTTTATTATCTTGTACTTTTTTTTTTTGTTGTTGTTGTTTTTTTTTTTTTTTTTTTTTTTTTTTTTTTTTTTTTTTTTTTTTTTGGTTTGGTTTGGTTTTTTTTTTTTTGTTTTGTTTTTTGGTACATAACTAAAACAATTTTCTGATTAAATCGACTATTAATAGCCATTGTTTTCATTAATTTGCACTTGTAATAGCATCGCTAGAGGGCAGTATTGATTAAATTAGGCACACTCTAGTGTTCTTTGGAAACTTAACTGCAGAAAAGCCTCCAGTACAAACATCTTTGCATTTTTAATATATGTTCATGGCTTTCATGTCCATTGTTCATTACATCCTAAACATAAAAATTAAAAGTAATCTTAATCACCATGTGTATTAGACATTGTTATTTGTAACTTTAATCTGTGTAAAAGAACATTCTGTGATTTTTATGAGAAAGAATGTGCAAGAAGCTTAGTAGAAAGTAGATGGCATTGAAGTTATTATAAGTTATAATTTATCGTAAATAATTATTAAAGCATAAACTTTTTATAATAAAAATATAGGCTTTTTCATATGCTTTTTTCTCAGGGAAAATGCTGTGCAAAATAAATATCTTCTAATTAATTAACTGTCTCCTTGAAAAATCTCAGTACAATGTATTTTATAATAATGGGCAGCAAAGATAAGCAGAATTGTAAATTAAAACACTGACTCATTTGTTCTTATTGATTTACAGGTCTCCTGACAAATGCAGCAACACAGAATCCTCGTAGGAATGGTTTAGGCTCTCTGTGAGCTACTTAACTTAGTCTTCACTGCTGTTGATCATCATCCGTTATATGTCATCAACCCAACTGTCTGTTTCTCTGTATCTCATGAATGACAGCATAATTCCTCTGCATTATGAGCTAAAGTTTGTTCTACCATTCTAAGGATCACTGGACTAAGGAATATAGAAAAAGAGATATGCTTGGGCATTAGCAATACAAAAAAGTTCATGGTTAACGTTTCATCTGCGTTATACACCACTGCTGGACTTGCTGTTACCTACATGTTTCAATCCGAAGAGTCTGCTACAATGAAGAGTATCATCCCAATCAGCCTTAGAGAAGACTGTTTTGCCTATGGGAGGACACTGAGGTGCAAAAGAGAAACTCTTCTCGTGCCCTAAACTGTCTGAATTGCTTTTATTTTCTTATACTTTCAGTATTTACAATAGACCAAAGAGCAAAATCTATTTTAAAGTGGACACAATCTTACTCTTAACAGAGTTATGTCATTAAATTGAAGGAGGTCTCCACAAAGACATGATTCCAGCTTTCACAAAGCTGAAATGTTGTCCAGCAGAAGTCTTTATGGAAAGCTGAAGTGAAAACTAACTCAGAGACCTGCTCTTGAAATGCCATGTTCAAGAGAACATAACGGAGCACTGAGAGAAAATGACCTATGTTTGAAAAACTTGGACAAAAAGAACACAGACTGTCTACACGGCACCTTTATTCCTCTGTACTTAGATTGACTTTCTCGTACTAAAATCATTTTCCGTTTTAACCAGTTAAACATGCCTCTTCTACAGTTCCATTTTTGATAGTTAACGTTGGATAATACAGTATTTGCAAAGAGCATGTTTGGTCATCTGTGGCCTATGTCTCATCTGATACACCATTTAGCACCAGAAAGCAAATTAAAGAGAAAACAAAAGTAACACTTGTTTGAAAGAGATCATTAAATGTATTTTGAAAAGCCTAAAGTTATATATTTAACAGTTTTTATATGTTGTATATTTGTAGAAAATCCTATTTAACAATTAACGTGATAACTCTGACAGTTATGAAAAGTGGTTCAGAGTTAAGTTGTGTTTTATTACTTCAGTTGTCTCTGAAGTGACCGGTGTCGTTTGCTTTCTTCCATTGGGACATTCTGGATGTAAAGCATGACCAGAGAGGACTGTGTAGAAAAAGCAAAGAATAATGTTGTTTATATTACATAAATGCATTCAACCATTGCACTGTTGGAAGGCATTTTTTATTTTTATTTTATTTTTATTTTTTTGTCTTTATGTACTGATAAAAATAGAGTGTAAAATATTTTACTCATTGCTCTTCATAGCAAGGCTTTCCTTCCTTCCTTCCTTCCTTCCTTCCTTCTCTTCCCTACTTTTATGTAAGGGTCAGTTTGAAGCCTGTTCCTTGATCCCATTTTCAGTGTTTTACCTCATTGTTAGAAAGCCCACTTTTTCAGCATTATTGGTTAGTGAAAATTTAGCAAAGACAGCATAGACAAGGGAGAAATTATGATAAAACAGAATCAAAACCTTGTTCCCTTTTACTGTACCTTTTGGCATATAAGTGTAGTACATATTGGTATAATACGATCAACAAGGGAGCTTAATTTCTTCCTGGCGAATGTATTTTGGTTTCAAGTATACTACCTAATACTCCAATTAACTTTTAGTGTTATGCTAGTTCTATTCTACTAAAGAAAAATATATAGAGATTATTCAAGTGACCATAGATGAAAGGTACAAAAATGAAAAGTGGATTAATTTTTTTTAAAGCCTACTCAAACACTGAGGCTTATTTAATGCAGAGGTTGCAGGAAAATATGAACTATGGATCATTTTGTCTTCAAGTAAAATAAATATCTACAAAATTCTTATTTAATCATAGGTTTTGACCAGTATCAAAGTAGCAATTTAAGCCCAGCCACTCATAAAGTGTTATGGACTGACTGCACTATAAATGACCAATGTCAGGTTTAAAATGTCATGCAATAAATGATGGTAAATACATTTACTGTACATGTAGACCTCAAGAGCCAGATCCCTCACTCTACCAACTCTCTGTTTTGATTTATTTTAAAGGGAGCTTAGTAGCCTTATTTAGTAAACACAGAAAAAAATGAAAGATGTTACATCATTTTTGTTGCTTTACAGTATTCAGTTTTGTGTTGGTTCAGCTAAATTATGAAAAATAAAGAAAATCCTTTTATAAGTGAGACTTGTTCCCTGAGCATGACATCATCAAAGGAATTTCACCAGATGATAAGTAAGGTGGGAGCACAGAGATAAAGATGGAATTGGAAACTGAGAACATGAACTGTGTTTTGAAGTGTTACCCTTCCTTTTCATGTCTTGGGTACCTTCATCTTGGTGTGCTCAGTTACAGATCATATTTAGGTCATTTATTTTCTGGAAACTGGATTTTCCATGAACAAGAGGATCTAAGAATGGACATCTGAAATCTTTACATCTAAAATCATACATTCCAATCAGTTCTGAATATGCAACCTTATGTCTTTGTTATCTAAATATTTAAATACTCAAAAAAAGAGTAGATGTACATGGTTATAAGGTCTACTCTGGATAAGATCTCTCAAAGAAAAAAGATTCTGATTACTCTTCAGAGATGCATTCTAGTTTCTGAGTCTCTTGTGTACAACAGACACTTCAAGGCACTTAAAATGTGTTTTGTGCTTTTCCGTCCTCCCCCAGAATGTACAGTTTTAAACAAACAAAATATACTGGCTGCCTTTGTCACTGTGAATTACTACTCTAAGAGCAGTGGTGAAATGTTTCTCTCTCAGGAACAATATGTTTTCAGAATATTGTTAACTTTAATTTTACAAAACTAAGTTACGTAAAAAAAAATTGTTTGTTTCTGAAAGTATTTTATGTGCCTCTTCAAAAGCAGAATTTGAAAGACAGAGGATAATGTCTTATTTGAATGCTATTAAATATCCGTCATTTCTCAACTTTTACACAAGTAACTTTTTCAAAACACGCTTGAAAGGGAACAGAGTAATACGTAACACATAACAGACTAATAAAAACAACCTCCAGAAATGCAGTAAACCTTTAAAAATGTTTTGAAAAAAGCTTCTACGTAGCTTCTGTAAGCCCAGGCAAGGACACATTTAGGTACTGCTTTTAATATCTGGGATATCAAATGGAGCAAACATTAGCACACTGTAGCAATCAATGAGACACATCATTCACCAATTTCATAATTATGCTTTTAGCTTTTTTTTTTTTT
>VZTI01002973.1:90481-106008 GCA_013397865.1 Struthidea cinerea | reverse complement strand
TTTTTTGTCAATTCATTTCTTCTTAGCAGCAGCTCAGGTTTTATGTGGAATCCTCAATCATTCACTTGTTTACTGAAATTGTACCCATGTGCTGTTGCATAAATCTTTAACCCAGGCACTTACTATCTCATATAGCCTACTCGTCACAATCCTGATTACTAATTAGAGTTTCCAGAAGAAAATAAGGAATTCAACTCTGTGTCTGAAAAGCCTCTGTAGCTATGAAGAACAGCTGAACTAGAAGGTGGTAAATGATTGGTTGACAGGAAAATCACAGCACTGACTGCCTGGGCAACTGAACTAATGGAAAGAAAAAATGAACAAGCCAGTAGTGGATGTAGCACAAGAAGCCAAAAAAACCCCCAAAAATACAAACAAACAAACAAACCCAAACCTAAATTGAAATATTTATTATATTTATTCAAGGGAGAAAACCGCACCCAGAACCAGCTCTTTCATCACATAAACCTACATATATGCAGTACCTTTTCCAATAAAAAAAAATATAAATACATAAGAAAGTATTTTCTTTTAAGTATGATGTTTACTTAGTATGACGTTTACTAAGAATCACATATACATGAGTAACAACCAAAGACAGGAATGGGTTGACTACTTTTTTCTGACATCACAGAATTGATCCTACACTGAAGTAATGAATCTCACACTGTGCTTAGGCAAATAAAGATGGACAGAAAGCACAATATTCAACTTCTGATTTCAAATGGGGCTTGAGTAGAGAAAGGAGGTCAAGAAAGAAACTGCAAAAAAAACCAACCGACACCAGAGAAATTTTTTTTTCATTTCAGAGTATTTAGTGTTTAATAAGTGCTTTTTAGTATTCAGTACATGCTAGGGGAGTAAAAAGGAGTATTATTTGAAACGGGGAAATAAGAAAGGAAACATTATTTTAACTGCAGAGATGAGAATTTTACTGATAATATGATTGTCTTCTTTTGAGATATAAATCCCATTAAACTTAGAGACCCATGGGTAATATATAAAAGGCAATTCTGTCACTTATTAAATATAAACTAAAAAATGGAAATTACAATAAGCCAGAATAGACAGTGACTAATAATGAGCCATTCTGTGGGAGGATCGACACAAGTTCCTGTACTGCTTTTGACTATGAATGAAATATGAATACTGAGATTGCACAGTTTGTTTGTATCAGTAAATTACACAGATTAGTGAAAATATGGGAGGCATATGAAGATATGAAGAGACAAAATGGATCACCAAATATTAACAGAAAATGGAAAACTCAAAATCAGGAGTGTCAATTTATCATTTCTTACACCATCAAAGTAATTGTGGCTTCAATTATGTCAAATTTTAGGAAATATGTGGAAAATACCTTCTGCTCTTGAAATAGATACTAATGCTGGTTTCAAGCTACTCAGTGCCTAGATCAAGTCACTGATTTCATATGGTAATCCTATGTTAGTTATGCCTTTTCAGCACTCCAGCAAGCCATTGGAGGACCCTTATGATATATATTTGTAACCACAAAGCACAATGTGCTCATGTCACTGATGTCCTTCACATCTGGCTTGGACAGACCATGCCCACAATTTTCTAGGTTTGATGTTGCCACTATCAGGCTAGTGAAAGTGACACTAAAACACTACATTGTGCTGCAGTGATGCAAAAAGACCTGTGCAAATGAACAAAGTTGATTAGTGTATAATCAAAAACCAGTTTTTCTAAAAATATTAATAACTAGCATGCAAAGAACAGCTACAGTAAAAAAAAAGGAAAAGCATGTAAAGACTTTTAATGTAAAAAAAAACCCAAACAAAAACCACATCAAAATCTAGTATGAAAAAGGAAAATTTCTGCAAAGATCTTTGTTTAGGAGTAGAAACTCCAAAGGTGTTTATGTTAGGAGTATAGGGTCTGACAGAAGGAACAATGTTAGCATGTGCTGAGATCAGTTTACATTACCTAAGGAGCTTGAGCACTACCTCAAAGCCATTGTATAAAGCACTGTGAGCAAGTGTCTGTCTTCCTTCACGGCACTGGAAGAAGCTGATGTATGCATTTCTACGTACCCAAGAAGAGAGACAGGTGGCTTACTATGGATTCTCACACAGGCATAACAATACATGTCACCGACCTCAGGCAGAGGCTGTAATGACAGGAAAGGTTGACATCAGCTGTCAACCAGAATTTTTTACTGAGTTGTGAAGGTGCTAACAAAAAGTGGGGAGTAGAAGCCTGACCCAGCTGTTAATGTACAAACACATTGCACAAAACAGCTCACAGAGCCCTGGTGGCAGTAAAGAGGGCCTTCCCATCACAACGACTAAAGCAAGTGCAAGGGTCATGCATTTCTTCCTGTATATGCAGACAATGTCCACATGGATAGATGAAAATTGTTGTGGGCTAGTTCTGTCCACACTCTCCATCTCTTCATTCACTTCTACAAAGATGTATTTAAGCAGCCTCCAGAGCAGAAATTCAACATGGACTGCAACTTAAGACATATAAGCCTAAATGTCATGCTATTAGCAAACAATAAAAAAAATATATTGGTGCTTGAAGAAAATTATATTTAATTTGACACAACTTACAATTTCTGCCTCAATGAAACCATGCAGCACTTGGTTTTCTCCACAGACATATTTGTTTCTTCTCAGAATTTTGAAGAGAGCAAAATGACAGTGATAATGTAACTTCCAGCTCATGCAAAACAAATCAAATGAGGATGAGCTCTGGATGGGCAGAAATTCTAGCTGAGTAAATAACAATGGCCTCACTGTGCACAGGAAACTAATACCCCCAAAAATGACACAGACAGTTCTTAAGAAGAGCAAATGGCCACACCTTGTTCATGAAAAGGAGGCTCTTCCAGAAACCTACATGCATTGCTGTAGAGGTTCTTCCAAACCAGGAACACATGAAAACTGTCTAAACTCAAAGATAAATACAGTAAGTTAGAGGGAAAAGTTGTTGTGAAAACTTTGCATTTAATTGTATGCATCAGGTTAGAGTTTCCTGTACCTCATTACTTTTTCTTCATGAATTAACAAAATCTTACTGGAAGACGATTTGTCACTGACTCCATGACAAAACCACTTTGCACTATTTAGATGGTGACTGTAGTCTCTTTAGGCAGTTTGACAAACTCAGCAAGCTTCCTCTCCTGTCCTTTTTCTCCCATTGTTGCAGCCTGTAGTGCTGTGCAGACATACCCACTGCAATGGTTACCAGCAGTTCTAAAGGAATTATTTTAAGGTTGGTCGTCCTGATTTGGCTACTGGTGTGGGTTTGGCAGTGTGTGGTGCAGTACCAACTAGAAGCCCAGCTCATGATACTGCCTCTAGCTGAGCACTTGTATGCCAAGTGGCAACTGGCCCTCAGGTTTGCTATTCTTGAGGGGATTTTTTATAGGATGCATAATCTGAAATCACTGCAATTTGAATGGCTTTCTGAGAAGAACAGGAATGAAAGATTTCTTCAGTATCTCCCTCCAGTTAAAAAAAGAAAATTTTGCTTCTTCAGAAGCCTTTTATCATTCTTTTACTGGCTTGTGAAGAATTACAAAATCTAGATAGATGCACAGGAAAGCTTGTTGATGTTCTACTTACTTGTAAAGATGTCTTGGGTCTGGAAACAAGGCAATTAGCTTGTAAAACAACCATTTACATCCAACAGTATATTTCTGTGCTCCAAAACCAATTCTTCCTCAAGAACAAACTTGAACTGGAGGTAAAACTATTGCTTCTCATTCCATTTTTAAAGCTGATGCCTAAGCTTATGTTCATAGTTGAGAAGTTTCCCAAGTTTAAACATTTAGTCGCTCAGTGAAATAATTCAGAAGTCTGTTTCTAATGATGCCATCTGGTGACATCTGTCGTAATGATATCTAACTTGGTCTGTTATTTTTCCAAACTCAATATAGAAGCTATAAAGTGGCTTCATCAGATAATAAATGCTCAAAAGAAATATTGCCATCTACAAGGAGGAGTATCTTGCTGAGCCTTCTAATGTAATTAATGAGAGAAGTATGTGTTTGAGGACAATCCTGCTTTCATTGTACCTTAAAAAAACTTCCTTACAACAAGGCACACCTCCTATAGGGGCTTGAGGAATGTATTAATTTCTTAGACAGTGAGTTGGCTGCAGGGAATATTGCTGCACGGTTATCTATTGCCCAGCTGTAGCAAGGTTCCAAGGCAATACTGTATTGCTATATTCATTTCACTGAAAGGTTTCCCTTACTAGAGTGCATTGACCAATGTTTTAGTCCTACCATGAGCTAAACCAGCACTACTGCTGTATTGAAGTAATCAATTCAAAATATAAAAAATAAAATAAACATGCATTTATTTATTAAGAAGTCCAGCGGAGAACTCTTACAGTGACAGATGGCATTAGCCTATAAGCCTTTATAACTTACAAGGTAATAAAGTGGGGTTACGTTTTTGAATTAAATTGATAACATGACCAAATCGATTTCATTAGTGTATCTGTCATATTTGCTGTTAATGATGGCTAACAGTGGAATAGAAACTGACAACAATCCCTGAAAAACTGTGCAGATCAAAATTATATTATACTAGCATTCATGAATTTTAATAACCCTTTTTATCATGAATTTTGAACTCCCTTTTTGAATTTGAGGCTCACAAGGAAGAAGAGAATTAAACTTTCTACACCTGTCTCAGCTCCTATTATTTCTATTGTTACAAGTTAATAGGCTCGAGAATAGAAGACATTTCCACTAACTAAAACAAAAAAAAGGTCTTGCTTGAGAGTCTCTTGTGAGTGCTTATAGAGGAATGGATGTTTCTCTGCTGCTAAAGTGTTGACATCAGAGTAATTTCTCCTGAATGACTAGGAAGCTTTAGGACACCCAAATTGCTGTTTAGAAGACTGTTTGTGGAAGATGCTATTCGTATTAATAGACATTGGTACTCTAGTGTGTAACTCCCTTTAATGGTAATGGAAGATCTGCAAAAATCTACAGGACAATATACGTACTGCCAGGAAACATCATAACTCTCTAATCCCATTAGCAGGGCTTAAATAAATGTGAGTTAAAAGTGCACAAGTATTGAAATGCTACACCTCACAGCACCAATTGAGAACATCAACATTCCCTTATGTAATGAGACACCTTGACCTGTCTGCTACTTGAAAATGTGGTAAGATGTTAAATATGTGTCATATGAACTGAAAGACCAAATACGCTTTCGTATTTCAAGTCCCTAATTACAACCACTTTCTTGTCTTAAAATGATGTGAAAATAGATCATTAAAATGGAAAAATCATGGGATAATCTGGGCACAGGTAAAGGATAACTTTATCTTTACCATTTTGTTAATAGTTTTATCTTAAATATATAAATGTATGTGTATATATATAGTGAAGGACACTGTGTCTGGTTTGAGCTTACTGTCTTTCTTGCTTTCATAGATGTTACACTCAGGAGCTGTGATATCAACATGGGTAAAAAATTCAGAGATACAATCTATAGAGCTTAGGTGGTAGAGGCAGAAATATTTAGTCTTTCATATGTGAGGGTTGTTCTGACCTTTTGGAGATGCTGATATTTGCAAGAGAAACATTGTCTTCGCATCTTCTATGCTACTGTTAACAAAAGCTGGGTGCTTTTAGTGTGATTCTTCCTGTACTGCACATACTGTACAAACATTCACAGGCTGCAGACTCTTCACAGAATCTTTCCATCCATATTTTGACAATGTATTCAAAAATATTGCTGATCCTGGTATTCAAGGTAACTTGATTTGGATTTTATACACATGGTGGGTTAATCTTGGCCTCCTGCTTCTCAACAGAACAGGGGGAGAAAATGAGACAGGCACAGGGAGATAACTTATGAATTAATCTTATGAGAAAAACAGACTGAACTTGAGAGAATTTGTCCAATGCATCGACAATTAAAACAGGTGCGGATAGTAAGAAAAAAGACAATATTTAAAGAACACCTTCTGTCACCTCTTTTTCCCAAAGTTCAAATTAACTACTTCATTCTAAACTCCTCCTCCTCCTGTCCTCAAGGAGGGTGTGGGATGGGAGGATAGTGGTGAGTCCATAACAACCTCTTTGCTGCTCTTGCCTCCTGAGACTTTTCCTTGCTTCAGCACAGTTCCTTCCAGTGGGCTGCAGTCCTCAAGGGAAAACCAGCTCTGTGTGGGTCTGCCATAGGCCACAGTTCCTTCAGACCATATCCACTGTGGTAGTTTAGGAATTGTATTCCCTAATTAAGTTCTACCAATAAAATGCAAACCACGAGCTTGAGCTTCTCCCCGTGCCCATCCCCTCTGGTGAGAGAGACAAAAGACAGATCCTGAGCTGTGATGAGAACAGTTTACTGGAAACAACATCCAGACAAGAAAACAAACATGAACAAAACCAACATTAATAACAAAAGTATACAAAAAGAGACCAATCCAGCACCACGTGACCCCTGAGACAATGAATGAAATGGCGGCGGATCCTCCACATGCCGCTTTTTTCTTCATGACCACAAGCCACACTCCCCTCCTTGGAAGTGAGAATCCCTTACTTTCGCTCCCCAGCAGTGAAGTGAGTAGTACAGAATAACAACCTCCACACACCCACACGGCTCCGGCCTCTGCCCCCTCACAGTTACAGTGGAAAAATTCACTGTCCTGGCCAAAACCAGGATATCCACCTACACCATCCGATTTGTCATCTCCCACAGGCCACAGTGTGGATATCTACTCCAGCAGAGTCTCTCCAAGGGCTGCAGGGAATAATCTGCTCCACCATGGTCTCCTCCACAGGGTGCGGGTAAATCTCATCTCTGGCAACTGCAGCACTTCCACCCCACTTCTTCATTGACCTACATGTCTGAAGAGCTGTTTCTTACAGTTTTTTACCTCACTTTTCATTGCTGTGCAGTGTTTTGACCTTTCTTAAGTCTATTTTTCCAGTGGTGCTTCCATCTTGGCCAAGGGGCTCAGCTGGGTGGAGCTGGTCATGGGCAGACCTAAGATCCTCCTCACTGAGGCCCCTGGCAGCCCCTTTTATTTTTTCTTTGTAATTGTTTGGGGTTTTTTTTACACTAACATCTTTCTTCATTAATTGCAATACAAGGGATTTAGTCTCTAAGCCAGCACATTTTAATAGCAACTGTCTTTAAAAACAAAACAAAACAAAACAACAACAGCCAAACAAACAAACCCCCCAAAACAACCAAAAAACCCAAACCAAAACTCCACTGATCCTAAAAGCCACTTAAGTCACAACTTAAAAAAAAGTTAATTTTCAAACTATAGACATAGATGTAAAAAAAGTACAGTACTGTTTCTGAACAAAGGTGCTGAGGTCTGAAGGATATTAGGAAATAAGTAAATTAGTGAAGCCAATAGAGCCTGACAAGACAGTCCCCAATAAGGCTGAGAAAAATTCCCTTTTCCCAAGTGTATTTCATCTCCTGTCTCTGGGGATAATTGCATTTTCAGTGGATTAAATAAGGAAAAGCAAATGCCTTTGACATTGTATTTGCTCCCTTGTACAGCCAGCTCCAGATATCTGAGGCTTTAGAAGTACTTTAACTGCAGATTGCAGGCAATGGAAAACCTCAGTACACTTACTAATAAAGAACTGCAATCCATGACTTCTCAGTGGCTTGTATTTACTGAAGACGAGTCACTCCATAGAGATTATTCCATTCAGACCATCTCATAGATTTTATTTTAAGATTTAGTACTGTTGCCCATTGCTGTATCCATATGCTGAGAAGTCAGTAGCAATAGGTAGGCCATAACAGAAATCACTGGATCAACCTTTTTCTATGTTCTTCTCCACCTTCTGCCCTCCTCCAAAATCCTTTGTAAAACTTAGGTTTGGTCTTGCTTTGAGAGAAAGGAACAGAGAAGTAGATTGCATGGTATGTGGAACAGAGTGCAACGAATCATATTTTAAATGAAAAAAATATGTCGGTTTGCTAAATCTCAAGAAACTGGGTTTTTTTCACTAGATGGCTTTAAGCAGCAATCTTTGGAACTCATATGTGTGGTATGTCAAGTTTTTGATCCATCCTATCATGGTGGAGTGTAATCCACTTTTCAAAAAAATAAATTTCCAGTTTTGATGGTCTAGTAAGAAATACTTGGAAGGTCTGGCACCAGCATATTCATGCAATTCTCTTCAAAGTCAATATATATATTATTATTATATCTTAAAAATCAGCTGACTAATTCACTAATATGTATGTCTTTTGGCAGAATAGCTGAGCTTGGCAAGGACTGGTGGAGATTGTCAACTACAGCAGGTTTCTCCGGATCTTGATCAGTCAGATTTGAGTGCTTTCAACAGTCAAGAGTTCACAACCTCTCTCAGCAATTT
Organism: Struthidea cinerea; assembly: GCA_013397865.1. Taxonomy (NCBI): domain Eukaryota; kingdom Metazoa; phylum Chordata; class Aves; order Passeriformes; family Corcoracidae; genus Struthidea; species Struthidea cinerea. The sequence continues at coordinate 97,658 of VZTI01002973.1, read as the reverse complement.
ATTCCACTGTTTGAAAATCCTACCAGTAAAAAGTAATAATAAAACAGAACTTCTTGTTTTAAAGTGGAATTTTATGTTTTTCAATTTGCCTCTTGTCCTGCTTGCCACCACTGAGAAGAGTGTGCTTCATTGCTACTCTGCACCACTACCTCACAGAATGGGAAATCCAAATCAGTAACTTTATTTACATGTAACCTTATATCTCATTTCAGGTGTATACTTTTTTGTATTTGTTTTGAACAACATCGAAGTGGTCTTTTGAGATTAGTGGAACAAAGTAATGTGAAGCAAATAAATCCAGAGTTGTCTCTTTGTGCAATTCTTGTCTCTCTGCACAAAACTCCTCAATCCAGGCTGTCTTAATAACTGATATCTAGGATTACCAGTGCGCCAGGACGTGGCATAGCACCCTATGTAGTGTAATTGCATCTTACAACACAGATCTCTTGTTAATAGGCCCCTCCAGAATTCAAAGCATGCAGGGGAATTATGCAGACTGCTCAGCTGCTCAGGGCTGCTGCTGTTCTGGCAAAACATAGGAGCCTGGGATCAGTAATATGTTGTTGTGGTCTACAATAGGAGAGAGCTGGTTTTACAATCAGAGAGAAATCCCTGTGTGACAACAGATCTAAGGTGAAAAACTGCTGAACTCACATCAGCTTTGTGAAGGATAATTTTGTGAGGTACCATTGTGTGTGCAAAATGGAGGAGCATGTTTGCTTGTTGGCATGGTATTGGCTTGGCACATGCGGATGCAGCTGCAGTGACTGCCATGGCCTAACAAAAGGGCAGAAATCCTGACCTTTTGGGTCCTGTTAGTTTGCATTGTCTGCATACTTGGAACATAAACTTTAACAGCACATCCTTATATGTGTTTCTTTACTTCCTTTCCTTAAAAGAGAGGTTAGTATATTCCCTCATAATGTATTCAAAAGGGCATTCTGATTTTTTTTAAAATGTTAATTGTTAAGAGAATTTGCAACATGACTAAAAGCATATATTTCTAATGCATAAAATTTCCAAGCACTCAATTTGACTAATGTTTCAACATATACATAGATACAGTTCAGACCATCATTTCATGCATACTGTCACAAGATACAATAGCATTGTTTACAATCTAAATCTCATTAAAAGGTATGCAGGAATGAGAAAAGGATCAATATCTAATATGTTTTTTTCCATCTGCTTTTCTCATCACTGCTAACATGTCAGAGAAAATGCCAATAATTTGATCTCATGCATGTGTTCTGTTGCTTTTCCACTGATACACACAAGGTCAGCTGAGATATAGGATGCTCTAAATTCTTCATTTAGTTCCCTAATTAATAGGTGGCCATGAGACAGCATATTCAAAAAGTGACAGAAAATATAAATGTATGTGAAATACTAACTGTGGGATATCTTTAAATAAAATACATCTTTGATTTCAAGCATAGAAACATCACCTGAATACCTGGAAAAATGTTGGACAGTTCAGACATTAAATACTTGTTGGATGTTTTTACATTAAAGGCCATCATTTTTATAATAAATTTCCATGAATGTAGTTTCAAAACAAATCTAGGCAAACTCTAGTGGAAATCTTCCTGTGGTACACCAGGCAGTTTATTGAGAAGACAGGAATGTAATCTTTATTGTTCAAAAAAACTTGCAGTTCACAGTCTTGAGAGTGATAATAACACTTTCCTTCACGCTAATGTTTGTTTTAGTTTGACTGAGCTCTTATCCCAGTTGTGCAGAGGCTTGTAGGATTATTTCTTGTTAAAATGTTATTAAGGATGACTTGTGGTCATACAGAAACAAGAAATATTATCTGCAGTAAAGTTATTTCCTCCACTGCCATTTCCTCCTCTTCCTCCAGTTTGAATGACACCCTACTTCTAGACTGTCAATGGTTCTATTCCCGCAGTGTGAAGGTCTTAACTTTTTTCAACACAACAGAGCAAACATTTACTGAATGAGGTGCAATGTTTACTGAGAATTAAAAATGTCCCTGGAGGGCAGGATATTTGCAAAGAAATGGAAAAAATATATGGAAACCAACCAAATATTGTAGAAGCTGTCTGACTATGTCTAAAATGTCTAAGACTTCAGATGAAAGATTCTGAAAAAAGCTGCTGTTTCATTCTCCAGTTTAGACTTCCTTTAACTCCTTAAAACCAGAATGAAATGCTTGTCATAGTGAAGTAAGTTCTACACTGAGCAAAGGAGCAGCACTAAAAGTGGTGTGCCAAACTTCCTGTGGTAAACAATCCATGAAAGGCAAAAGAACACAAATAAGGTGAAGATCAATATAAAAATATGGGAGTGTATGGAAAATTAATCAATCTGTTTTCACAGTAAGGGTACCATCTACCCGTGATGTCGTAATTGGTATGAAATAATAAAATGCACCATTTGACTTTATTTTCTTGTAACCCTGGCCTTCAAAAAAATCTTACAACAACTTATTTGCAAATTTATTTTATCCTTCATGGAGTGTTTTTACCATATTTCAGGAGACTGCATGTTTTCTCTTTAATATTTTCTACTCTTACACTAAACTCAAATCTGTAATCTTAGAGAAGGCAAGTATATTCCCACCTCATTTTTACCCCCAATATCTATAGAATACACTGACTAAATGAATACTTTGCATCCTTGGTGTAATTTTTATAAAAAATAAATATATATTGACATTTTTTAAAGTTTTGCTGCTGTTATACCTCAGTTTCTGAAAATAAATAAAAATCACTCAAATAATTCTACTCTGAAATAGATTATTTCATTAAACCTCTTATAGACATAGCCTAAAGTATTGCAACTGAATTAACCTTTAAAATTTAAATACATGGAAAGAAAATTAAACATTCACACTGTTAATATAATGTGAGTGTTGATGTATGTGAGGTCAGTGATATAAAACTTGAAGAACTAAGTAACAATAGGAACCATGTGATATGGCAGTCATATAAAAGAAATTACAAGATAATAGGCAGAGAAAGGTCTAGTGTGAAATAACTAATAGGTAAAGTTTGTCTTATCTAAATTTATATGCCTAAAAGTTAGGCATCTTGAGTAGGATTTTTTTGCCTCATTTTTAACTGCCTCAAGCACAGGTGATTTTTTTCAGACCTTCCCATATAGTTAGTAGAGAATTGGTAAGTACTGTTAATAGTGTTCTGAGAACAATTTACCTTATCCTAGGGGAGACACCAGCATCTGGCCTTGTGAACTGCTTATAAATCACCAGCTTAATTTCTGGTGACTTACGGCAGTTTAAGAAACTGTGTATGTAGCTGCTTGCATTCTATACTACGAAAATGAGGCCACAATTTGCCCATACTATAAGCTGCTCATAACCCTTTTACAGATAATAAATCAGCTCCAGAAGATAAGTTATGTATTCTAGTGTAGGATATGTGCCAATGGCCAGACAACTGAATCTCTTTGTTGAGACCATACAGGAAGCTTAAGTGTGTAACTTAAATCAGATATCTTGCTTGCATTATCTGTACTTCTACATTTCAAGATTGGTAGGCAAAATAAAGTAGGACAATTCTCTTCTGCGTTAGAGTGTCTCAATTTCCATAATGTCCTCGTTTATGCACTTTGCTTTATAAGGTAAAATATGATGATTCTGTGTTTGACTTTCCAGACTAGTCACCTTTACATTGTTAAATGGATGATATAGATTCTATGAAATATAGAAAGCAATCCATGACTGGTAATTCCTACAGTGTTTGGGTTTTTTAAAGCATTGTAAGATGAAGTGTACTTTTATACCCATAAAATTCATGAGGCACTGGAGAAGATAGATTACATACAATACTAATTTTATCCATCAAGCAGTTCAATTAGAGGAGAAAAAAAGGATAGTATTCGATATGGAGATTCTGTAATTCCTTCCACTGATCTCAGAGGGGCTGCGGATGACCAGTTTGTTTAGTTACAACACTGGGGTATAGGATTGTTCTTTACTTTTGTTAGTGTAAATGTTCTAGTGTAAGTGTTTTCCATAAAATTTTAAAGGTGAAGGATGGATTTCCGAGCAGTAAGTGTGTGTACACGTGCATGCACACACACACATACAGGCACCAAGCCCAGCCTTGTGAAAATCTCTTGTTCTGCTCTTGTAATTTACTTGCACAAGAATGGTGGTGGGATCATAGTTTAGTCCACTGAGTGTGAGGATACCACAGGACCACTGCACCCAGAAGTATGAAGCATCTTTTTTGCCTTCATAATGTTAGTTTTCCAGTGTTACAACAGCAACAGAACATATGTAGAGGCCCAGATCCTGAAAAATATTTACATGTCTTTTAGAACTTTAGAAGAATTGCTGACTTCAACAGGAGTATGGCTCCAACAGGAATGGTTTCAAAATTGAGCAATTGCTAAGACCTCAGCTGGATAATAATTCAACAGTTGCTGATGAAAAATACAGACATCTAGTCTGACAAAAATTACCTCTTCTCTTCCCACTCTCTCTTTCCAGCCAGCTGTTGAGCCATAATGTATCTAGCCAACAGGAATGACATTTTTTCTTTTGTGTCACTGAGTCAAATGACATAAACTTGAAATATGTTAGACACATAATTGGACCTCACCATAAGAGTCTTCCATAAGTTCCTATTCCTTCTAAAGGCAGTGGAAAAAATCCCACAGACAGCCAAGGATGTTAGCTTTTCATTCTCATGCTCAGTGGCTTACATGAAAATTCTTTGTGCAACTGTGTTGTACAATCAAATGTATAATCTGTGATTCAGACACAAACATATAAAACAATCACCCGTCTCCATGAGTATTAAATATAAATGTAAATCAGAGGCTTCCAAATCAAATAATTTATGTGCTTCTCTCTTAGTAGACTGAAATAAATGAGCATGAGGTCTAAAGCTTCACCAAGGTGTGGTGATTTGCAAATAATTTATTGTGTAAAAGAGTAACCAGTCAAACAATGTTAATTATAACACTGTTAAAAGCTGAAATGCTTAAATCTAAATCATTTAAAACTTATGTGATAGATATTAAACACCTCTGAAAAGGAAAAATGCTGTAGGCAAGTGTTCTTAATAAGTCTAGTTTGGTTAATTATTGCCTGAAGCATTTCTGAACTAATTATTTACCTCCAAAGTAGGCTCCATGTTTTCAGCATTGAAGTGCCAGATATTGATTTTCTTTAATTGTCAGGGTATAGCACTAGACAGACCACACAAAGCTGAAGGTTAAGCCATTTATAGAAAGTGATAGTCGGGTCCTCCAGTGTCACACACTGCATCAGTGTGAAAGGGAGACCAAGGCCCTGAAACTCTGCACTTTCAGGGAAAAGGATTATTTGTCTCTGTCATCTTCCCTTTATGGTTCATTTAACATCTTAGATAGCCTGTGTAAATTAAGTGTGTTTAGTAGCTGCCCAAATTCCAAGTCAAAGAGAGTGTTCTGTTCAACAGGGGAACTGGAGTATTTTATTCTTCTATTTAACAAGATGTACATGGCTCAGCAAATAATGAACATTGAATTATTTGTTAACCCATGTTACCATAAATGGCTGAAAAATTAGTTCGATATGCTTTTTGATTTTCTGCACACTTTTCCCCCCACCTCTTTTGTAATAAGTCAATATACATATTTCACAAAGGTTGCTCATGTGAATTTCTCAGTTGGGTCTGGGTGCTTAGAGAATTGTTGCCTGTCTGGATGGATGTAGTTTTCTTGGCCATAATTTGGGATGTTTGAAATATTACAAGTCCCAGCATATTGAAATCACCTTTATATCTCACCAAACCGCATGTGATGTGTGGACAGATATTTGCCAATTGGCTAGAGCCATTCCAGCCTACTGCAACATAAAAATAATATAAAAAATAATAAATGCAATACGGTCTCTTAATTCACACCATCAGTGCCATCTCTGATCATTTGAATTTATAAATAGAAAGAAAACAATTTTTCTTGTTTTGAATTCTTTGTGATTTGTTGCATTTTTCTTTGGTTCTTGAGCTTTCTCTTTGTGATTTTTCTCTTCCTTGGTGATTAACTTGTGCTCAATCTTTTCCCATTCATGCTCTTCATTTTTTTCTGATTTCCCAGCTATTAATTTCTATGTGTTATTATTTTTGCCACTTTGCCCCTCTCTTAGTTAAGATCAAGGACCCCTACAGGAATAAAATGCCATACCTTATCTGGGAGCAAGGGTTGTCCCTGTAGTTAACAGTGTGAGACATACCACCAGAAGATGACTGGGTTCTTAGGTGGGGTAAATTGCATTATGAATTTGTTTTTCTGTGCAGGGAGCCTAGAGTGACTGATGATCCTAACTTAGCAGGCTATCTCAAGTTAAGTGGAATGAATCCAGATCTCGTTCATCTCACTTTTTTCCTTGTTACAGACTTTTCCTTTCTTTTTTTTTTTTCCTTCTGTATTGCCTGCCTTCACCTGTGTTTGTTTCGATGAGCTCAGGCTGCAGAAACCCTTAACAGCCTACATGGCCAAACTGGGCGCCATCGTCACTGAATTGAGGTTTCTCCAGTTCCTATGGAGAAAGGCAGACACAGAGAACAATTCAGATCACAGATTATAAAGCCTGCATCTCTTTGCTGGTAGCATATATAAATACTAAAGTGCTTGTGATTATGGTTTAAGCAGACTATTGTGATGTGATTAATTCTCATCCAATTTGTAATGGCAATTATTCTTCTGGGCTGTATTAAAATGGAAAATTTGTTGAAGAAAATGAATCTAATCTCTATCATTTAATTTTTAACCAGTTCCACTCTTAAAGGGGCAAAAATTTCCATCTATTAAATAGAGATACTGTATTGAGGAATAATACAATAATTTCTACAAATAAACAAATCCAAACAGATACTCTGAAATGTTTTCCTTGTTAAAGACATGGCATTCGAAATAGCACATGAACATGACAAGTTTTGGGAATATATTGTGAAATAATGACTAATCTATTATTATTGGTAGTAGCAGCAGCAGTAGTAGTAGTATTACTATTTTATTTGTGCCTCATAAACTCATTTAATTACTAGTTTTCTTTCCCCATCATGTCAGAGTAAAACCTGTTAAAGGAGATTCCTATCACAAAATATTAGCTTTATTAACCATGTGTGTATATATATATATATATATATGTATATATATATATATATATATATATATATATATACATATATACACACAC
>VZTI01002973.1:39310-90445 GCA_013397865.1 Struthidea cinerea | reverse complement strand
TATATGTGTATATATATATATATGTATATATATGTATATATACACATATACACACACATATATATGTCCTTCCCCCGCCCCTGGGATTTCTTTTTCTTGTTTATGCTGATAAAAATTGAACCACTGTTTTCTTTTTATAAGTTCAGAACTTTTTAATGGAGAAGATACACATAGTAAACAGAAAAACTTTTCATAAAAGCAGTCATTCATTCTTTCCCATTCCTTTAAATTGCGAAGTACAACTATGTTTTATGCTCATAGCAATATAACAAAATTGGTTTTGTTAGAGTTGTCAGTTATCTATTCTTTAGAATAGAAAATGATGAAAAGTGTATATTTGTCTGTTCTTTTTGGGGTATAAAATATGTTTTATGTGAAAAAATGTGCTATGTATAAAGCACGCTGAACACCAACCCAAACCCCAGGGCCTATTTCGAAAAACTTTGGATTGAGTACTAATTTTGCATTTGTATCTAGGGTCCATCTTGACATTATAGTGTGTGTTTGTGTAAATGGAAATCTAAATAATACTACATGCTGAAATTACAGCATCTTAGAAAATGTTGCATCTCTTTAGTGGCAAAAAATACAGTCTTTGACATTTGTTCCACAACTTCTTGAAGATTAAATTAAAAGCAATAAAATGTTTTTTAAGCATCTCTTACACGTTTATTGGCTTATGAAGAATGTACACTGTTCTTACATAACCACTATTACCATGAAAAAAAATCTCAGAGGCTCTGATTTGTCCTATATGTAGTATGAATTTGCTTTCAAGCCCATAAATTCAATGTAAGTTCAGCTTTTTTTTAATGTATTAAAGTCTGTTGATTTTCATTCCCTTTCTGTGAGGTATCCACTATATTAACTTACAATACCAGGATTAAGAATTCGACACGCTCTATTGCAAAGTGGCGGTATAATTACAGAGATGGTTCTTGTAGATAGGGTTGTTTATATACTACAGAAAAAAAGGTGTTTTCTATCACTCTCAATTCATTAAAATGTTTCAAATAACCTTATGAACTTGAGTAAAGAGTTGGCTCATCGAGGTCTCATGATAATTGACTTTTCCTCTAAATACTTCTAAAGACCACTCATTGTTCTATTGGCTCATACACCAGTGAACAAAAGCATTAAAAATTGTCTCATGTTATCAGTATACGTAAGTTAGAGTAGAAACGGCGTGATGGTTATCAAATCCGCTATGTGCATATTGTTGAGAATAGGCTTATATTTTTTTTTCATATAGTATAAAATAATAGATAAGATCCTATTTCTTGAGCTTTGAGCAATCATTTTTGGGAAATCATAGTAAGAAACACAAAGAGTAGCCACAAATACTTTCTTAAGGAAAGATTTTGTCCTACCCGTAAATTAAAGTGTACAACAAGGTTTCAGATTGCAGCACAAATATTCACATGAATATATATAAAATACCCCAAAATAAACAAGTAAACTTCATTGTTTTCTCGGATATTTCTTTTTCTGTTACTGAGTACCGCACAGTGTGCAAAGTGTTTGGGTTTGGCTCTCTGTTGTCATGCTGATTTGTTGCGTGGGTAGTCAAAGCAGGTTGAAATTTAGAATCAAGAGTAACAAAGTGAACGTGAACAACCAAGAGATCAACCAATAGCAGCAGTCATTCAGCAAAAAATAAACTGAAGTGAAACAATCATGAGTTGCTCACCAACAGTTTGAGACCAGGAAAAGAAGCAACATCCAAATGAGTTATCAGTCACAAATATGCAAAACATGACTGTCTGAAGGCAAAATTCCTCCTTCCACCCCCAAAGATTCTGTTGCACTTCTCTGATGTTTTATGAGGCATGTCCACGAATTATTTCAAAATTGTTGCTTTTTATATCTCCGTATTGATTATTCCTCTCAGAAATTTCCTGAATGTTATGGATATATTTATTCATTTCTCAGCACTCTCTTCCTTTAACTATGTAATATAGTTGGACACTTTTTTTTTTTTTTTTTTTACGTCTAAAATGTTATAATTAATCTTTGAAAAATATGTGTCTGGGGTTTAGGACAGCTTTCAAAATTGTCTCTCTACACATACCCATTAATTCTCAAGAGCTACAGTTATTCAAAAGACAGAAAACATTTTAAATAATGTGGGCTAACACTGTTGGACAAATTTTGAAAGTTAGTCGATTATAAATTCAATATTAAACTTTAGATCAAGGCTACCAGAAATAGATATTCAAACTAACAATTCAAAACTGAAGGTTAAACTTCTTTCCCCCACTATTTCTTGCCTACTCTTTTATTCATTATCTTATTTAATTTCCATTTAATAACCCAGCAGCAGTAAACAGACTACATCTTAAAATGTTACTTTAAAAATAAAATACAATTCGACCTTCTTTGTAAGTCTTCCCCCTTTCTCATTTCCCAGTGCCCATCTTATTTTAGAGCAGAGCTAAGTAGTGATTTCTTCTTCTAACACTGGGTGGCGATCGATTAACTGCTGAAGTCCGTTCCCAGGAGTCTCAAACATTCCTGGGTCTTCAAGGTTTATTTCTATACACGGTATAACCAGAGCAGGACTACATCAAGAAACAGAGAATTTATTTTGTTTTTCTTTCATTATAAGTATACACAATGTAAAGGAAAAGAGGTAAAATCATTCTAACCTTCATTCATATTTAGGAGATCTCTATGGAAATAAATTGGGAAGACGTGAATTATTCTTGTGATGAAGCTTTCTCTTTAAAACATTTTATTGAAAATATGTGTGTATTATGATGCCTTTCAAGTGTGTCTAATTCTACTGTGATAAGGCTCCAAAATATTAATTTTATAAATAGATTGAATTTTTAAGTGCAATCAGGGAAACATAATAACATCTTATGAATTTGTTTAATAAGGATTAGTAATATTTAAAGCTGCTGACCTGAACCATCCAAAGAACTCTGAAGGCTCCTGTTCACTAACGTGGGTCTTGGCATGCAAATAATTCATCTAGTTTTTTTAGAACTTATTTCCGTTCTCCTAGATATATGTTCCCCCCTGGAAAGTACACAAAGGATTACTTTGGGAAATCGGGAATGACATTCTTGTGTTTGTGATTATTCTTCTGTTACTGACTGTGGTGGATTGACCTTGGCCAGCTGCAAGATGCCCACTTGGTTGCTCTCTCACTCCCTCTCCTCAACAGGACAGGGCAACAAAATATAAAAACTTGTAGGTCAGGATAAAGACAAGTGGACCTCTTACCAATTTCTGTCAGGGGCAAAACAGACTTGACTTGGGAAAAAGAATTGAATTTTTTGCCTATTAAAATAGACTTGGATCACGAGAAACAAAGACAAAATTAAAGAAACACTTTCCTTTTTCCCAGGTTCACCTTCACTACTTCATTCCTAACTCCTCTACCTCCTCTGTTTCCCCCTCAAGTAGCACAACATGGGTGGAAGGAGAATGGCCAGTTCCTCTCTGCTGCTCACAGTACATATCTTAGACCAACAGCCTGATCGTGAGTGAAGTCAAGATTTGGTCAATGGAGGAACTTACACATTCTCATATTTATTCAGGGAATCAAAACCACAGGCCAGTTTAGAACATGACTTTTCAATTAGGTGTATCTGTTGTGCTCTGCTCTCTGCAGTTAAATAATTCAGTGTCACAATGTAATGCAATAGTGATTTAATATGTACATGATGTTTACTTCAGCATAATCTCCTTAAGGTTATGATATATATGTTTCCTTTGTAGACTAGAGTTGTTCCCATGAATTGCATTCCAGTCTTTAAGAGAAGCCAAAATTAAAAGAAGGCCATATCAATACAGTGGACTATTAAGGCCTTTTAGATTTAGCTCTAAGCTGTCTCCTGGGTTAGTATAGCTCCATGACAAGGTGTCTGCTCTGGTCTTGAAAGCTATATAGCCACATAAGCTGCTACTGAGGATAATTAAAGATTGAATGCATCCTCAGCTATTCACACACCTATGGAGATATGAAAAGAAAGACTTGCTGTAACAATAGTGTGATCATACATTCTTCAAAGTATTATTTGACAAGGGAAAAATATAGAGACCACGAATGTTAGACTCTAGAGATGAAGTTAACTCAAATTGCTACAGAAAATAATTTTGGGAGTAAAAATGTTTCACTACTTGTTTTAAAGCAGGTATGCACAAAATAACAAAAGGAAAAGAAGATCTGTGTTTTTGTAATTATGTGCCACCTCATCTGTGGCACAGAACATTTGTTAACAAAACAGTCCCTTGCACTGTGTGCTCAATAACAGAGTCTTTATATGTGTAATCAGCTGTATAAAGCAATGAGAAGTGAATTCCTAAACACTGAACTACCAAGATATGTCTGGAACATGATGTAAAACTACATAATGGGGTGTGCAAACATGCCTTCTTGCACACACACGGCTCGTTTCACCCAGATAAGGGAGTTAACACCATAGTTGGCCTTATTAACACGTTTTCTGAGAGCTGACGGGCTCAAGCTAATGCTTGGCATAAGCTGGATGAGCTTCAGAGGTATTCTAATTTGTGAATACTCTTTCCAGTATACTACTTTCAAGTAGCTGATCTTAAAGCCAAGATTCTTGAAGTAAATCGTGAAATGTGCTTTTCCATGTTCCCTAAAAACCGGTGTCAGACTAGTTATAGGGTGACACTTTTCTTCACTCTTTCATGCAAGTTCTGTTTGTGTAAACAGTTGGTCATAGCCCAGTCACTGGACTGTGTGCTTAGTTGTTCATTCTTTTCAGTCAGATAATTATGTACTTACAAGAAGTGACATATGTTCAGAAAGACAGGATTTTTGAAGGTGGTGACCTCATAACCTGATATTTGTAGAACTCATTTGGGATGATGATGCATGTTTTTGCTTGTAGGTAATCCACATTTCCTCTGTCATCTGCTGAGCATCCTAACAATCAGACTACCTCTGCTACCTGGTTTGTTATTTACAGGTGTTTTTAAAGAAAAACTATTTGTCTAAGTAGATGATCTAATTCTCATTTGTGTCCATCTTTTTGGCTACATTAATGAAAGCAAGTAAGGGGCAAACAAGCATTTTGGCCTTAGGTCATAAGAAGCTGTGTTTGGTATAATTAAAAACCAAGCAGACTAAGTAATTAATAAAAATAATTAGAACTGTATATGCATCTCTTGCTCTCTTTCTCTCTCTAGAAACATTTTTACCTATAGTTAGCTAATGCCAAACAATTTTTTATTAGCTTTGAATAGAAATCACTTGACTGAAATTGATGAACAGCAAGGAACAACATAACACTGTGGTTTACAAAACTGAATTTGACATTGAAGAATAATAATACTAAGGACTCAGAAGGAAATTTATAAAAAAAGACATTTGTGAATTTAGCCAAATGCAATGAAAATAAATTCAAGAAACTTGAAGTAAGGTGAAGAAGAAAGCTAAAACTAAGAAGGGAAATTATGATGCTATTTGGAAGAGACAGAACGATAAGGGAAGAAATATTCCGTTCTAGCTAGAAAAACAAGAGAGTCCATCTGTTTGTATGAGCCTTGTGCACAGATATCTCAGCAACATTAGGGAACATGCAAGTAAATCTGAAGTGTATAAAATCTTCATGCGTGATGCTTTATGCTGTGCTGTGGTATTTATTTTATCTGTTCTACTAAATTGAAGACATTTTCGAGGGTTACATTAGTTATTTTGCTTTTAGTTATGTTACTCCCCTCTCTGTTAATTCAAAGTCTAGCAATTTTTGTGGCTAATCAAGAAGGAAGCTGAGCTTTCAATTCTCTTAATATATATTGATAATAGTTTATAAATCACTGACTGAGCAACAAGGGCATAAGGATGCTCCTTCTAACTTCAGAGAACATCAGACTGAAATAAGTAACTTTCTAAGGCTCATTTGCTCTTCCGTAGCTGCATAGACATGTGGATTGCATCCAGAGTCAATGTCAGGGAAAAAGTGTTAGGAAATATTTCATTCTGTCTTAAAATAATGAAGATAAAAATTTACAGTGAATGAGGAACTGTCTAACCCTCCCTTCTCTGTGGTTGGAACTGTGGAGATTATTTTCAATTACATGACTGATTTGGAGATGGTTAAAATTAGGCTAAAATTATCATCAAAGTTAAAGTGGTTTCAGAGACTTTTACCTTAAGCTGTTTCTCATCTCCCACTTTCATCTTCATCTACTGTTATATTTCCATTTTTTTTCTGTGTTTAAGCTCAAAATATCATGCTATGCAAACTAAATAGGTCTATGTGCCTATTTATTAGGAGGTATACCACGATAAAATCAAAACAAATCAAAACAAAACAAAACAACAAAAAAAACCCCAGACACACAAAACAAAACAAAAAGAAAAACCCAACCCACCAAACAAAAAGACTCCACAAAACCCAAAACCCTGACAGAAAAAAAAAAAAGTCACCAAAACTTAAACTCCCAAATTTTTAAAATTCAGTGAAAGATAACTTTATAGCACTTGGCTGCAGTCTTAATGTTCAAGCTTTTTGAGCCCCTAATTTGGCCAGCAAATCAGTGGGATGAAAGCTTCCTTCTCTCTGCCGTTTTTTGCATACTGTGGAGTGCCTCATCTCTTCTGCATCCTGACCAGAAACCAGCTCAAACCTGCTCCTCTTCCTTCTGTTCTGTATTTCCAGATTTATTTCCCAGAAAATGAAGGTCTTGGATGGGAAATGTGATAGGAAGACTTCAATCTTGGCTTTATATGTGGTTGGGATACAACTAAAACAGTGACCTAAATCCAAGAATCTTTCAAACTTTTTACTTAATGAGTTCAAATACTGTGACTGAATTCAGTCAACCCCATAGCTGTGGTCTAAATCACCAAGGCTGTTGAACTTTAGGATTGGGTCTTTATTTAGTCTCAGTTTGTGTTATTTTAAGAAAAGTGATATTCATATGGCATTATAAATTTCATACAAATCACAACGTTGCTAAACGAAAGTAAGTTATTATCTAATGGAGAAGCCTCTTGTCACCTTCTTCTCTTGTTTCATACCACTTACTCTTTAGCCTTGAAGGACGTGATGTGTTTTCAGGGCCCTACAACGGAAGGTCAAATCTAGAATGCTGTGTAGAGCAGCCTCACCAAGATTACCGAGTCCTGTTGGCCATTCACCATAAACCACTTAAGTCAACTATAACCTTCTATCTGAGCAACCAGATACCTCATCAGTCTCCACAACATAGTTCTCCTGTAATTGCTTCCAGTCTCCAAGTTTGCTGCTAGTTATTCCCAGTAACCATGCACTGCAGATGACCTGCTGGCAATGGTTTTGCACTGCCATTTCTTCAGACTATAATTTACTTGGGAAAAGACTGATGAGCAACATCTAAGCATCAGCCTTATTAAAAATATACCAGTTTCTTGAGCAATCTTTTCTATCTTGTCAGAATCACTCAGATTGTTTGACTAAAATTTATTTATTCAAAGTCTATTAAATGCAGCTGTTTGTGAGAGAACACCTTATCTTTTAGGTGTTGTTTTGCTCTTGTGTTTCAGAGCATAAATATGGTTCTTTGTTTTCTTTTAATGTGCATTGTTTTCAGCAGAAATGGGCATAAAATATTACAAATACACATGTAAAATTTGATCTGTTCCTGTGCCTATTCTAGCCAACCTTTCGGTGAAACATATTGTAATATATGTTCTATATATTAGCATAGTTTAAATTGTATTTATTGTTTGTGAGGTACCATGATGAATATTGCAAAGGAACAAAACATATTATGTGCCTCAAAATGGCTGGAACTGCTGCCAAGAAAACAGCAGATGTTCATTCAATTGACAGCAAAAAAACTGATATTCAACATGTACAGAACTTATTTCAGAGAATTTATAATTTTTTACTAGGGATTTTGAAGACAATGTGAACTGAAAGACAAGAAACTCATTCCATTTTTGGTTTTGTTGTGACCTGCTGTATGGTCTCTAAGCAGGTACTTAACCTTTCCCTGTCCCCACTTCTTTTTTCTCCTTTAAATTCTAAATTCTCTTTAGAATTTAAGGTTTTCAAAAGAGTCTATATGACACACTCATTGCATGCACAATGAAACCACTGCAATATAAATAATAATTATAATAAGGGCAATTTTAACTCTGTCCTCAGCAGACAAATGAAAGAAAATTCCTAATTTTCTGTAATTTCAGAAAAATTACTTGTTATTAATGTTCTTGTGAACACCACAGGAGGAACTAGAGATCGATCAGGCTCATGTCTTCATTCTACAAACTTTTTGGCTGGTTTTAGTGGAATCAGCTCACAGCCGAGCTGGAGTCCAACCAACCAACAGAAAAGACAGGCATTTAATCAGGCTTCTCTACAATGGAGCACATCCATTTGATAAATGAACTAATTAAGCAAATGAATAAGTATTACCTACCAGTGTGAATGACACTATGAAAAAGCTTCAGATCCATATTAATAGTTCTAGAAACCCAGAAAAAAGGATGGAAAAATACAAGTTCAATTCATGAAGGATGTTTATGTAAATGAAATTTTACCATGGGCAGTCGTCCGGTATAATGCATGCTCTGTCTGTATAAAGATGACAAGGGGTAAAGAAGTCTGAAATAAGGTTATTTCACTTCTGAGGTTTTCTTAATATCAGCCATTTCACAGGCAGAAATGTAGCAATGACTCATGCTCTTTCTGAATGTCCCTTTAAAAAAGAAATTGGAATGCCATAACACCTGTATCCTGGTTTTTCCTTTAATATCCCAAATCCATGTATAATCCCCCTAGCAAAAAACCCTTGCATGATACCAAAAAAAGAAAAAGAAAAAAGAAAAAGAAGAACAAGAAAAAACAACTCAGACTCATTTAATATAACCTCAGTTGCATCTTTCCAGCTTTGTCTGATTAGAGGTTTCTAGGATTGATCTGACATCTTTGGAAGCAACATAAGTGATCTCATTGGTTTTAGGGAAATAGCAGTGATCCCTGAGACTGTGGGACTTTTGTAATGTCCTGCCTCTCCCATACATACCCTTGAAACTGTGGCTTTCTCTAAAAAGTATTATGTATAAATAAGACAAAAAGATTGACCTCTCAAGTAACCAAAATCATGTGAAGAGGTAAGAGTTAGTTATTAGAACTGAAAATGTGAATGAATTTATATTCCTCTGATACAAATGTTATATGCTGCTCATCTTCAGCTGTTTAATCTTCAGTTGCTTATCCAATTCAAGGTGCTTTTCATTTCAGTATTATTTAATAAATTGCTTCTTTTCCTACTATAGTTATTACCTTCTAGAGAATTGTTATGGGTTTTTTCTTTAAGACACGGTACACGTATTAATAACTTGTGTGACAATATCTGTTCCCAGGACCTGTTTTTTTTCATTATGAGGTTAAGAATCATCGGTGACTTATCTACCAGGAACAGAAATCCAGTTAGTGAGAGCCTCTGAACTGAACCTGTTGAAAAATTGCCATTTCTAGCTAGCTATGAAAAATTTTGCACAGAAGAGTTTTGTCCATTTTACACCCATTACAGAAATTAAAGCAAACAGTAAAACAATTTTTAAAAAGGTCATTCAGCAGGAAAGACACTATGGTAGCACAGATAAGACTTTGTTAAGATTCACTTCTATGATATGCCAAATTCTTTACCATTGACTTTATTGTATTATAGAACCATAGAAACATACAACAGTTTGTGTTGGAAGGGACCTTAGAGATCATCTAATTCCAAGCCCAATGTCATGGGCAGGGACACCAACCACTAGACCAGGTTGCTTGAAGTCCCATACATCCCAGTCTTCCATGCTTTCAGGGATGGAGTATCCACAACTTCTCTGGGCAACCTGTGCCAGTGCCTCACTACTCTCACAGTAAAAAATTTCTACGTATCATTTAATCTAAATTTAACTTCTCTCATTGAAGCCATTTCCCCTTGTCCTGTCACTACATGACCTTCTACAAAGTCCCTCTTCAGGCCCTGTTTAGGTACCGGAAGGCTGTTTTAATGTATTGGTATAGTGGTAACCTGTTGAAACAACTGCAGCAAGTGGGAATGTGTTGTATAGTTGATAAATAAAAATTTAAAGCAGGTTAAATTGACTGTAAAGGTGCTTTATGCGTTATTAGCTGTAAAAAATGCATGAATAGGAGAAATGAAAAAGAATCTTGTTCAAGTCACTTGATATGTATGGAATAATAATGACTTTCTCTAGTTATCCTGCAGAACCTCTGTCCTGGGGTGACGTTATGAAGTCGCTTTATTCCTTAACTATCTGCTCAACGCCCAAGGACGCTGCGCCTTTCAGATGGGCCCGGGGGGCGGGGCCACAGGACCCGGGTGAGGGGCGGTTCAATGGCTGGGGCCCAATGGCTCGGGGCGGGGGGGTCTGGGCAGGGCTCGGGAGGGAGTGCGCTGGGAGCGCTGTGCTGGTTTTTTTTGGGTTTCTTTTGTGTTCTGGCTAGCGGGAAAGAGGTTCTGTTGTTTTTTCTTGTTCTTTTTCCCTTCCCTTGCGTCCCTGCCTCCCTTCCCTCCTCGCAGGTCTGGGGAGCCTGCGGGTGGCCACGGCGGGACTGCGGGGTGGCCCTGGCTGGTCCGAGCCCATGGGTCTGTTCCCTCTCCGGGAATTTGTTGTATTTTGAGGTTTTTTTTTTTTTTTTTTTTTCCCTTTTCCCCCTTTTTTTTTTTNGTTTGGTTTTTTCCACTTTCACTTGCTGTGACCCACTTGTCTTATTGGTGAAGGAAAAGGGGAGGCCCTTTTCCCTTCGGAGGAGACACTCGTTCCGGAGTGTTTCCTCCTGAAGTTTTGTCTCCAAAGCCGAGACAACCTCCCATAAAGAAGCTACAAATTCATAAAGTACCGTTGTGTAATAAAAAATTCTTACATATGTTAGTTCGGAAAAATGACAAATATCTTTGATACAGTTACAAATTTTTCATACAAACTGTAGGCTACAGCAATTATCTCTCTTGTAGTATTTTTCAGACTTGTCTTTTTTAAGCCTGTGATGTGAATCTGCACATAGGACATGGGTTACTGACCATGCATTCTGTAATGTACAATCAGAGAATGCCTTGGGTTGGAAGGGACCTTTAAGACCATATAATTCCAAGCTCCTTACCATGCCAGGGTATCCTTTCACCAGTCCTGGTTGCTCAGGGCCCCATCCAAGCTAACCTTGAACACTTCCAGGGACAGGACATCTACAGCTTTTCTGGAAATCTGTTCCAGTGCCTCACCACCCTTATTGTGAAAAATTTTTATTTATTACCTAATCTATACTTACTCTCAGTTTGAAGTCATTACCCCTTTTCTTATCACTATATGCCCTTGTACAAAGCCCTCTGAAGCTTTTCTGTGGGTCTTCTTCAGGTATGGAAGGCTGCTGTGAGGTCTCCCTGGAGCCTTCTCCTCTCCAGGCTGCACATCACTTACTCTCTCAGCCTGTCTTCATATGACAGGTGCTTCAGCCCTCCGATGATCTTCATAACACTCTTCTGGACTCTCCCCAATATGTCCAAGTGCTTCTTATGTTGGTGGCCCCAGAGCTGGATGCATTACTCCAAGTGTGGCCTTACTAGAGTGGAGTACGGGGGGATTATCAACTCCCTCAACCTCCTGGCTATGCTTCTTTTTATTCAGTCCATGATACATTTGGCTTTCTGGGCTGTGATTGCACATTCCTGGGTCATGTCAGGCTTCTCATCGACCAAAACCCCCAAGTCCTTCTCCTCAGGGCTGTTCTCAATCCATTCTCTGCCCAGCCTGTGTTTGTGCTTTGGATTGCCCCGAGCCACTTGCAGGACTTTGCACTTGGCCTTGTTGATGTTCATGAGGTTTTCAGGGGCCCACCTCTCAAGCCTGTATATGTATACTAGAATTGGAAATAGTTGAAATTTTACTTTCCATTTCTTATAAGTGCTTTATTGGTAAGTCGATGTTGAGTTTTAATTAGTAAACACAAATTACTGTTGTATTTATCTCTATGATTGTTCATTGTTTTTTAATTTAATTAATATTATATTTTTAAGAAATCCTTGTGCTCCATTGCCCTAAGAAAGGAAAAGGGAATATGAAGCTATTTTAGTTCCAAGTCTTCTGTATTCAAGAAGTTCTTTCTATTTCCTGGGACATCCTGATATCTAAAAAGATTATAATGTTCTGACCTTAAAAACAAGGTTCTCCTTTGTAGAGAGTTAGCTTGTTCCTTTTCTTTTGTACTATATCTCCAGTGTATCAGGTTATGCTAATCTCTGTTGTGGTGTATTTATCTTTCTGCAAACTGCCCCATGCCATTGGACTGAGGGATAAGAAATCAACATTGTTCTTTCTGCTCAGTGCCTCTATGGTACGTTAACACATATGTCAGAGGTTCCTGGTGTAAAATTGCATTAAGCTAAAGTGGATAGTAGTGTAGAGAAATCAGAGCTGGAAACAATCGAAATGTCTTGCAAGCTGAGAGCAATGCTCTTTTGGGAGAAAGAAAGGGAATGTAAAATACTAGGCAATGTCACTTAGAAATTTCAAGACTGCTGTGATGCATTCAATAATATCACAGGGGAAAGGAATTTTCTTTACAAGAAACAGGCTGCCAGTTGAGACTATTAGCCATTCTGTTACCCCTACATAATAAAGCTAAATCATGTAAGCTGTGCAGATAACAGATGGACTAACAGAGATAAATTATTTGTGATGTAACTGATAACTAGGTTGAAGCTGAATTATTGTGAGAAATGGACTGTACTTTAAGAGAGCACTGAATAGTTTGCAAGATTAGGGAAAACTTGGCTTCCCAAATGAAAGCAGTGAGAGAAATGAAGTGCATCTTGTTATGAGCATGTACTGATCCATAAAGACAAAATACAGGGGTAAATGGATGACAGAGAACAGATTTCTTGGTAATAAATGGGAAGGTAATCACAGAAAAACACAATTTTCCAGTGCCAAGGACACACAGTCATGGTAACAATTATACCCATCTCCTGCAGACATATGTAATTTTCTGGACAAATTAAAATGTACAAAACTAATTATTTTTTATTTCTTGCTTTGTATACATACAGTTTTATGATTAATTTGTGATGACATCAGTGGTCATCATAGATCTTGAAACAGATAAACAGACATACCTGATTGCTTGATTAAGAACGAGTGACAGAAAATGAATATTGGAGATGACCAAAGCATGACTTCAGGGGAGATATGGAAAAGACAATATTAATCTAATGGTAATATTGGAAACTTGCTCACTTTGCATAGAAGAATCAATTAGTGATTCTATTTTTTTGCAGTATATTCTACTACTTTATAATTTAAATCTCATATGACTCATTGTAGTTTATTTGGTTAAACACAACAGTGATTGGTAAATACTGGCTTTTGTTATTGGGCAAAAATATTAATCTTTTCTGAGTTGTTTCGTGCTAATAAGTAAAGTGTAATCTCTTTCAAGCTTTCCTACATATCACATTTTTTTATGTTACTGATCTGTATAGGATGAACTTTTCCCAGACTCCAAAGATAGCTGAAAGTTATCGTCAGGGTAAGAACTGACTGTTCTGAAGCCTGCCAGTTTTATTCAAATCCTTTTTTTTTTTTTTTTTTAATTGAGCCAACTCTGCATTGTAGAGTGATTTTTACTCAGAGTATCCCAAAACCCTCACTCAAACCAATAATCATGTGTTGATAGGTGAAATTAGTTTCAGAATTCTAATGAAGCTCAGCAGCTGGGAGACAGACAGCTCATCTGAAGATTAAATGAGAAAAATTGCCACTTTTGCTGGTTCCTTTAGAAACTCATTTACATTCTGTCAGCTCCCATTAGGGATGGGAACTGCGAATATTGAGGGGAATATGCATGAATTCAGTGCTGAAATGGCCAATCGTGATCAGTTTCTTCTTGCTTACAAAGCTGCCAGAAGATTTTATGTAGTTATGCCTTCTGGAAACAGTGGGTGATAATCTGCTTGCTTTCAACTGTCTCCTAACATTTTGAATTTAACATAACCAAAAGAACCAATCCCCAGCATAACAAGGAGAACACAGGATAAAAAAGTAATCTAAATCTTGGGATTAATACTCCTGGAGCCTTCTATACAGTATTCTGTCCCTTTTGTTTTTCTTCCCCTTTCTTTTTCAACCATGTGTCTGTAAAGCTTTAGTATTTCTTTTTATGTGATAGTACCAACAGCAATGACAAGAAAGGTACCACACTATTCATCTTTCCCTGTGCTTGTTGCCACCCTGAATTTTTATGAACTTGGATCCTTATCATATTGACGAGTCTTCATGAAGTCTGCTGGCAGAGCCAACAGTAGACTAGGAATCTATAGCATGTAGGTGTTACCCATTTCTCCACTGGCTTTGGTTTTATTTATGTAGACCACAAGTAGAGGTGACTGTGCCAATGAAAGAAGTGCATTTAAGCATTCAACCAGGAATGTAAAAGACAATGTATAAGTGACTAGAGGAAGAGTAATGCTACTTTAAACATGGGAAAATGCGATGCTGTTGTGTTGCAGATTTTTGTTGTTTTCAATTTTCTTTAAATAAAGGTTGCAGAAGATTAATAAGGGCATGGGAAGGTGGAGTAAGATGCTCAACAAATGTTCTTCTACTGCACCTGCAGGAGAGTTTGATGACAAATTCACAGTTTCAATGAAACAGCCATATTTTCTGTTTCAGAAATAATTAGGCAAATTCTAAATGGAAAATGATTTTTTTTTTTGTTAGATCTGTAGGTTTGAGTAGCTTATTCCTGACAATTCTAAGAGAAAATAAGATCCTTGATGCTGTTGATTTTTAATAAAGCTGAGGAGATTATTATGAATAGTCTGGCACTCTGAAGAACATACTAGCATCATTGGAATGGAACAAGACAGTTCTACAGGACATGCTAAATGGCTTGAATCACACAGGCAGAAACGTAGCATTTGCATTACACTTACAAAGAGAGGACTACCAAATGCAAATGATTTTGCAAAAGCAGACATAATAAACAGCTAAATTTATCATATATTTTGAAAGTGATGCGGCATAACTTTATGGTGGTAATAAGTGTGAATACAGAGATTACAAACAATGAGAACAATCGGAGATGTTAAAGGATACTTCATACATCTTCACATGTAGAGTTTCAGCTGGTGCAATGCTTTCAATTTATCACCTGATAATCCTTGCTTCCTTGGTCCTTACTTCCACCCCTCTAAAGTGTGGGGGTCGGTGATGCCTTTGGTTAGGGGCGAACAGAAGCATCCCCTGGGATGCTTTGTTTCCTTGGTATGGTCTGTCCCGGTTTGAATCTCCCGGTTGGCTGTAAGCCTCGTCACTCCCCTGGCATTCTCCCATTGGTCCCCATTCCCTAATCCCACCTTTCTCCCTGGCCCCGGATAAAACGAGGGCCCTCGTGATCGGGTTTGAGATTTGCTTTGGGAGTTCGGCTGTACAGCATGGAATAAACCATCCAGCAGGATGAAAAGCGAATCTCCTTCCTGCCTCTTTGTCACCTGTCTGTATTACCGAATATGCCCCAGGTTCTGTGGGCTTGCGGGAACCCACAGAGCCGGGCAAAAATTACGGTAATACTAAAGTACATAGAAAAATAATTCAGGATTTCGAAAAGAGCTAGAAGAATGACAAAAGTTTTGGAAACCCCATTTCAGAGCTTTGGAGTGAAGGGTTTAGCTAACTGACATTTATAAAGTAGTTTAAGAAATTTCATTATAACATATTTACAACTCTTTAAAACACTAGAGAAATATGAAAAATAAAAATCTCAATATACACTCTACAGATGTCCTTCAGAATCAGATACTATTTCAAATGCATAAAACTAACACAAACAAAAAGCAGAAAGCAGATTAATGTAGTGTCAAGAAACAGCATACAGTATCAATCACTGAAATAGCCAGTATATGCTAGTGGACTCTTCATCACTGAAATCTAAAGTATCCTGGTAAAAAAAGTATACAGTACTTTCCACAACACCTGTGTCAAAATGTATTTGATAAAATACTAGCAGCATTTATGTATATGCTTAGCATTTCAAAATTTTGAAAGGTATACTAATTCTTACATCCTAAATTTGTAATCTATATAAAAAGTAAGTTCGTGGGAGTTAACATCCAGACAGCTTTGTCTCTATCCCCGGTAATATCATGGTACAGATATTGTGGAAGTTATGTCAAGGCATGTGGATGCCAGAGAAGTGATTAGAAACACTGAGAATGGTTTCACAAAGGGAAAATTGTGCCTCAGTAATCTGGTGGCCATCTACCATGGACTGACCACATCAGTGGATGAGGGAAGAGCTATGGATGTCATTACCTTGGCTTCTGTAAGGCCTTTGAAGTGGTCCCACACAACATCCTTGTCTCTAAATGGGAGAGATAGGGGTTTGATGGATGGAATATAAAATGAATAAGGAATTGGACAGATGGCGTTTTCCAAAGACTTGCAGTCAACAGCACCTTGTCCATAAGGAGATTAGCAACAAGTGGTGTCCCTCAGAGGTCTATACTGGGACCAGTATTATTCAATATATTTATTAACAGACACTGGGATTGAGTGAACCCTCAGCAGGTTTGCAGATGATACCAAGCTGAGCAGTGCAGCTAATTCACTTGAGGGAAGGAATGCCATCCAGAGGGAGCTTGTCAGGCTGGACGAGTAGGCCTATATGAACCTCATGGAGTTCAGTAAGGCTAAGGTCCTGCACTTGTCTTAGTATTGAGACATAATTAGGATGACTTCAGAACTGAGAGATGATCCAGATTTTAATTACACTTGAATCTATGTGCAAGGGTTGTTTTAGGAGGTTAATGACTGGTAGATTTTAATTTTCAATTATTACCCTAAATCATAATGAACAATACTTGAAGATAATTTTCTTGTTTTCCTGATTTGGTTATTGATACCTGTAATAGAGTGATAGTTGAAAAAAAGAAAAAAAAAAGAGTTGAATTTATTGATTTTTGTCTGGAATTTCATGTATATAGAGGAGATTTACATAGATAAATGTTATGTATTTGCATTGCGGGCATGTCTCATTCTTTTCACTGGCACTCTTAAGTTAAGAAGCTTTCTTCATTAATTTCCATACAGGTCAATGACCTGTATAACAGCTCTGAACTGTAAGCACTCTTACACTCTATAAATTGCCTTACATATTAAAAATATCATCTCCACACAGCAAACTATCTGTTAATGAATAGTTGAATGACTAAAATGCATATTGAGAAATGGATAAAGATTTTGTAAGGCAATTAAGCTTAGCATTATGCTTACATTACTCTGGTATTTGCATTAGAAAAGACTATTGTACAGTAGGAAAAGTGATATGAAGACAGATGTGTCATTATTGTGAAACTCAACAGCCTTCATAACTAACTCCTCTGTTCTGTTTATACCATGCTGCAAAATAATTTGTTTTGAAGCTATAACATTCAGTATGTCAAAAATAAACATTTATAAATGCACTACTGATTTACAAGGGAGGCTAATAAGCCTGTGAAAACATATTGACCACTTGTACCAGCTGTTTTACAAGAGTGAAAAAATGAATCTGTCCTACAACAAGCAAACATATAATCCTCTTTCAAGTAAGAACCCAAGTTTCTTCTGATATAATTGTATTTTGCATGAAATTTTTGTTACTGCTATTTAACATCTGTGTTGAAGTATTGCTTGAAGAACAACTCATTGCACTATAGGGTGTATAAAATAGAACTCCACAGTCTATGAGATAGTATTTATTTGAAAAGAAAGGTGATAGAGGAGCAAGGAGGTGGAATTCCAGTGAAGGTTTTGCAGTAGAGAAAATAGGTTGAACCAAAGCATCAGGTACGTAATAATTTGGTGCCGTATTATCCCAAGCACAGTATTTTCTTGAAGTTTAGGAATTCTATAAAAAAATAATCTGATGTAAACCTTGTAAGTTTTGTAAATGAGCCCTAAATATATGGCATGCTTAGGCTCCTGGTAATTTACCTGCAGAATCCATCAGCAGTTTTGGCTTCCTAGGAGTGCAGTTCTGTAAGTGTGTCTCTGCATGGTGCCCAGAGCCATGCTCTTGTGCTGAACAAGCAAGACCTGGAAGTGAATTCAATATAACTTTGAATGTATTGCTTTGGGATTTGTGCTAATGTATCTGCATGGTATTACAGTGTGCACTGTTGACATTTTGGAGATAGATGGGCTGAGGGAGATAACTCGGCTGGTGCAGCTGCCAGACACTTTGATTGCCACAGGGCTGAGGATCCCACAGCTCCCCAGTACTGTGACACCAAGCAATTTTTCCATATTTTCTGGTCTTGAACTACATGGATTGAACCCAGAAACATGGATTCTGGGGTTTCTAGGATGCAAACGTTTTAGACAACCCACATCTTCCACTATTTTGACAGGGCTCTGTTTTCTTTCACCAACAAGAAATAGTTATTTTGGTTGGGATTTTTTGTTTCATAATATAATTTCAAAATATAAAATCTTTGATTAAATGGAATTTTCTGTCTCTGCACAGTTCTAATTAGATATGAAGAAGAGAAAAAAAGATGAAATTATGAGAAGATTAATAATGAATTCTTGCTACCTCAGAGCCTCTAGCAGCTATCTTCTTTCAAGCTGTGAGGTAGAAAATGAGAATTCTGGCAATGAAAAAAAGAGACCATAACAAAAAAGTATAGTAGTTCCCCTAAAGCAACATTTTTCATCCTTTCCAAGTAGATGTGCTCTTATTCACAGTTAAATTTTCATTACCACCTCACTTACAGTTGCTGTAAAAGCAAGTTCAAAAATGTATCAGTGAGAAGTCAATAGAATTTACTTGTGCGATTCTGGAAAGGTCATCAGAGAATACTTTCTCCTGAGATTACAGTTTTAAGGAGCAGGCAAGTGAGATTATCTTCATTTCAGATGGTAATTACATTTTCAGCACTTCAGAAGCACCCAGTTGCCTCTCCTGACACCATAACTCTGGGAAGGTAAAATGAAGTACCTTTCCTTCACTTGTATCTATTAGATTGTATACTGTGATCCTCGTGTGTTTGGTAATATGCTGAACGTATAAAATATCATTACTCTGGTCAGTTAAGAAGCACCAATCTTTTTTCCACTGTCATTTAAAACTTCTAGGAGGTTTGAAAGTTTTGCCCTTACAGAAGCCATACCCTATTGGGCTATAATTGCATGAATGCTGTTTTTAATTAAATTCGAAACCAGTTTCCTTGGAGCAAATATAAGACCCACTGGTCTGTAATACTAAGGCTCATATATGGCTTTTCTGTTGCATTTTTAACCTAAGATAACAACTTCCCAATCTTTGGGAACAGTGTGTGGTTTATTAAGGATATATTGCATATCTTCATTGCTACCTCTGCTGTTTCACACTTCAGTTCCTTCAGAATTCTTTCATCAGCACCATCTGGTCCCAGTGATTTACTGCCCTTGAATTTTTTTTTTTGTTGCTCAATAACATCTTCCTTAGAGGCATCAGGCTTTGTTAAGTCCACTCATTAATTTCTTATAAAAATTATCTTTGAGTCAAGAAATTTCCTCATTGCCCTTCGTAGCAAATATGAGTGTAGAAAGCTACTTTTCATTTTTGCCTTGCTTTCATTCCTTTGTTCATTAGTTGATAGTTCAAAGGACTAGTAGTTGTGCAGTTTTTTTGCTGGTTTCTGAAAAAGCTTTAGGTTTCTTCCTGCCTCTTGAAGATGTTTTGATGATCGTAGTCAAACTTCTTCCTCCCTTATTTTCTTCCCTAATTATCGTATTATTTTTCCTTTTGTGCACATTTCTTCTGAGCTTAATGGTAGGACTATGCTTATGTTGATGTGTAGTTACATTATGTTAATAAGCTCTCAAGAAAATGAAGATTCGGTATATTTTGAAGCTGTATAGTATGAAGAATTAGCATATTATTAGGAATTTCCTGTGCAGAATGAATAATTCTGTGGTAAGTGGGGTGTGATTTTGCACCTACATTTCTTACCAAGTGCCTGGGTAAATGAATGTAAAAATTTCCCCCTTCAATAAGTCTGGGCATATGTGCTTATGAGCAACTTGGGGCAGGGAGAAGAGTCTAAGGCAAGACCTCTGGATGGGCAATGCTTGATCTCTAAAGAACATCTTTGGTCTTTGTCTCTGATCTCTGCAATGCATATGGAGTACAAGGGGAGCTTGAGAAATGCACTTGGCATAGCCTGACCAATAAGTTTTGTCAATCCTGGTAGGAAATCACACACTCTGTCCTGAGCTGCGAGTGGTTGTCTCAGAGCTGGGCTGGGCTCAACTCGCAGGAGCTGGCCTGGGCTGGTTTCAGGTCCTGCCTTGGAGCCATGTGCCTATTACTTTCCCTGCCTGAGGCTGAGCTCTGCCAGTGCCTCCAAGGGAAGGGTCTGGCAGACTCAGGGGATCCTTGCCCAAATAAGATGAGCCCCTGTGGCTGAGCCTGGGGAGGCTGCAGGGCCACGCTCATGCTCAGCTGGGAGCAGCCAGATGGCAGGAGCCCAGGGTAAGGAAGAATATAAAAATTGCCTGAGTAGGACCCCCAAGGCTCAGTGGGGGGGATTCTCACCATGAACATCATATTCCTTCCTGTGGAAGTCTTAGATTATTAATGACATATCATGTATCACCTGCTTACATATACCCAGTGCTTTTTGAGAAAGATTGAAACTTTCAAACATCAGATCTAGAGGAAAGGTAAATATAAACCAGAAACAGTAGTGTGCTGTTTACATACAATTTTAATTGTATTATTAACATAGTTTTTCTGTTACAATATGATAATTTATTCCTTTAGACTGTTAAAGCACTAACAGACAGTAAATTCCTTGCTCCATATAGCTGGTTTCCTTTTGCTATAACAAAATTTTGGATGTAACATTTTTAAGCCTTAAGGCTTAACCCAAAAATTTCCAGCTGTGTCGGCTTTGCAACAAAGTCTACATAATCACTTCTCAACCCCTGACTGCTGAGTCTGGGCCCTGGTTCATCTTAGCAACCTCCATCTTTCTCTGGGTGGCTCAGGTTCCATCCTTACTGTCATTCCAACTCCTTGCCCTACCCTTTCATTTTCCAAATGTGAACAGGTCCTTTATCACCTCCATCATCTGGAGGATTTGGGTGACTCAAACTGCAATAGCTGAAACACAGAAAACGTGGGACTTTCTCCAGATGACCCAGCTGCAGCCTGCTAGAGAAACAAAGCCCACTGGAATGAGTCACCATACAAGCAGCAATAACAAAATGATGAGGTCCCAGGATTCTTTTGTAGTTCATTACATATTCAGACTCACATTGTTCCCTAAGACAGCTTTTTCTCTTAACCAATAATTTTTAACTGTAGGGTGGAAATATTCATAATACCTGAGAAATGTACTGACTATCCTGATACAGACAGACATGCTATAAGGATATAAATTGCTTTCTTTGATTGTATTACTTCATGAAAAGATACTGTCAAGAGGAACTTTGATGTTCCTACAGTGTTTTTTTTTGACTAGGAAAATATGAAATTGCTAAAAGCTAATCAAATATTGTCCTGATGTTTTACATAACTATAGCCCAAGCTCAAGCCAAGTGTATAGGAAATAATGGAAAGTGCTAGCATACTCTGTGACAGCTGACCTTTTTTTTAATCTGGACACAAGTTATTTGGCCCATTGGCATGTTTATTTATTTTATATGATGCAAAAAACCCACTGCAATTCAAATGGGTAATTATTACTGCCTATTTGGAATTGCTATGTGTTGTTCACATTCTATGTAATATCAACACAGAAGCCTGCTACCATGTCTTCTTTATTAAGATAGTTTCTTTATTCTACACAGTGCTGGCAGTTAATTTAAAAACAAGCATCACCTTTGAATTCACTTATTAAATTTGAAAATAAAATGGCAGTATGATAGTTTGATTCATTATTAAAAGCATAATGTCCAAAATTAGGCTTTACCGAATAGCTTTTAAGGAATTAAATGTTTAAAATGTTATTGTAATTCTACAATATTGTAATTGTACAATGCAACTGTAAAACAGACTCCACCTTATTTTGTACAAAGATATGAATAAATACATCTATGCAATTAGTTGGTATTTACACAACTATCTGCAGACATAACCAACTACACTTATCTTGGTTTTTGTGTGTTTTTGTATAATCGTCTATTGACAGCATTAAAAATGAAGGAATGGTGTAGAACAGTATACACAAACAATATATACATGTATACTTCAGATAAATATAAACCTTTGTATACTTCATGCATGTATGTATCTTGATGTGACAGTCCAAAGTCCAATGACACTTTTCAAATGTACTGAAAATAGTACTCAAGCAAGAGCTTAGCTTCAAAATGTAAATGAAGCAGATTCTAGAAAGACATATATAAATATATACACATGCACATGCATACATATGCATACATATATATGTGTATATATATTGCTGTGGCCTCAGATAAAGTTCAGTATTTAGTCATACTGTGGAATGGACCATTAGAAGGAAGAGTTCTAACATATGGTTTTGAATTTTAAATTGAATTCACATTTACCAATTTGTGAAGTGGTATTCAAAGAGATGTTGCTTGTTTCCTAAACCTGTCTTTTGCCTCCAATCTTGACCTAGTAAAACACATGTGCATATGCACTGAGCATACACATAGTAACTGATGGTCATTGATTAGTTCACAGAATGGTCTGTTCACTAGTGTAATACACTGTATTGTATTTGAATTTAAAAAAATATATATTCTTTGTCCTCATGCAATTCATAGCACTTTCTGTAAGGAAAAAGAATCATAGTGAGGTCACAAGTCGCTAATCCCATCTATTTTCACCCAGTCAAAGCTTGATTTTTTTCTATAACTTTGATCTATGCATTTTAATTTTAAATGATCAGGAGTTAGCATTTCACTCTGTCTGGTGGGAGACCACTTCAAACACTGCACAGCCTAAGCATTAGAGAATCATCTTCCTATTTATCCTCGCTTACCTTTATATGATTTTAGAGGTTGTTCCAGATATGCACAAAGAATTTTTTAACTTTTCAGTATAGCTGTTGTATTTTTGCTTGAGTATTTAGCAAAGTTAAATATATTTAGCTCTAAAATCTATTTCAAATGGATTTTCTGCTTTAATACGGAAATTCATAGAACAACCTACAATGTGCAATACCATCACATATTTGTTTTGCTGTAAAAATTAATTGTTCCTATATGGTGAAATAGGGAATCTTAGATAAGGAGTACAGTTATTTAGGTAAAAAGAAAATTGCAGTCACATTAATGGGGATTGCTGAAAAATATTCTAATGATCTAACTCTTGTTCTTCATAGAAAACAAAAATGTGTCACATTCCTAGGAGAATTAACATTTTCTTAAAACCATATGCTCTTGACTTATACCCACAGTAGCTACTGCAGCACTTTTTCAGCTCTACCAAACTTTAATACAAAAGGTGATCTGAATTTGAATCAGATCCAAGCTTTCTACCCAAATATTGCAAATCCATCAGAATCAGCATCACTAATTCTGTAATAGAATAGATATTTTATGAAACCTGACAACATTAGTAGAGATTTTTTACAATTGCAGATTAAGCCTTTTATGGACAATCACAAATGACAGTCAGGTTCAACGGAACAAAGATTTCATCTCATATTAGTTTCTGGCAAGTCAATTTGCAAGATTATTTTTGCAGATTAAATTAGCTGTATTGGGAGGTCACCCTCTTACTTCTAAATCAAGAAAGAGAGACAGTTGCATAATAGCATAATGCTGTAGATATATTATTAACCAATCCTTCACAATAAGGAAATTAGCTATTCACCAAAAAGGGGTGAATAAAATAAAAAGGTATTTTATAACACAATGAATATCTCTTGGAAGAAGCTGGGGAAAGGCCAGCTGAATATCACTAAGAGTGCAACCTGTCTGTATCTTAGTATTCAATCTCTGGAAAATGTAAGATTTTAGCTAAGAGTCAGAGAAGGAAGATACCACAATTCAAACTGGCTTAGGATCTATCTATTCTGGGCTGCATGATATTCTTAAAAATGTGAGTTCAGACTGGACTACTTAATTAATCAGAATCTATCAGTCCATCAGTAGTTGGTGACTTATAACATCCAGGCAAAGCAATGAATTTGGATTTGAAAATTGCCACTAAATTTACACTGATCCTAATGTTTTACGTATGTTTATGTTTTAGAAGTGTAGTTATTTTTTACTTCCGAGAAAAGTTCTGGATACAATTATTCAGTATATTATAGGATGTGCACAGAGACTGAGACAAAAAATTCTGGGAAAAAAAAGAAGGAAAAAACCAAGTAATCCAATTTACAAACAAGCCATATCTTGAATTAAACAATCTCTTGTCTGTTTCTCAGGAACTTTTGCCATAGATCAGAGAAATCTGTTTGAATCTTGTCTTCCACTTGTCCAAAACCTGATTATCTTGCAGGGACAACACTTTCTCACACCAAAACAATGTATGCTGTTATGAAAAAGACATGAAAAATCAAAAAACCTAGAGATTCTTTGGGCTAACTAAAGAACCTTTCAGTCCTCCTGCAAAGAGTAATGGGGCTGAAAAAGGCATGCCAAAGGTCAGCAATCAGTATTTTTTAATTTACTTATTTAGATTTACCAGCAATAACAAACACCCATAGAGAAGTATTTAACATTGTTATCTATTCAATTAATTTATCACACTAAGATCCTTGGCCAAGAATGGAACTCAAAAGCAGTGTGATAGTCAAAGTAAATATAATAACTGGCATGTTTTTTCCTCACAAAAGCATTTGTGTTTCATCTGAAAGTGCAAATGAATACACACTAGGGAAAGGTTTCCTGTTTTATAACAATGTTTAGTCAGTGACATTATCTCCCCTCCTACTTGCCTACTTCTCAGTACAGATCATTGTTGGACTCCTTTCCTACATCATGGGTGCCGCATCCCTGACATTGTTCAAGGTCAGGTTGGATGGGGCTTCAAGCAACCTGGTGTAGTGGAAGGTGTCCCTGCCCATGGATGGGGGATTGGAACTTGATGATCTCCAAAGTCCCTTCCAGCCCAAACTGTTCTGTGATCTTTAACTCATTTATTCCAAAGACTTTCTCTGATTGATAGAAACCTCTCCAAATGTGTGTTTTCCTCTCTAATGCCATGTGACTGCAGTTCCTGATTGGCAGGTGGTGAGTAATGGATGGTTTATTTTTAAAGTAAATGTGCATAAGCACCGTGTTCTTGTTTCTGATGGCAAAATCAGTAGGGAACTGAGGGCCAGTATAGTAGCAAATGCAGTATCTACAAATTTTGCCAGCTGGAAGCTGTAACTAATAGAAATACAAAACCCAACTAGCCTTTGGAATTAACCATAAGTGGTCCTTTTAAGACAATCTTAGGCACTGACTGCTGACCACTGTGGAAGAAAATTAAGCACCAGATTTTTGAAAGAATCAGAAAAATGAGGAGGGAGGAAAGAGGAACAGTAATGAAGATATGGAAGATTTTTTAAGCAGCATTTAGCCAATTATATCCTTCATCCTTTTAATTTTGTTGCACTTTTCAGATTTCTGTTTAAAAGACAATTTTCCCTTAACTGCTTGAAGATAATTTTTGTGTTGTACATTCTATTGGTTATGTGTCTCTCATACTTTAGTTCTCACTTCTTTCATTGTCTTCTTTTTCGTTGAGCTATTCTTATTAATTTAATTATCTGCTTTTGCTTTCCTTTCATTCAGTTTTGCCTTCAGTTGTCCTTATAGTCTTCTGTCATGTCAGTTCCCTGCCGTTTAGTTCTTACTCCTTTCAAGCACAGGCAAAGGAAGCATTTGCCTTGAGTTCAGTGAGCTTTGGAAGGACCGTCAGCTATCTTTAAAATTTTCTGTGACAGGTGAAAGAGTAGCTTCCCCTTGCACTATGCCATGAGTGGCTGGTGCTGACCTCAGGAAAAATTCTTCCTTCCTCTGTAGTATATAGAAAATTTAGTACATAATTGACTAAAGAACACTTTGGTGGGTTTGGTGTGATCCCCCTCCACCCTATTTTAAAAATTTATTTTTGGTGGGTTGTGAAACAGTAATAAGAGTTCCAGGAATCCAAGATCAAGAAGAGAATCTGGGACCCACACTGTAATACCTCTCACTAACTTGCTTACTCCACTATCTCTCACTACCTTGGTGACTTTACCCTGTCATACCCTAGCCTATATCCCACAGGCTTATGGAACCAGAGTAATCTAGAGTATGAATAACATGGACACTAAAGTACTAATACAGTAGACATCAGTATTGATTTTGGTAGTAGTGAATCTGTTTAGACCTCTGTGCACTACTTAAAACCTCAGCGTCTAATGTCCAATCTTCTTATGAAAATGAGAAAATTTCCAGGGTATTAAGGTCTCTCTTTTCCTTCTGGAGAGGACCCACACATCCCTAATCCCTTGCCTGCAACATATCTATAGAAGCCCTTCCTGTTATCCTTAATATCCCTGGCCACGCTCAATTCTTACTGGGCCTTGGCTTCCCTAAACTTGTCACTAGCTTCCCATACAATTCCCCTGTATTCCTCTCAGGCCATCCATCATGTCTACTTCCTGAAAGCTTCTTTTTTCATTCTGAATTTGCACAGTAGCTCCTTAGCTATCTGAGGCCTCCTGACATTTTTGCCCAGTTTTCTCCTTGTTGGTATGCATTGCTCCTGAGCTTGGAGGAGGTGATCCTTGAAATTCAGTCAGCATTCTTTGGCCCCTATACCTTTCAGGGCTCTATCCCATGGGACTCTACCGAGTAGGTCAGTGAAGAGACCAGAGTCTGCATTCCTGAAGCCAAGGGCAGTGAGCTTTCATATTTGTCCTGCTTTCCTTTAAAGTTTTAGAGTATTTTAGTGACTTTGGAGAAGCAGCAGAATGACCTAATAGTAAGACTGGGATTAGGATTCAGGTCTTTGGAGTTTCATTCCTGTTCCTACGTACCTTGAAGAAAATAGAGAAATTAAGTCTCAAGTACACCAAATTGCAATTTCTTTATTTGATCTATCTGGAAACAGCAGCTTAAGACACTGGCTGAGTAATTCTCTGTCAAAGCAATAAATGATGACTTTACACATATGCACACACACATATATATGCCTGGATATTGAACAGTTTGACTGATCTCAAACTATCCGGCTTCAAAGTAGCTCCTAACATTATAACTGGTTTGTCTTGAATATCTGGATTTTAAGTGGAACCAAGTAAGAGGCAGAGTGCCATCAAAAAGTACTAACAACAAAAATATATCTGCCAGTAAACAGACTGGATGCTAATTAAATCTTTTCTCCTCTGCCCTAGTCATGAATCTTAACTTATTCTTGGATGAATATCAAAGCTAATCATCATGTTACTACTTCAACCTTCTCTTCAAAGCAGTACCAAAAGTGGACCAAGGATGAATAGAATTTACATTTTGATTTAGTAATAAGGTATCAATACTCACAGAGACCTTTCCCCCTATCAGATAAAAATATGATAAATTACTATTTTATTTCAGGTTTAGTGTATTCTCTACTTATTTGGCCCTATTGCTGAAAATGCTTCTATATATTCCTGAATGTAAAACATGTCTGCAGTCCCACTAAGTTAATGGGATAATTTATACGCTTTTGGTTAAACAATAGTGTTTGCATAAGAGCTAGAAGACTGTATTTGTATGAAGTTGTCACTTGGACTGACAGCCATATGAGCAGATTACTCATTTGACAACAGTGATTTATAATATTCATCTAAATTCCTTTGAGCTTTGTTTTCATCATTTGTTTCATATGACAAAATAAATAAATGGGCAAGTAGAAAGTATTTTTCCCTTTTTTTTCCCCCAAACTTAAGTCAACCTCACAAATTATGGAGCTTTATCCCTGGACTTTTCATTCAAATATCTTGAAGGAGTGAATAATCTTTTTCAGTGTTACCTTTCTCCTGATTTCCTTCACTACTTCAGTCTCCATGGAAAACTACAGAAACTTGTGCTGTGAGCTGCAGCTGGGAACAGGGCAACCTAAAATGTTCACTGTATTTTCCTCCTGACAATATAGCAGAGAAGGAAAGTGAATGGCTGTTAATAATGTGCCCTGTGTGAGTACTTGTTCCACCCTTACTGCTGTGGTATCCTTTACCTTACATCCTTTTTAATGCTGATACAGCTTATTTATGAGTTGAAATCATATCCAGAACAGAGTCATGCTTGTGTTCAGGAGTAAAACAGACAAAATATCAGATTCCTAAGTCAGAATTATATTTTCAGATCCATAAGAGGCTAAAACTCAGATGGGGCACTAAATTGCAGAGATTATTTCATCAGCTGATACATGGAATGTGCAGAATATTAAGATATATAACTGTGGACCAATGTCTAAAAAATCTGATGTTACTGTAGACCCCACAGAATGTCAATATATGCACTCCTATCAATAATAGGTTTATTTCATGTTAAAATCACATCATTGCCATTATCCTCCTTAGGGCATTTTAAAGTTTTATCCAGTAATGAGAGTCATACTTTATACTTAAATTTTCCTATTACCCCAACCCCACTCCCAGATTCCCCTTGTTTCCCTGAGCTGACACACTCCCCACAGCACCAGCATCATTAAATTTTTCTGTGCCAAAAAAACTGGCACAAATAGTGGTCTGAACACCTACAAATTCAATTATTCACTGAAACAGCCTGCAGACAGAGAAGTGTTTATATCATAGTTTTACAAAAAGAGAAATTGATGAAAAAACATGAAGTGTCTTGTCCAGTACCATGGATATGTCAAAGCTAGTGCCAAGGTTGGATTCACTCATGATTCATATCCCTGTTCTCTAAACACAAGAAGATATCACTCAAGGTCCATGAAAGCCCTGACTGCAAAAAAAAAAGGAAACCAGCATGTTTCTGCAATGTCTCATAATATCCTAAAATCTTAGGATACGGAGAAACACAGGTGAGCATGGACCAGAATGTGGGTATGAAAGCCATGGTTAAGTCATAAAAAGAAACAGCTGCTTGGGTCAAAATCTTGCGTATGAAACTGCAGGAGCACAAGGCAGAAGCATATAACACTCCATAGGAAACTTCAAGTTAAAAAAATTTTCAACCCAAAAGATAAAGAAATCCAAGAAAATTCTCATAAAAGCATGTGGCATTTATATTTGGAAACTGCATTGGTTTAAAGTAGAAATTATTCTGGACTTCAACAAGGACATAGCATGTGATCTAATACTGTGTCTTCCTTGAAATTTATCAGTCATAATTCAGCTGACTATTTCTATTTCTTGTTTCAGTCTAAATCGGTTTTTTGGTCTATTCTACTTCAGGTCCTCTCTTCCAGTCTTCTCTTTAAATCACGTAGTTTTTTCAGATGCACCTAGCTGCTTCACATTTTAAATCTCTTCAAGTTTTAAATCTCTTCAAGTTTAATTAAGCTCACCATTTTCATTGTTCACTTAGAGCTGCATCAGTTTTTTTTGAATTGCTTTATTTTCTCTGTCTACTTTAATTTCTGGACTTAAATCATATCAGTTTTACATCAACTTTTCAATTACTTTTATCTCAGACATCTATTTTTACATCTTGCTTTAAATCACATCAACTTTCATACTGATGTAAATTATATAACGTATTACTTGTTCTTGGTATATTGACTTAAAAAGGATTTCCAATTTGTATAAATCTCTGTATATTTGTTATGTTTGCAGTACTTTTATGTGCCATGGTGAATTAAAAATTAAATTGAAAATTATTTTCCATTTGGAAATTTGTCACTGGCAACATAGAATTCTTAAAATAGAATGTTTTTCCTTAACAAAGACCTAAAACAAATCTTCTGAAATGAATGGGAGTCTTTCCAAGTAGCATTTAGGAAAAATGCAAGGACAGCATTTTAAAAGAAATATACTCCCACGTTATTAAACTCAGATCCATTTTCACAGGAAAGATCAAATATGAGATAAATTTAGGATAGAAGTTAAATTTTAAAATAGACATAAATTATGAACTGAAGCTATTTTAGTAACACCTGTTTCTAAATGACAAGATAAGTAATGTAAGCAAATATAGCTTACCAAGCTGAGCTGAAAGAAAAGACAAGACTACGTTTGGCTCTGACAATCAGAAAGGCAAAAAAGAGTTGACTAACTCCACTACAGTTACTTCTCTAGAAAAGAAATATATCTGCTTTTTTTTTCTGACCCTGAAGACAAAGAATCTAGGGTCAGAAATGGTGTTATGCCCAATGTTCTACCAATCTTAGTCTGGATTTTCAGCCATGTACTACCTGCTATATAGTTACATTTTTCAAGGTAAACATGGATATGTTAAAATCTTATTACTCAGCTACACAGAAAAATAGATTGACATGCAGACATCACTCTTTCAGCTTGGGGGACTTTCTGCTATTATCCTGAATTAGGCATCAAGTTTGGTGTCCTGCTAAATACAGATACCTGAGCTAGTTACCTTCAGAGCCAATGGAAAGAAAATGGCATGTCATGGTATGTCTCATCTCATCAGCTGAATGTCACCCAAAAAATGTCTCTTCCTTTGTGAACAAAAAGTAGTGACTAAATAAATTCTAAGGCAGTTAGCTCAGGCGTAGAATTCTGCACTAAAATTATCTTCAGCTAAGTAAGATGCAGCCCAGCCATTGTGCATAATGCACACTGCAGTGCACAGGAGCTCCCACAGGATGAGTATTTCTATTGTGCTCTGGTGTAGAATGATGTGGCAACGTGGCTGATGGTTTGTGCTGATCACAGATCTTAAGTTACATCAGTTTGATACATAATTATAAGGGAATGATCAACGTCCATACACAAAAAGATTCAGATAAATCCTAATCTTTATTAAATGGAAAATGGCTAAATAGCAAAATCAAATAAACACACCCAAAAAATGTAATGGTTTTCAAATTAATCTGCTGCTCATAAGTGAGAACAGCCCAGACTTCCAAGGATGGGATTGCTCAAAATTAGCATAGTAGTAATGTGATCAACAAGAGTATATAAGTACTTTGTAGTGATGACTTAGCCAAATAAAATGTATAGATATTCTGCACAAACACATATGCAATGTGTCAACCTAGAGAGACAAATGAATATTTGTGTGGTTGATCCTAGGAGGCATCCAAATCATTGTTCTTTCAAGTTAGAGAACAACGAAGGAGGTAAGCACAAGGAACTCTTGTTACCAAGTCCATGAGGAAGACTGGGAAAAAAAACCCAAACAAACAAAATAAGCGGCATCAGGAGCAAATAAAAGCTCCTTTTCGGGTGAAGGATTGAGTAGTATAAGTGCATCTGGAATAAGTGAGGAAGATGGAGGAAGATGACAATTCCACTTCACTGTCAAAGACCTATCAAGCCTGCTCACCTTGGTTACAGGAACTTAGCACCACCGAGGGCGGTAGATGTTGTTTCTAACAATACAGACTCAACTCCATGGACCTGATTTTTTGGTGTTATCATCACTCCCAAAACAATTTCTAATTCCCTAAATGATATAAATCTTAACCTATAGACAAATATATTCAGTTGTAATACTTACAAATTTAGCATATAAATTATTATTACTTTGAAATACATGTGTCCAGAGACTTGTTCAAAATAACAAAAACAAAACCCAAAGCTAAAGTGTGTGAATTACAACTGCTGCAGTTATCTGTGTATCAGAAATTCCTTAGTGTCTGGAAAGGAAACATGGTATGTTTTAAAACTGTCTGGTTAAAATTGGAGGCTTAAAATAATTATAACAAGGACCACTGAATGACTAATTATTGTTGCCTAGTGCTGTCTTGGGGTGACTTTATGATGTGTATCCCCTATCGCTACTCTATGCCCACCAATCTTTTCTGTGCCTTTAAACTGAGCCTGAGAGGGACAGAGGGAAAAAAACCCAACTTTTCAAAGCAGTTGTTTCAAGGACACCGACAGACAATGCTTGGGGCAGCGAGAGCAGGGGGGGAAAACACCCTTGGTTTTATTTCAACCAGCTTTTCAGCTCTTTTCTTTTTCTGGCGGGAGACGGAGAGTTGAACTTTGTTTTTCTGGGATTTTGTTTTTTTCTTCTTCTCTTCTGGACTGTTTCAACAACAACTGAACACACCGGGAGAATTTTTCCAGAGGTCCAGGAGGGTGGCCGCTCACCAGCCTAGCTCCGAGGAGGAGAGAGACCACACCTACAGAAGGACTCTGAAATCTTCCCAGGTTTTCTCTCCCCAGAGAGAGAGATTTCATTATACATCATTATTATTCCTTTACTGTGTGCTTGTTAAATAAATAGTTTTTATCTGTTTCACTTTCCTTCAAGAAATTTTTTTTTTCCTGAACCTGGTGGGGGGAGGGGTGGTTGCAACCTGACTTCTATCAGAGGATATATTCCTCCAAATTTGTCCAAACTAGGACAAGTGCCTAAAATGAAATGCATAATAAATCTACTTATAATGTAATAGATGCCTAACCATGACAATGTTTCCAATCAACAGTATAAAATTTTTAATAACAACATTTTTTCAGGGATTATCAAGAATTTTTCAGGGACATAGGAAGTTTGTCCGATCAGTAAGTTTTCTTAAAGAGAAAAAGACTTTTTTATTGGGCCTGTCTCCTTGGGGTATAAACAATGAAGTTTTTGTTGCCTAAAGTAAATGGGAAGGCAGATACAGAAGGAACAAGATTGTCAGGACAGACTCTTTGTCCTTTTAGTACAAAGATATTTCCTTCTTCTCTTTGTTCCTTCTCCATCCTTGCAGCTCTTCCCTAGGAAGAGGAAAAGGTGATTAAAAGCTTTGAAATTTCTTCCTTCTCCTTCAGTCTTGGATCAGAGCTGAAAGTCCTGCTGTAAACAATTCCTTCTGCACCTGACTGTAGGAGATAAGATGGAAAACTTGGTGGTGAAGAGAAGTGAACTCACCACTAACCAGCTGATGAAAAAGTGATTGATGTAGGACTTACGTATAAAAATGGAATCTGTGAAGTAGGTAGAATAGCTGAGAAAATGCAAGAACTGTACAGCTTAATTGATGAAATGAAAAGGAATTATGGTCTGAAGGGACAGAATTATTTTGAGGAACAGGTCTAATTCCAGAGGATCAGCATGAACAAATCCTTCAAGGCTGTCAGGGTGCTAAGCAAGGACCAAACTCATCTTTCTGACACATGCAAGGCAAATTGTATTTTTACATAAATCACTTCAGGAGTAACCAGGAATTCCAGAAGCAGAAGACAGGAAAAAAGAAGTCCTCTCAAAACTCCTCAGCTGTATGTTCATCTCCTTTCAGTAACCTAATATTAAAAACTGAGTAAATGGCAACATCTCTTAGAGCTGATTCTGACCTAGGTGACTATGACAAACGGGTTCAATCTGGACAGATAAACACTGAGTCCTATAGCTTCTTGCCAATTAGGGACTTACTGAATTTTTATTTTCTGTTTCATTAGACTACAGATTTTCACAAAGGTTGTAGGAATTTCAGAAGAGGCTCAGTTGCCTCAACTTAAACCTTCAGTTTCATTTTTGACACTCTTAAGTCTGGCAGATATGACAAAAGCAGTAAATCAGAGTGTACCCTTCTGCAGAGGCTGCTGAAGGTCAGGTGATGTGATACCTGTATTTAAGTACCTTGAAAATGCAGGCACAGGACAATATGGGGGGCCCCAGAACTGTAAACCGCCTACCAGTGGTCAACCACCTCCTATCATTGGAATACTGTGGTAACACAACAAAGGACATGTATCCAACATAAGAGAAACACATCACAGACAACAAATTCACATCTACATAGACTTGCAGACCACTGAAGCATGAGCAAGGTGTAAAGTGTATCAGCAAATATAAAAATGTTCTTAAGCAACTCCTAGAGGGAAGAAGGAAATCACCAAGATCATCATCATAGTCTCAAAAAACCTGAGGATTCCCAAAATAATATACTATACTATACTATACTATACTATACTATACTATACTATACTATACTATACTATACTATACAATAATAAAATATAATATATTAATAATATTATAATATATATGCATATATATTCCCCCTTCTGCCTTGTGCACTGAAATTGAACAGTACAGAGGGACATAGAATAGAGCAATACACCAGGGAAATTTGGTTTGTGTATTTATCCTTTTAAAGGCACATATTTTGAACTATAATTGCTAGTATCAGTGTAACTGGAGTAGAAATAATTCTTTGGTTAGTTTGTTAGATCTAACACTAAAAATATGTCCTTGATTTTGAGTTTAAAGTGTGTTCAATTTATTTTCCTAACATGCTTTTGAATGGGAAAGGCCGGTAGGGAATG
Source organism: Struthidea cinerea (assembly GCA_013397865.1). NCBI lineage: Eukaryota > Metazoa > Chordata > Aves > Passeriformes > Corcoracidae > Struthidea > Struthidea cinerea. The sequence continues at coordinate 56,143 of VZTI01002973.1, read as the reverse complement.
GATAAAGGAAAGCTATTATGCTCTACAAGTTAAAAAAAAAAAAAAATCCACTTTGGTTGAATGAGGACTGTGTGGAAGGACATCCTAATCCTATCTAATCAAATTATCTTGGAGGTAGAGTTGGGATAGAACACCATTTTGTGAGTTGGTGAAAAGACTTTTTGACCCAAGCAAAGCAAGGACTCTTCATGTCTAATCCTAGGTGCAAGACCTGATGAAGAGGTTTAACATTGCCATGTGCAGGAAATAGAGAGCTCTGAATAAAATGCAAACCGTTTTTTTTTTTTTTTATATTCACTGTAGATTCCTCATTTTTTAACACCTGACAGTGATTTTGTCTGGAATAGGAAAATTTATTATAAACTTGAATGTACCCTGTTCTTCTACCACACTTACTCTGAAGATGTGTGGCAGAATTGCCAGCATAAATACCATTACTCGGATGGATTTGGGTGTTTGTGCAGAAAAGATTTCAAATTTGTAACTATAAATATTCCTTTACACTGAAATAATTCCTAATTCCACAAATGCTTCCATAAGTTTTAGCTGAAACTATTCAGTACTTTACATGATTTTAATACCATAACCTGTCTAAAAGCAGCTTTGCTAATTAGACTGAGCTGGCTATAGAAGCAGTGGCTATTTTTATTGCCGTGATTATACACTCTTCTTTAGGAATGACAAAATCATAGAATCATTGAAGTTGGAAGAGACCTTCAAGATCATCTAGTCCAATGGTCAACCCAGCACCACTACAAGCACCACTAAACCATATTCCCAAATGCCACAACCAGACCCCTCTTGCACACTCTACCAGCTCCCTGGGAAACTTATTCTAATGCCTAACCACTCTTTTAGTGGAAAAAAAAAAAAAAAATCTAGTATCTAATTTGAACCTCTCCTGGAACAAGTTAAGGCCATTTTCTTTCATCTTTTTACTCGAGACTAGGCAGAAGTTTTTCAGATAGTTAAGAAAGATCAATGAGGTCCTCCCTGAGCCTTCTCTTCTCTAAACTAAACAATCATCAAGCTTTCTTCAGAATTTAACAAATTAAAATCTTTAAGAACCACGAGGAGTAGAGACATTTGACATCAGCCCCTTATATACAGCAAGGGCAATTTCAAAACACCTGAATCCTGACAATAAAAAATGACAGGAAAATGTAATGTAAAGTTTTACTGCTTTGTTAAGAACATGGCTGAAATGGCCTATAGATTGACCCTGTTTATAATTTTTGTGAATAGCTTAGAAATTTTTCAGTCATCAGTTACAATATTGAGGAAAGCTAAAATTGTACATTTCCCTTTACTATTTAGAGAGAGGCTTTAGCTCTTGTTATTTTTAATTACACCTCTACTTTGGTTACAGTTTAAAATCTGTCATCCAGAAATCCCTGAAGCTTACAGTGTTTCTTAGTCTGCTGAAAATACTTTTGCCTTTGGCTGCCCTTAGGGTTGAGGCTAGAAGAGCACAGGGAAGTATGCCAAGAACTTGAACGGATGCACAAAGAACTCTACCGGGTTTGTGGTACTTTAAAACATTTTCCTTGAAGGAGGGCAAATAATCATGAGAGAGTTTGAATATTGGGAAAAAAAAAAAAAAAACCACAACAAATTCAATGAGAAAAAATAATAAAATAGAAAGCACTTGTATTGATTTAAAGCTCTTGTATTCTACATCTGAGCGAAAATGTTAAACTCTTTTATTAAATACATAACACCTTTGACAATATAATCTATGAATGAACTGTTAATAATTACTTTGCTCAAAAGAAAAAACCTCCTTCTGGATTTATTATCTTCTAGATATTATAGTAAATTTGTTTTCATTACTAGCATCAATAATTTTTACATTTCCTTATGGAGCAATTTTGTTACTTTATTTTCCTCTCCTCATCTTTAATCTTGGCTGCAACTAAAAAGGTCAGAATCCAAAAGGTAAAAGAAACAATATTATTTTCCTCAGCTCTATAGCATGCAAGTTGATCTATGTACAGTGTGCACTGTCATTGTTAGTGGTCATTACTGTGTATATTCAGCAATCTGAAGTGTGTTAGAGCAGCATCTTAGATTGTGTTCAGTGTGTGGTACCTACAATTCTGCTTTCTGTCTGACACAGCTCAGATGAGGAGGTGAAACTCTAATAAGAATAAAAAACCAAGGCCAGGATCAAAAGTAGTTCACAAAAGGCTGGTACTAAAATGATAGCTATCTACAAAGACAAAAAAACCCAAACCCAACATCAAATTATATTAAAGCACTTTCTGAAGCATTTAGTTTTGAAAAAAATTATCTACTGAAGTAAACATTTTTTATGGAAACATATATAGGGAATATTTTTATTAAGAAATAATATTACTTTAAAGGAAGCCTTAGAGTGCTGAAAATCGAAAAATAAACATATAGAGCTTGGGTCTCCTAAAGAGAGTCTGGTTTTCCAGGTGCTTTGACCTTCCTTAGGGCACTCTACCACTCTGCAGTCCGAGAACTAAATTAAGCTTGGACGTTTGGAGTTACCGAGGCTCCCTGCATCCTCTTGAGTGAATCTGGTCATTTTTCTTTAAATCAATTAATTAAAAAATATTAGTTGCATCCCTAAACGTCAGTGTTTACTGCACCTCTCAGCAAGACCAGGTGTTCTGATTCCTTTAGATGCTGGATTTTACCAGAATCATCACAGCCACTGTAAAGGTGATGGTCTCCACATGAACAGGAAAAAACTAGGCTTGGCACAAGCACCAGTAAACAAAATATAGCAGCAGGCCAGAGCAGGAGAAAAACCAAAACAGAAAACCAAGCTGAGAATATAAACATGACCTAGTACGACATTCTAAAAATGACAGACACTCAGGACTGTTAACTATTTACCAGTCCTGCAATTTGCTAAATTTGATGACTTTGAAGAGGAATAGTACAAAGCTCAGTGATTTAGAGCACTGTAAGCAGTGTAGAGGTTCTATGCTATTACTCTGCAGAGAAATAAATTTTTTCTATTCAGGAAAAAAAGGGATGTGATGAGCATGTCAAACTAACAGGGAATTTCTGCTTTATATTTGCTTCAGATTAAACAGTAATGGATATTTGAGCTTCTGGACATGTATGTTATACAAGATATGTAGATTTTTGTGTCTTTGTTATGGCTCAGCTGGGTTTGTGGACAAGTAAAAGTGAACACCCTAGGGATGCGTGCTGTTGGAACACATAAGCAGTAAGATAAATTAGTGTGTATTTCTGATATTGCATAGGAAACTTACTTTGTAAAGTTCAAGAATGGACAGAAAAGATATCTTTTCTTGTAGGAAATGAGAATTTTAGAAAAAAAATTCTGCACTTCATGTTTATCATATAATGGCAATGTTTATTTCAATGTAGGTAGAGTGTGATGTATATATATTTAAATCTCATGGTTTGTTGAGCCACATGTAATAAACTCAGTGAATCACTGTATTTGAAGCCTTGAGAAGAATTAATTATAATCCCATATCCACAACAAGCTTCAAACACTTTAATTTGCATAGAAAATGCAAAAGCATTTTCCAGATCTTGACTGTCTCTGAAATATAAATAATTGCATTTTCAGTGGGAAGAAGCTGGTATTTTGCTTATCTATCATATGGTAGAGTAGTGACTTGCTCCATCCCTAGTGATCACACAAGTGAACATTATGATCTTTCTTCTTCAGTATTTTTTCTCAGTCTGCCCTCTTAAGGTAAAAGAGATACCACCCCTCTTAATTACTTGGTAACTTAAAAAGTAGTAGAACATACTCCTTAGAGTCACATGAGTCAGCTGTGATAAAGTAAAAAATGCCAGCAGCTTCTACGCCCTGTGCCTCTGTTTTATAGTTTATTTTCTAGATGAAAATACCTAGAAATATCCACATAAACCAAAATGCCCATAATTCAGAGGTATGCATACATTTTTTACAGTTTATCAAGAGAAGTATTTAAATGGATGTGTGCTTAAATTTTTTCTGGATACAAGTAGGTCATAGTTTCTCCTTGTTTCCCTTGACCAAATTTAGATAAATTATCAGAACTAGATCTTTTTCTTCATGCTGTTGTCAGCACACGAAGACATTGAAGACATTTTCAGCCAAGAGGAATATAAAAATAAGGGTGTAGAAGTGTACAAAGACGGTCATGAATATATCATACCAGAAAGAGCTAGCTATTTTAGGGTAACGTAGATGTTCTTCAATTTAAAAATGCATTACTGTGTCACCACATTTCTTCATATAATGTGACCAAACAATTTCCTCTAATTATAAATGCACCATGACAAAAGATTCCTGATTGGATTTTTCATATATTTCTATGGAACTCAGCAATAATGATAATTCTATGATGAACAGAAATTTGCAAATTCATTATTTTTATTTATTTACTCTTCTGATTGTTATCCTTATACAAATATAAAAGAACACTGAGTCAGCAGTAGTTAAATTTTCTTCAGTACATTGGATAGTTAAGCATATTATGCAGTTGGATTAGAAATGCTGGTAATTAGAGTTATTGAATCTGGCTGGAAACAATTACAATAATTTCCGTTGATTTTATCACAGTGCTCAAAAACGTTATCAAACATAAATGCATGAAATCCCACTAATATAAGGTTTTATTAAGGCCATAAAACAAAGCTAGTCAATGAAGGAAGGAACATAAAATAACCTATATTTTTATTGGTGTCTCTTTGTTTTTCTCTAAGCTCACGATGAGAGGATGTAAGCTTGGATTCAACCTTGGTGTAACTCCACTGAAGTTAGCTGAGATACACCAAACATGGTTTTGCCCCAGAGGATTTTAGATTCATTTATTTTAAATGAAGTCTATACATATTTTAAAATGAGCATTGCCCTTCAGAATGCCAAAGTAGTGAGTGTAAAAAGAAAGACATCCTGAAAGATAAAAGAAAATGTGTGGAATATGAAGTATTCTAGGACAGAAAGTCAAACAACTACATTTCCAGCCTCATTCATCTAAATCACTTTGCTTATGCAATGCCTGTGAATTAAACTCTGGTAAAGAAAGGAGAGGGGAAATCATATGCCCCTTGTGCTTCTGGTTGACTTGGAACCTTCCTAAAAGGGACTGCATCATTCACTTGTTGGGCATGCTGTCATACTCAGAAAAATAGAAAGAAAGAGATTTTGTCTTTAGATATGGTGCCACTCCCCAGGACAAAAGGGTGAGTAGAGTCTTTAGTTCACTTTTTTAATGTGTTTACAGCCATATAACTCCCATCTGAAGAGAGTTATAGGCTGCATAGAGATGTGCATGTTCAATCCTTCCTCCAAATCTTCCTTCCCAGTGTGTAGAAACATGGGAGAAAATGAAGAGGTCATGGAATGCTACCTTACACTGCTGTCAGAGATGGAAGTTAATTTTTGAAAGGATGTAAGGATCAGTTGCTGTGTTCACATTGCTACATGAATTGCAGATCTAGCAATGAACTTTAAAGTGTTCAGAGTCCCCTCTTCCAACTACCCTGTTGTTTTCTAGCCAGGTGTATGCCCTAGAGTCCCCCTCTTGGCTTCCAGCTGCTGCTTCAAAAGACTGCTAGTCTCCTGGAAGTCCTGAATTGTGTCTGTCAGCTTCATGACAAACTATGAGACATCATAGGGCAAAAAAAAAAATGGCTGTAGCTGGCTGTGTATGAGCTACTGTATGTACCTCCTTCTATGAAACACAAGGAGGGTATCACTACCATTTGCTGTAGTCTGAGTGGGATGGAGAGGAAGGCATAAAATATGTTTCTTTTTTGCTATTAGTTGAAAGGACTGAATCTACTTGCATGTGAGGCTACAGTGGAAACCATATCTCCATATCAACCATAGTTACAGGACTCTTTCCCTGAGGCAAACAGTGAATCTGAATTCTTGCTACTTGTGAGAGGTTAATAAGGGAATACAATTCCTTTGAAAAGTAAGGAGATTTTTGTCAGTTTTTGTTTATGTGTTTTTGTGCTTATGCAAGTCTATTCTCCTGTGGCATGTTCAGCAGGATTAAGCTTTCCTATAGTAAAGGCAGTGCTTTAGGAATCATGGTAGGCAAATTTACAAATAAGTACATTATATCTAAACAGGGAAGGAGGAGACGCCTGTTGGGCTGTAGCCAGCCTCCCCTACCAGTGAGCACATACACTACTGTCAGCATGAAGTTACAGCCAGCTAGGATGTGTGAACATGCTGCTTCTGTTTTACACAAGAAACTCTGTGATGTTCTTCAATATGCTTTGCCTGGAAGAACCACTATGAAGTAGTCAAATCACTTACACTAATGACATAATCAGGTTGAATTTGGTTGTATATTTGAAGACCTACAGTTTACAAATGCTACATATTTTGTTGGCTATGTCTCTATTTGTATTAATCAATTCATTATTAATAATTACAGCAACTACAAGTAACCTAAAAGTCAGTACTGAGACATCAGACCACAGATAAACCAATGTTAGGAATTCACTATTAATTCACTACAGATTAATTTTTCATGTTACCTCTGCTACAGGCTGGAAAGTGGGAACCAAAAGAGCCAATGTCCAAAAGGAGAGGAATTTGAGAGTCTGATAGTAGAACACGTTGAAGAGAAAGAAGGTTATAGTTAACATATGTGTCATAAATATGTCTTCCCTTTGCTTAGGTACTAAGCTGACATGTTGAGTTAGACATTCAGGTAAGATTTGGTTTCAGACCAGAAAATCTCTCATACAGGTATTTGAGTTAGTCTGTTGCAAAGGTTCAACTATGTCTCTTCTGTAGAACTGGCAGGATTTTGATCCATAGGTATTTTACAGAATGAAAGATGTAATTTTTTTTCCTTAAATTCGTATCAGTTTCTTCTGAGTTCTATAATGAGTTAGAGGAAGATCACAGTTACACAGGGATTGTTACACAGTTATTTTGGGATGAGATTTTGCAGATTATGTTTATGCTGGTATGTTTCTAGAGCAGCAGGTACAGACACGAGTGATTGGGAGACTACCAGCTGTGCTGAATGCATGCAGAAAAATACTTCTTCCTTCCTCTACTCTCCATTTGTTATTAGGAAGATTGATACTGGTTTCTCATGTTAAGTATTACAGATACATCAAGAGCCAGAAACTGTTACTGAATTACTTCCTTTTAACACAAATACATGTGTACGCTAATTTCATCTGACCTGAAGCCAGAGAATGCTTATAATACGAGTCTCTCTTTCCTATAACTTTTCTCTTCAACTGCAATTTTCATTTTTATTTCAGGAGTGGTAAAGACAGAGTAATCTGTAATCTGCAACATAAATCTAAACTGCATTATTCTTAGATTGAGAAACATTATACTGTTTATCATTTATTAAAAATAACAGTGCTATTACAGAACTAAAGCAGATGTTAACACCAATCTAACATAGTTAATTGGCTCATCTATTTTGATATCTAGAATTAGACCTCAACAGAAATAATAATTTGGAGATGAAGAGCTCAGATCTGAACCCATATTTAGATAGATGATCAGGTATCAGCTCTCGCTGGGAGTTAGAATTTTATTGGGGGAGGGGATTGCTTTGTTTTTGTGTCTTTGTTTTTGTTAAGTATTGCTGTAAATTGCTGATTTTAATTTTCTAGGAAAAAAATGCAAAAAGATGTTGTCCTTTAAATTTCATTAAATGAAAAATGCCTACAGTTAGTTCTTTCACTAAGGGCAGTACTCAGTCCTGTAGAGCTTCTTTATAAGCAGCACACTCAATTACTGCTCTGTGCTGTATTCTGACCTTTTTATTGGTGCCCTGTATGTCCTTTTCACTACATCTGGGATATGCTAAGCACACTCCTGACACAGACTGAAATTTATTGATCACATTATCCCTGAAAAGGTTTTGGGTTTTGTTTTTTTTTTTTTCCACTGGCTCAGCTCCCTGTTCCTTCTGCTGATTAAAAAATGTGATTCCACACCAAACAATGTGTGTCTTTAGTTGGCATTAGCTTATGAATTCATGCCCTGAGTCAAACAGTTGTTGGAAGAAGTCCTGGATCTCTGCTGTGACTCCCTTTGTGCAACATACACTGTATATGCTTCACTGAAATCTCTGAAGATCATGAAAATTTCAGAACACACACCTTCTGTTTTGATGAGTGAGAGGAGCCAGCAAGTGCTGGAAGGATTAAGAAATTTGTTTTCTGATAGTCTAGATCCACCTAGTGAGCATCATTTATCCTGATTTCTAACTAGCTTCTAATTTAATTTTGGTTTTGTTTTTTTTTTAATGGAGGAATCTCCGAAAAGAAAGGAGAATTATACTGCTCTGCCTGGAAAAATTGTTCTGGGCAACTCCCATGAGTGACAAGATGAGGGATTCAGAAAGGTGAAATGTGACTTAGAAACATCTTAACTCCTTTTTCTACTCCTGAGGTCTTTCAACAGGTCACTGACATTCTGGTCCTAATGTGAGAGAATGTTCTATTGGCTTGTTTATAGGCATTTGTATTATGTCCCTACATTTGCAGCTTCTTGGAAATGCTCTTTGTATGCTCTACAAGAGACACCAAACCATGCACATTTTTTATAGTTAATGCAATTTTGGAAATAAGTTTTGTCATAGATTGTAGCTTGGGAAAAAACTGCCAGCTTTCTAACTAAATACTCCCTTATGTCATAAAATGAACATTTCTACACAAACATGAGCCATCTTCAAAAACAATACACAAGTGGTCTTTGCTCTAAATGTTAAAGTTACACAAAAATTAATTATACAGTGGATTTCCATGACTTTAAAAGAAAATTTGACAGATACTGTCTTAATTGAGTACAAAAAGAAAGACACAATCTTAACTCAGCACTGAAAATAGTCATGAACCTATTTTTGTACTGAACCTATTTAAATATGTAGAAATATTTTTGCCTATATATTATGTTCCTTTCATTTTCTCACTGTGAAAGGAGCAAAATTTGAAGAGAAAATGAACAGTTTGCCCAGAGCCCCATCAGCCAGCACACGGCACATGGCCTCTGTCTTGTGGTGCCACTCCATCCACCAGCACTGAGCTTCCCACTCATGCTGGTGCCCCAAGTACTTGTTCTTTTGGACCTGCACCATTCCCACTCCATGGCTGGAGGTAAAAGATGCCCACTCATCCCAGTTGCTGAGACCACCCTTGCTCCCATAGCTGACACCACAGGCTAGGGGTACCCATACCCCCGGTCTGAGTCCAGTAGCTGGCACCAAATTCCACTGACACACACACTGGTCTCACCAGTAGCTGGCATTCAGCCATTGTTTTGCACAGGTACACACAAGATAGAGAGTGAGACTACACAGAGAGATAGTTAAGAAAAGGTTTAAGAATGAGATATGAGAAGATAGGATAGACAGGTGATTGGACACAGGGCTCAGTCAAGTGTGCTGACTGACCCCATTTTTCATGTATCTGCTCCTTTTTATACCATTGCTTGTTTACCCCTCACTTTGTTGCTCCCTGCTTGCCCTTACCCTGCACATTGCCTCACCAGCTGGCATAGTCCCACTGACCTCCTCCCATGTCCTGGACCCTCAAGATCCTATCCTTATCAGTTTCAGTGTCCTGGTTAGCCTGCAGCTTCCTGAAAGCACATCATTTAGTGCTAATGGCCAAGTTTGTTTCCTGTTCTCTTTGTAAACATTAATTGCTCAGGTTTGTCTGTGTGTTGTCTTCCTCCGTTTCCTTATCCTTCCAGCTGAATAAAGGAACCTTCTCACCCTCCATATGTCCTTAGCGATGTGGGTGACAAACCACAATTTATATCACAGCCCCTGTTATCTGTGTGGTCTGGTTTGTCTCTGTGTTCTTGTTTATGGCTCCTTTGACCAGATATCCTTAATGGCACAGACAAGCCCCTTCCATATACCCTCACATATTATTTTCAACCACACTAAAGCCACTTCAGAGGAGAATACACCTGTAAATCATACAATACAAGAAGAAAGAACAAAAGAAACACAAGGAGAGAAAGTGATTTAAGATGTCCTTTTGTGAAAACAATTTGAATTAGTATTACCTTATATAAAGCAGAATCATCCTACAGTTAATGGTGCATAAGGAAGAGTATCATAAACAGAGGAGGAAGAAGTTCTAGAAAGATTTTCAAACAATTCCTTGGTTAAATCTCTCAAATGAACTGATTCTTTCTCATATGTGCAAACACTTGAAGAACATTAGAAGCCTTACCTGCATTTACAGATTAAAATCACAGCTGAAAAAAACTTGCATGAATACACTTTATGCTGTTGGTTAAACCCTCAGTTTATATTTAAACATACAATTTTAAATATAAATGCTTAGCCAATATTTCTCTTTTTCAATAGTCTTCTATGACAAAATAATTATGTCAGAAACAGATTCTACTATTTCCTATAGGCATATTTCTCTGAAACTCAAATTTAGGAGAAAAAAACACCTTTACAAAGCATTAATTTAATGAAAACTATGAAGTAAACCTGTGAGCTTCTGCTCATCCAAGGATCTACTCTAAATATTCTCATATAGGGAATAAAAATGTATTTATGCTTCAAGTGTTGATAAAGCAGAGTAACAGTGATTTCTTTTTGTTTTCTGACCTCTGATATATTCTTTCATTTGTTCCTTAAAGAATACCTTTACTGAGTCTCTTTAACTCATTTCATTCTCCTTTCTGCTCTTACTCTTGGATTTCATTGTTATACTGGTTGTTATTTTCTTTCCCACAGCTATAACTTCAGAAGAAGAATCTTCTGGGGAAATGATTTTCCTCTTGCTGCACTCCCAAGGGTCTAGTTATGCCCCTTATAGTGATGTCCCTGGTGACTATTTTGTTTAAACTTGGAGAATATCTGTTTTACTTTTGAATTTTAGTAGTGAAAAATAATAGTATCAGTCACAGCAACAACAATAACAACATTGAAAACCTGTAGAAAAAAAGGATGAAATCCACCACAGACAGGTCAACAAGCAAAATCCAAGACGAATTTTGGCCCCAAAATATTGAATATTACAATATCCAGATGCAAATTTGTAGGTGGAAAGAAGTTAAGATGAAACAACCTCCTTATTAGCTGGATCCTGCAATGGGGTTAGAGATGGAAATTTTCCCACAGTTATTCTTGGGCTGCCACATTTTTGGAAATCGTATATTAGATCCTTCTTTTTATTTGAGTAGAAGTCAAATATGTGAGTGGGAAAGCCTGTGTGCTACACAGAGAAATTAGATACTTCAAAATACTCTTGTGTTGATTAGGGATTTAGGAAATAAGGAGGACCAGAGAATTAGTACCTGAAATCCCATTGCTTTTCAGTCTCAGGACTCTTGACATATCTGCAGGTAGATATGCTCATCAAATTTAAAAGGAATGACTGTACACAATTTAAGCATGTATAGCAAATTACTGCCCATGGGCCACTATTTCCTGCCAACTTTTTATAGAGAGTTTTATGAATCATGCAAGAAATTGGTGATAAAGATAAAATATCCATTTCAGTCCAGCCGTTTCAGATCCGTATCTCACCATGACCACTTATTATAGGCTAATTATATGACAAAGCTGCATCACTGTGCAAATCAAAGTGTATGATTCATGAAACCAGGGCAAAAAAGAACAAAGTGGAAGTGTAGCTGAAGTGAAATTGTTACGAATGATAACTTAGGAAGAAGGCTGAACAGCTTCTAATTGTACCAGCCAGTTTCTTGCTGGAGCCAGACAGCCAGTTATCACACCATTTCATTGCCCACTGTATCAAAGCTGTGAAAAGCTGGGCTCCCTTTGCTGCCAGCTCCAAAAGGAGAAGCTGGGACCACAGCTTCTGCAGAGGGAGAAGACCCTCCTATCTGAAGCTGTCAGTTCTCTCTTTCTTCATCCTGCTCCCCCCAGCTGTGATGCAGAAGCTACGAGCTTTGTGTATCCACTATATCCTTTCTATGGCATAACTGGCCCAGCCCCTGGTCTTCATTCTTGCAGTAGAAAAGTAACACTTCATTCAAAAACTCATGAGACAGCTTAAGAAGTCATCCAGCATTTCAGTCCCTGCTCAGTGGGATGTTAATGCCTTTTATACTGGCAACAGTTTAAAATTTCTGAGTTCGTGCAACCTGGTACTCTTAAAAATTAATTTGAAATCATTCAGGCAGCGTTTCAAACTGAAGTGTAAAGGCAGCTATCAAAATTTTAATAATGCCAAAAAAAGAAAACCTTTTGGGGTTATAATTTTCATTTTTATTGAGAGCAGAAGAGACATAATATCTTGAAGAGACATAAAGCTTGCCGTTGGCTATTTATGTACAAAACTCTGCTTTTTTTAGTTTAAGAAGGATTCTTTTAAAGTACTGTGCAATCAGAAAAGTATTTTCATTTGTATATTATTTAGAATAGTTATTCACTTTTTGTAGCTCTTTTTTTTTTAATAGCTAATAGGAACTAGTGAGTATTTTCTCTGTTACTGAGCAAAAGATATTTTCATTGTTTTAAATAAATAAAAGCATCCAAACCAAAGCAAAGATACTCTATACTGTTGATTCCTGGTGTGGAAGTTTCTTTAGGCCCTGTAAGGTTGCATTAGTCACAGTAACAGCATGTCAAATCTGAAATGGTAAGGAAACAAAGTAGGAAACTCACCAGCAGTGACACATTGCAGTATAGCCCAGCATGAAGAAATACATCAGCATGTGTAATGGATAGAACCAATCTATCTCTTTATTCTATAATCCTTTAAAGGAGCAATTTATTTAAGCAATATATTGGGAATGTTTTAAATCATTTTTTAAAGGATCTGCACAACAGTTTCCTGTATTGTATAGCAAGCTGCTACTACTCAGAAGTTTTGGGGCCAATTCCTCGTTCACATGATAGAAGTGTTACCAGTATCATAAAATAGATGCAAACATATGTTATGAAGTTAATGCTAAGACAGAAACAGATTGGGCTGACAACATCCTGGAGACTGCATTAATGAATCATTTGCATAAACTCACTTCAGTGGAAAACTTTATATTCAGTTTACTAATTTTCTCAGCCTGAAGAGAGGTAGTTTACAACAGTAGTGAAAAGAAAATACCTCAGGAACTGGTGCTTAAAGACATGTACTAAAACATAAGTATTTCCTCCAGTGTGACTCAGGGTTTTTTCCTATATCTTCTCCGTACTCTCTCCTATTACCTTTCTAATGTCTAATTTCCTTTCTTTTCAATACAGTAAGAGAGAGTCCTGCCCATTCAAAAGATGTTCTTATATCTCAGTTTTCCTCCCAGTTTAAGGACCTTTTAACTGATAGAGTTTTTGCAAAGAAGTCTGTTTGTGTGTGTGTACAGTTTCTACCAGAATTTCCAGACTAGACAATTTTGAAGCCAAATAGGTAAAATTATATATATTTTTTGTAATGATTATTTCTTTGTCATTTAACTTTCCTTTTACCTAGATGCTTGCATATTTATAGACAAAGACGTTCAAAATGATTTTGGAACACATGTACCACTTGAAACAAGTGCTTTTCTGGTACCATCTTTAATATTTTCTGGCAAAAAAAGGTTATTCTTACAAAACATTCTATAGTTCTTATTCAGATAACTGGCCATCTACTCTAAGAAAATTGCTTTTAAAACAAGAAGCATATAAAATTGGAATGGTCTGGAATTTCCTTATTTCAAAATTTGTCATGAAGATATGTAGTTTGTTGCATTATACAGAGCTATGATAATGTATAAGCTTGTAACTAACAAATGATTTTTGCTGACTAAAGCCACCTGGAAAGCATGGAAGTAAATAACTGATTATAATTATCTGCTGATTTTATGCTTCTGTCTCTTGTCCTCTAATTTTGGATCTGGCTTCTCTCCTTTTTATGTTTTTAAAGAAAATTGTAAATCATTGTCAGCAAGCCTTTGGCTTATTCAAGCAAAATTCCTTTCATAATATTTTGAAAATTTAGGATGTGTCTGTATTTGAAAAGCTGCAGCCAGGCATATTACCAAAGAAAAAGAATCTCCAGTGAAGTACGTTGGGAAAGATTAATATTTTCTTATTGAGGATTAAAAATTGAGGGACAAAAGAAAATTTCTCTTCAGATATCTAAAGCAAAATCTATCACAGATCAATACTTGAGGCAAAATGGGAGGGTTGGCCAGGAAGATGTGGTTTGACAGGAAAAGGTATTGCAAAATATGCACAACATAGAAGAAAAATGTAACAGTGTTATTCTTGACAGAGGACTGACAAAAGGATGAGGCTCATAAATCAAAGTTTTCCAAGAAATTAGAGTTGAAATTAAAAGCTAATTCATCAGATTTTTAACCCAGAAAATTCCAAAGAAGACAAACATTTTCTGTGCAGTTTCACTTTGAAGAATTATTAGATAGACTTTTGATTTAATTAACTTACATTTAAATCTCTATGATAAAACAGTTCCCATGTGTTTGCTTAAGTACCTTTCTCCATGCCAGATTAAAAAAAAAAAAAAAAAGAAAGAGAAAATTGGAACACTGTTATGAGAAAAGGACACCAACCCTTTTAAAGTGAAACCTTAGAGCAGCTTGAAGCTGCTTATAGCTTTCAACTTTGAAATGGAATATTCACTTCAGGCTGCTGTGCCATGGCCAGCTAATCTGACTACCAGTGGAACTCTTCCAGTGGACAGGATGCAGAATAATTCAAATTTCCAAAGTGGAATGAGAAAAATATCAAACACTCCAGTTAGTTATTACCTATAATCCTAAAGTGACTTACTTTAACAAGTCTGATCACTCTCTTTAAAAAACTAATTCTGTATTTATCCAACGTCTTGTCCCTTCTGTATGTTTACCTCTTGAGAAATATCTGCATTCTGAGATAGCATTCAAGTTGAAACTTTTTGGTCCTGCTATAAGTATTAATTCAAAATAAACAACTGTTAAAAAATAAACATAGTTTAATGTGAAATATAAACAATTTATGATGTTTTTTTTTCCTGAAAAATGGTCATTATCTGAATTCCTACAAATAAAAAATATCCAGAACCTAAAGAAACTTTGGTTCCAGTAGTATGACACTCTTATTTTCAGTGAGAATGGAAATAAAGAATATTAGAAGGTCCTCTATTTTACACATTTTATGAAATCCATCTGGGAATTACAAAGAGTCAAATTTTCATTCTAGACCGTTCCTCTTCCATGTAAACTAATACTGAAAATAGCAAATAATTATGATGTGGTCATGACTCTTTGATAATTGTTGTAAGGTGGCAAGGACAAAATACAACAGAAAGTAAAAGCTCATTCTCACAAAGACAGCTAAATCCATGACTGAAATTTTACCATCAGGTTTTGTAGTAATTTTGCATTCTTTTACACTGAAAAGGCCTTTCAGAGCTTTGGGATGTAACCAAGTAATCCACTTAATACTTATTTAATTATCTCAGCACCCTGTTTTACAACTCTCCATGAACTACTTAGATGTGAACTGATACCTTCTCATCACAGAGCTTAGAATACAACCTTCACAAAATTTAATCAAGGGTGAAATTAAAATAGAACAACATAAAAAAAATTACATAATCTTTATACTAGTAGCTTTGTTCATTTACAGTTATTCACAGAACATATATGAATAAAAATTTACATATAAACCTCATAATTTCGTGATAAATTATGAAGATATAAAGATTCGTAATAATTGAAATCTCAAACATAAATGTAAATGTAAGATATAGGAAATCATAATGGTAATAATTTATATATATTAATACAGGATATATTGTATAGCAGAGCTACTTTTTTTTTTTTTTTTGCAAGTATATATTATCTTCAGGATCTTGACCTATTACAGTTAACTTGTAAGGTCAACAGTAAACACTGCAAGAGCACTATATGAGTGATACTGATGTGATTAACCCTTTTAATTATAATACGAACTACACCTAATACAGACATTGAAGTGGGGTAAATTGGATAGATGTCAATTGTTTGACCACAACTTCAGCAGTAAATGCTGGATTGATATGAAACTGTGTACACCACATGCTGGAGACCCACAGGAACATATGATGGAGAAGAGTCACCTCAAGTAATGAAGATTTCATGACCATTTGTAACTGCCATAGTTTCATCAAGACAAATTGTGTATTGCAGTGCTGTTTTTAACATACCAATGTCTGTAAGACTATTTTATAATTCTGTCCTTAGGTGACAAAAAAATAAACAATCACCTTTTACAAAGTTATATTCCCTCTGCCCCTTGTCACCCTGTCTTCATTAAGAACAACTATGAGCACGTAGTTTCAGAGATGGGACCACTGTCTCATCTAAGATTTTAGTTTAAAAACCCCTAAACCCTAAGATTTTTGTTTTACATTCTTGTTCTGACTATAAAATTGAAGCTGAAACCTTTGTCATCACTGCGGAAACCAAACTGACTAATTTTACTCGTGAACTATTGTGAAGTGTTGTTAAAATATAAAAGGTGCTGTGTAACTTGCATGATTTGAATCTTACTTACATTGGTTTACTTCTGTTCGCTAGAAGTGGCTTGATATTAATCTGGAATATGCAGCTTCAGGAGCTGTTCTTCCATCTTCATCTCATTCTTTCAAGAGCCATAGAATTATACGATTCAGCTATTTGTGTGCATATTTGAGAAACACGTCAATAAGTGTTTGTTACATATTCATAACAGTTTAAAGTATGAAAAATTTGTATTTATTGATGTTTTTCTCCCACACTGGTCTTTCTCATACTTGATAATATTTCTTTTTTCCCAAAGGAAAGATTCAATGCATATGTAGATGATAAGAAGCTCAGTCTATTTAAACTGGAAATGTACCTTGTTCAGATCCAAAATGAATTTGTTTTGATTTCATTATGTAGTATACTTTCCCACCTCT
>VZTI01002973.1:0-39185 GCA_013397865.1 Struthidea cinerea | reverse complement strand
CCCCCCCCAGCTTAAAAATCCTGATTGGGTAGTGATTGGGTAGTGTTTGGAGTTGCTGGCTGGAGTTACTTTTGCTCTTGTAACTCTCTCCCCCATGTCAACAGTGGGAAATGAGTGGGTGGCTGGGTGGGGCTTAGTTGCTGATTAGGGTTAAACCCAGACAATCCTTACAGAAGATATAGAAGTTGCTATATTCTGCAGATCCTCTTTCAAAGAATTTCCTGGATTAGTCCTCCTGAAATCATCATCAAATGAGTGTGCACAGGCATACTGTAATTCATGGAGGTAAGTGAATGCAGCGAAAATTCCAATTCTGACCATAAGAGGTATGTGCTCTGGAAAGTATTTTTATCTGTAAGTGCCAAAACAAAACTTGGTTAAGTTTTTCTACTCTAATAGGTGAAGTCAAAAGTAATGTCTTTTCATGTGGAATGGTCAAAACCTTTAGAGTAGGAAATTCAGATGCTGATCATAGAAAGAAGGAAATTCACTACATAATCTCTCTTTACAAATCTGTTTTAGTGATTGTTTTATTTTTATTTTTCTTTATGCAGAATTGTCCTGCTGGCAACATCCATTGTCTCAGAGTCATTCCTCAGTATATGGACCACTCTGTCCTTTCTGCCTACAACCAAATGGCGAGGCATTGCATCCATAAACTCTGTGTTAGAACAACGTTGCAGAACCATAAATGACACTGAACTTTGAGCCTAAGCTTTTATTACTCTTCCTTTCATCCTGCAGTTAAGACACCAGCTTCCATTGATAACTACCTCAATCCTGCATATAAGCTGTTACTGACTTGTGTAAACAAATTCCCTATGTTGTGTAACACTTCTGTTTACTGTGTTGATCAAAACCATGACTGTGGCCATGAATGTTATGCAACATCTTACCAAGGCTTCCCTCATTCCAAACACCTTATTATAGGAACATACCCTAAATTCTGAAACTTTGGGCCTGGTATAACTTTTTATGTTCTTGAGCTTAACTATGTGTTCTTTACAGAAGAACTGGATAACAGACAGCACATAAGCTGATTTTACATATGTACAAATTTTTCTCAATCACATACAATAAGGCTTATATATTTAAAATAGTCTTTAATAACTATTTGTATTTGACAAAATACACATTTTTTCATGCTTTAATAAAGTGAGAGAATGTCTGGCATAGTTAGGCATTTCAGTGGGAGACCTAGTTTTAAATACAGTTGAAAGTATTACACTATGCACCAGGTTCCATACTTTTCAAAATTCAAGGGATTTTATTTCTTAGATATCATATGGCATGGAAAGAGTTCATTAAAGCAAGGAATTCAAGAATGAAAGCCTCTGAAAGAGAGTGACGTGTCAAGAGAAAGAGTTATACAAATCTATTTATTTTAAATACTTGACAAGATCTTCATTAAAAAAAAAAAATGTGCCACACGTGCCACTATGTTGAAAGAAAAACTGGAATCCCTTGGGTTCGAGCACTGGAAACAAACTGTATACATTTGATCCCCTGAGATCTGTGCATTATTTCAGGCTTTCAGTGCTCATGTTTGAATGATTGTGTGTTTCAGGCTCATGGCTCTAAGTGTTCTTTCTATATTTTTCTGGCAATAAAAGTTTCTTGGTAATTGTATGTGATATGGTACTGTATGTTTGATTAAAATCTCATGTGTGAGAAGTGACTTTTCCTTTCTGATTTCTTTTTTAAAAAATCACATAATTGAATTGTATCACTTTTTACCTCTTAAATCAATACCAATCAAATGATACAGAGTGATAAAATACATTTCCATCAAGCAGTGTTATTTTATTAAAATTAAATTGATTTAATCTCTGTTTTAAAAGTGGAATATAAAACAAATAAAACAAATCAAGTATCCTCTCAGAGAAAAGGCAATGGGCAAATCATGATGGCACATGCAATCTCGTTAACAGGCTATCAAGCAAAAATAGCTGTTATTAGTCTCATCTGTCTTAACTGTATGAGCATGTGGCAAGGGTCTATAATTAAGTTTCAGTTTCTAGAATGCAGCAGCTCCAGAAATCAAGAATCCTAAATTCAACTTTCTGATGTGATTAAGCCTAATATGACCACAACTCACTAAAGGGATTGTATTCTGCTTTTATTTTCACTCTGGTCAACACTGGTTTATGTGGATTAGGTTTTGAAATTAATACTATCTAGATTTACATCCCGTTTTATGTAAATCACTACAATTTGAGAATGCTGGAGAAACAACAGCTTGGAATTTGTGATGAAATAAATTTTGTCAAAACACATCTATTAATCCAGACTGAAAAAGTTAGTGGGAGCATATAAAATTCAAGGTTTTTTTTTTTTCCTTTTGAAGAAAGCATTTTCTTGCCAAAATGAATGAGAATTATAGATAGAGCCTAAATCCTCAAACATCCAATATCTTCAGTTAGAGCAGCTAGAGTAAAAGTCTGACCATGTCTTTTATTAATATATGTATCTTTACATGATTTTCTTTATATACAAAGATCTCAGTTTTGTACAGTTACTGAGTCAATTGCAAATTTCAATAATTTTTCCATGGCGGATGTTCATTTTCTGATCAGCCCTCATAAATTTGAAATATTTATTTCTGATCCACTTCTAATTCAGAAAGTTTTGGAATGTTGAAAAACACAATGGGTGAAATTTACTTGGGTATTTCTGGCACAAATGGACAGCTGATGTGTCCATATTGACCTTGAAATTACTTTTCAAAGAGAAATAATAAATACATAGATCATTTGACCAAAATACTGTTTTATCTAAAATATGTTTTAAAAAGAAGCAGATATGTATTCACTTCATGTTGCAACACATTGACATAAAGTGGGAACATTTTTTTTGAGAGACCTATATAGATTATATAGATATAGATGTGCCATTACATATTTTCATTTGTTTGAAAGGAATAGAAGCAGCAGTTTATCATGCAGTAGAATTTTCAGCTCAGACACGTGAATCCTTCAGAATAATTTCCGGCGTTTGTGGAAAAGGCCTGACACTGTAAGCCTTTGTGCAGTGCACAAGGCTCGCGCTCTAACTCAAGTGTGAGTGGAAGCTACACCTGAGCTCAGAGTAAAGCACTAACCTTTATCCTTTGCGGTCAGCATGAAGAATTCTGAGGGTGCTTTCCTCTGGACACTGCCTTTATTTGGTCATTCTGACAATATAAACCCACCCTGATGCTGGGGGAAAAGAAAAAGTAAAATTCTCCCTTCACCTTGCTGATCAGGCACCTCAACACACAGTTCTGCTGCTGAGTAGTGAGCAGTTATGATGGCTTCTCAGCAGCCTCCAGCACGTAATAGCAGACTTCTCTGCCACACACTTCATCTTCTGATTACACATCTGTGCCTCACTGACTGCACTTTTGTGCCCCACTGAGTTAGGAAGGACCAGATTAACAAATAATGCAGTGTGTCAGCACTTGTACAAGAAAAAATATTTATGCTTTATTTAGGGCAGGGCAGCCTGGTTTTTAACACCATTTTTTTTGCTTTGCTACCTAAAGAGAGAGCATTTGAGACTTTTATTAGCTTGGTTGGTTCGAGATTTTTTTTCTATTTAAAGTTTAGACTTTCTAATGCAGTAGAGACCAATACTGCAATGAAACATACAGCTTTATGAAAGCCTAAGTAAATTAGAGAAAAAGATCCATGAAAAAAGTTCATGGTGCCTTCAGAAGAAAAATGACCACCCCACAGCCCCAACCACACAAATGTGTAGCTAACAGATTTAATTAGAAAAATGTTCAAACTGGAATTCTCAATAGAATCAGTTCTTGGCACTGAGATTATTTGAGCTGCAATTCTCTGATTGGCTTTACAGACTTTCAGTAAAATTTGGTGGAGGTATGAAAGTGCTACCTTGCCCATCCTTTGCAGCTATTGTTATGCACAGGTGCTTCTATACTCGCCTCTATTGCTTCTCGCTTAATCCTACAGGCAGAATTGATTCTGCATGTCCAGTCAATGCTATGTCGATTTTAAGCAAGTGCACACATTACAGAATGCAGTACTTGTCAGTATACTATTGGTCTAAATTAAGATTAGGATTTAAGAATTGCTGCAATCCAGACATGAACAAATGACAACAGCATGACAAGAAAAGCCTCTCTTAGAAGTAATGCATCTTACCAGCTTGGTACTTGAATTTTTCTTAAAATGTATACAATGATATATCCTCTGATTTCAATTTTTTTCCATGTTGACATTTTGAAGGAGTGAATAAAGAAGGAAATTACTGAGAAGAACTTGATGGCCTTTCTTAGTCCTGGGAAGTACTAAGTCCTTAGTACTTACCAGCATTCTGGGAAGAGAAAATAATGTCTGCTATGTTTCTGAGTGAAATACCTCAATGGCGTATTAAGGCTAATAGTCAGTTCACAAGAGAGATGTTGTGTGCCACCTGAAAAGAGTAGCTTGATGGTTATGCTTTGGAGTTTAATAGAAGAACTCGCATTTCCCTGTATTTGATTTGGATCAGTCAACAGAAGGTAGATTCCTCAAGATGTTTGAAATACAGAAATATAAAAAAGACCCATTGTATAATTTTTTTTTTTTTTAGATTATTGATTTGTTTAGATTATTCGTGTTTGTTTACATAATAGATCACCCCATCTGTGTCCTACAGTAAGGGAGGGAGTATCTCAGAGACAGAGTACTTAAAAAAGCCCCCACGACTATGGACTCAATTTCTGGCTCCCATTTCTAACTCAAAACATTAGCAAGGGAGTCCTCTTCCCTTCACATAAACCCTAAACTCAAACGGAAAAGACAGGTACATACCAAAGAAAAGTCTTCTCACCCAAAGCCAGATATCTGAGACAGAAGAAAAGAACTGCATTCAAACTTGCTTTGTTATTTTGGAGAGCTTATCCAAATAAAGGAAGGAAGGAATTCAACACTAACTATGTGACTTTGTGAGTCTGGCATGCAATGATTTTTTTTTCTATAAAAATAAATTCATTTATGAATATAAAACAGCTTGAGTAGAAAAAAATCAGCTCCCTACCTCAGAAAACTCCATAATAAAAAGCTGCAATATAAAAAGTCTAAAATGAATTTGAAATAGGCAATTAAAACATTACATGATCAGTATTATTGTTAAATTATTAAAGTCAATACAGCTTCAAAATGTTTTTATGAGAAAAAAATATTACAGAACCACAGAATGAGTTGGAAAGACCCACAAGGACCATTGAGTCCAACTCCCTGCCCTGCACAGCACCATCTGCAAGAGTCACACCATGTGCCCAAGAGCATTGTTCAAATACTTCTTGAACTCTGTCAGGCTGGTGCTGTGACTGCTGCCCTGGGGAGCTGTTCCAGTGCCCAGCCACCCTCTGGGTGAAAAACCTTTTTCTAATATCAAACCAAAATCTCCCCTGACACAACTTCAGGTCATTCCCTCAGGTCCTGTCACTGGTCACCACAGAGAAGAGAACAGTGCCTGCCCCTCCTCTTCCCCTCATGAGGAAGATGTAACTGCAATTTCCCCTCAGTCCCCTCTTCTCCAGACCAAGTGCCCTCAGCCACTCCTCATACGGCTTCTCCTTGAGGCCTTTCACTGTCCTTGCTGCTCTCCTTTGGACACTCTCTAATAGTTTAATGCCCTTTTTGCACTGTGGCACCCACAACTGCCCCCAGCACTCGAGGTGAGGCTGCCCCAGTGCAGAGCAGAGCAGGACAATCCCCTTCCTTGCCTGGCTGGTGGTGCTGTGCCTGATGCGCCCCTGGACACTCCTGGCCCTCCTGGCTGCCAGGGCACTGTTGACTTCTATTCAACTTTCCGTCACCGCCATATGAGAATAAAATATTTTCAGGATTGACAAATAGCAGTAAAGGGGCATGTCTAAAGCAGCATTTTTAAGATTCCAGAAAAAAAAAAAGTCTGTAATATGACAATAATATATTTGGTTTTAATCATTTGGTAAATAACTGGAACATTTGTGTGAAATTTATAGCATCACTTGAGCATCACTTTTTCAAAACTAGAATGCATTAGACGCCCAGCTGGGATAATATAATGTAGAAATGGTCTTTTCACAGTGTTGCTTAAATAAGATAAAAAATTAGTTTCTTTAGAAGCAATATTTTTTCAAAAATTCTTTCTGTGCTTTAAGATGTCACTTACTGTTACTTCAGTTTTTTTCAGGTCATAGACTCAAATGGAATGTTATTCTGGCATGAATTGCAATAAGTAATTAACAAGACCTGTTATGAATTATGGGATGGTGTTGGGCGGAGTTGGACCCGCTGCTGAGCACCAAATATCTTACTACCAAGCCTATTCTGTAGATTTCTGGTGGGTTTTTGTTCAGCTCCACACTGTTTCTAAGGATGTAGCTACATGCTTTTGCCTACAGCCCTGATTTTCCTTGAAGCTAGAATTTACAGACACAGAGAATGTGATATTCTTGGTAGAAGCAAGAATAAACAAGACAATATGTAAGCTGAAGGACGTCCCAAAGTGGTAACTCCTTGGAGTTTGACTATGGGTTACCAGGACAACAAAGGGAAAATACAGCAAGACCATCTGGACAGTAACAAAACCAGTCAGGTTAGATGATCACAGGAGAAGGAAATTTTTGGTGGGAAAGGCAATGCTGATTTATTCCTTCCCTTCAGCATCTTCCTAAGAGAGACTGTACAGACAAAGCTGTGAATATAAAATCATTAGAGAGCTTCAGCAACTCAAAGCAGGTTTTGGGATGTTGTGGTTACAGAGAGTGTTAAACAGCTGTATCTTTACTCTGATATGGGAGACAGAGACACAGATCTGCTCATTCCTGCTTATTGAATCAGGAAATGAATACTGGTCTCCTGAGGGCAAGACCAGTATCTGACCTACAAGTGTTTCTTTTGTTTTTTTTAGAGAACATTTTCTTTTCTTCTTCTGCCTTGTTTAAAGCCTTGTTACAAATTATTACACCTATGTCAGGTCAGTGAGGAAATATGGAAATCTGAATGTCATATTTGTAGATGTATTGTGGATTTTTGCACACGTATTCTTGTGGATTTTTGCACACATTCTTGTGTGCAAGAAACTAAAACAAAAGCAAGTGTAAAAAACTAAAAATTTCCAGTGTATGATACAATTTGCATTAAAGCCCAAGTCTTTAAATGGATGACAAGGACCTTCAATTCCATTATCTGGAACTCTTGGAGTTCTTGGAGCTGTATTAGCTCATGGTCAGCTTAGAATGAAACAATGTATTACCCTCTCAGATATTTATTCTGTGGCTCATATTAAAGCCAAGTTGCTGGAAAGTTGTTGAAATGAGACCTTCATTGATCCCACCCATTTTTATTATTAAAACTTTGAGGAAATATGAAGGCTATAGGAATACCTGAGCCATCTGCTGCCTCAAATGTTTTTTAAAAGTGTTCTTACTCTGTTGACTCATGAATCTTAGGTTCAACAAGAAAGGACAGTGTTCAGTTTCATTTTCAAATACAGAAGAAAATAAATCAGCATTGATTTTCAAGTATTCATGTTTAGTGTTGTAAAAGAGTTTTCCAGCTAATCATGCAAATTATCTTGGTGATCATATTGCCATTGGAGGAAGATAGGATCCAAATAAAAGTTTTATATTTTATTAAAATAAATTTACTTCAGGCTAGTTGTCAGTGTTTCTAGATTTATAATTCAGTAGGTAATATGTTGAAAAATGAAATTAAGAATTCTTGCTTGAGGACATCAATACAAAGGAGTAGAAAGTCAAAGATGCCTAGGACGAACACCTCTGTGTATTTGTGATTGCATTTGCCTGAAAAACAAGACATTTTCTGGCCCATATTCAAAGAAATGTTGGGGGTTTTCTTCCTTTCAAACATCATTGCTTGAGAAGCTCTATGCAAGTTGGCTTCAGTGACAGAATAAGAGACTATGTCAATTCAGTCACTGCATAAAAACAACTTTACCGGGATTGTGCATTGCCATGATTTATAGATTTCAAGAGAATGGGATTCTTTTAAAACTCTGACTTTTCTACTGGAGCTCTAGGAATGCTTGATGGTATGTTCAACTGTGCAGGGAACTGTCAGTTCACACTGAATATACATTTGAGATATACTGGAAATTGTAGCAAAGGTCAAAACTCCTTTGCAAATTTCAAGATATATCTTCATACCTGTGCTGTTTCTTTTTAATCTGCGTCTCAATTCATAGAATCATAGGATATGCTGATTTGGAAGGGACCCATCAGGATCATTGACTCCAGCTTCTGGCCCTCTGCAGGACACCCCTGGGGTCACACCATGCACCTGAGAGCATCGTCTGTACAGGTTTTCTTGCTGTGCTTTTACAGACAGGGTGGAGAGCCTGCATCTTCCAGAATGAGCCCCTTGGAAAAGAGAAAGAAGCTTAACTGAACTCCTTCCTGTAAGAAATGCGACTGGTTTGGTTTATTACTGATTACCGGTGACATTTCCATGAATTGAAGTATGTGCACAATCTGCCTTCATTCATGAGCAGCTGACCCTAAGTATCCAAACAGACACTTCGTGATCAGTACCTAGCTTTAGCCTGATGTTTTTTCTCATTTTATAGTCTTTACTGTCTTTTTAGACCATACATAACTTTGACCCACCTTATAATTTTGCAGTCAGCGTACCACATAATAGCAGCTTTTGGCCTGTAACATATATGAGCAAAATATTGCAGCTGGATTAAATTACTTTTGTAGGTCCCTTCAAACTGAACTATTCTCTTCTGTCCTATTCTTTAAATATATTTCATGGCTTAGTGTTCAGTGTGCCACACTGAAATTCCTTTAGCCATATACATACCACACAGAACAGAGATAAGATTAACTCTCTCAACAGGAATAAACTGTTTCCACACTAGTGCATGGCTACATTGGCTACATCCATACAGACGCTGGAGGGATCAAGATAGAGACCTTTAACATTAAAATTGTCACTCTTATCACCTGATGAAAATGAGTAATTTTTCTAGCGTGAGCTTCAAGTTATCATTACTAGAATCATCTCTTAGATATAATCATATTCACAATGCCTGTATATTGCATAAGTGCTTCACTAATTTCACACTCCAGTACCTTGGCAGTGTGCATCTGTGAAACACTTAGGAACCACGTAATTTGTTATATTCACAGCCATTATGCTGGTTTTTGCCAATCAATTAATAGCAGGATGAAGTATTTTGTGCTTGTTATAAAATCATTCTCCAGTGAAAATTTAACTCTAGCATTGCATCTTTGGAAAGTTGTATTCTTATGTGTGTTTCTTCTAATTAACTGCTCTAGCACATTTTGATAGTATTTAGAGAGTCTTATACAGTATTTCCTAAAATAAGACTTTTATTAATTACTATTTTTCAAAATATCTCTCCTCACATAGAAAGCATCTAGATATTTGCATGAAATTCACATGTCTTATTACTGGTACTGGTATAATATGGTAGCATTGGAGCTGCAAAGAAAACTCAGTTTTGTGCTAAGCTTGATTTTCAAAATATTCTTATTTTTCAAGATTTCTTTGGTTTGAATTTTAACTTGCTATTGTTTTCACAATCAAAGGACAGCAGTGGAACAATCAGCACTGAAAGAAGCAGCTATTTCTTCAAGCACTTTTTTGTTTGCTATGCAAAAGAGTCCTGAATTAGTCAGCATTATGGACTCATGTTGCTCCTTGACATTCCTGACTGAGAGCTTCAGTTAATATCATGTTGAGTTCAATGGAAACTCATATGGTCAGCACCCAATAAAGTAAAATTTTATGGTTATAATATGTTAATTTTGATTCACAGGAATTCCTTAGAAAGGGCTGGGAATGCTGTCAAAAAAATAGTGTATTTTACTTTAGGCTAGAAGAAGTTGAAGTCTTAGAGAAGGAGTTCAAAATAGATTATTGCATAAACAGCTAGGTGAAACTGAATCATTTCAAAGCAGCATTTTTTTGTCATTAAAAAGGAGGAACACCTATTCTTTACTCCCTAAAATGCAAAAATATGTAATATTCTGTAGAATTCAAAACAAGAATTTGAATATAATACTTCATGTGTTTCATTCCAAAGGAAGGCAAATTTGTTACAAACTGAATTAAAGCAAGCTAAACTGAGAAGCAAATTTTGACTTTACACATTACACTCTTAATTTCTGTTGCCCAAGAAGTCATGTGTGTTACTTCTTTTACTACTGGCTACAATTATTCTGTAGATTTTTTGTGGGTTTTTGTTTATTTTTTTTTTTTTTTTTTTCTATTTTTGATGAGTAAGAAGATAAAAAGGGCAGGGAAATAATTCATTCAAATTTGAGTATTTCAAGTTGGGTTTAAACAGTGGATTATCATCAACCATAAATCTCATAAATGCTATTGAATTAAATAGGACCCATGAAGGACAGCACATAGCAAAAGCAAAAGCAGAATCTGTGGGAATGATGTATCAGTGCTGACTCATGGAAGTCAATTAGTAGGGGAAATTATTGCAGTCAAACAAGCTCACAGCTAATGATATAACTACACTTTCTGTTAGAGTTAGTATATGATTTTAAAGGAAAAAAAAAAAGAGAAGCTTCACTGTCTGGTAAATGGATTCTGGTTATCACATTTTTCCACAGCCATATTTCTGCTCTGAATGTAAGTACAGACAGCTTATGGTCAAATGAATCCTTTACCTTCTTTTGTAACTCTTAAGCAGATTGAGCTCCTTTGAAATAGGCACAAAGGCTGACTTCTTCCTACCAGAATAGTTGCTATGCTCTCTGTGCTAAAAGAGGCAAAGGAACTGCTGTATCAGAAAATTTTTAAAGCAGTACCTTAAGATTAGGTGTAAGATTTATTTCCTGATGCTTAGATATGTTTGCAATGTTTCTCGGTACTTGTTTTTCAATATATGAGTGTCCTTCTTTAATTGAGGAGTACAGAGATAGCCTTCGTATTCCAAGAAAGAGAGTCTGAATCCTGCACAGGATTGCATTAGGCTCTTCCAGGCATAGTACATTGCTGTATGTCATCCCCAAGGTTTAGAGTTTTAATTCTTAGGACAGAGTTTTTTTTCATAAATGTTCTTTACACTGTTGTCCCTAGATACATAATTTTCCTTGTCTATAATAAAGAATTGTTTGTACCTGATATCTGGTGGATTCCAACTGCTTGTCAGCAATCTTTCCTTTTTCCTCATTTACCCCTCCTCCAGTTGCTGTGTTATCCACTATTTTTTTTCCAGCAATAATGCTGTTATACTGAGGCTGCAAATAAGGCCAAAAATAAGCCCTCTGGCATTTTCTTAGAACACATGCTCATTGATAGTTCTTTAAATACAGTATATTAAAACTTACATGTTAGAACATTTTATTCAGTTTAGTATGTATAATGCTGGTGTTTGAAATTTCTTCGTTAATCAGCATGTTCAGTATGAAACTAAATGACCTATAGAAGTAAAACAAGATCATCAGCACCATCCTTATCCATGTTCAATGCTACCTTTCCCTGATCAGCTTACAAGCAAGTTCAAAAGTATGTCTTTCCTATAAGGCCATGCTGATTGCCATTAATTATATTATCCTCTTTTAATGGGTTATTCATCAAATCCCATATCTCTTGTTCCATAATTTGTCTGGGATCAATGTCAGGATGACAGGCCTATAATTAGATGTCCCATTTATACTTTTAAAATATTGGCATAACATTAGCTTCATTCCAACCCTTTGGAAATGCTCCAGTGCTCCAAGACTTATTGAAAATCATCACTGATGATCAAGAGATCTGCTCAGCTGACTCTTCACAGCACTTGCAGGCAAAATTATCTGGACCTGCTGATTTAACAATCTATCATACTGTTATTTAGCAACCTTGTTATTTCCCATTAATATGGAAAGCCTTTTACAATTTAAATCTCATCCAGCTACAATGTCAAGCTTTTTCACAAAACCATAAAGTTTTTCCCTCATTCCCAATGCTGTAATTCAAACTACTTCTCTGATTTTCAGGGTTTTCCCCTGCTATCATGTTTTTTTCTACTTGTCTTTTTTTCCTCCTCCTTCCAGCTTCTGGTTTATCTGAATTTCTAAGCATTTAGTTTTTCTTTCATGTCTTTTACATTCATAGAGACATGCTCACTTTATATATACCAGATATAGTCTTCTAATATTTTGGAAATTTATCTAAGGTTTTGAAAATAATTCTATGATTCTATTAGGTAAACTGTGATTACTTGCCTAATTTACTGTGTCTTTGAAAAGGCAGATTAACTCTGTGAAAGGAATACACAGGATTCCTGAAATTTAGTTCTGTTTAATACCTCAAAGCTAGTAAATAAAATAGATCAGGTTCTGCTTTCTGCAAGGTATAATCTGATCTCTTTATTAACAAAGTTAAATACAAAAGTAAAAAGAAGATAACTTGTTTTGAAACGTTGTGAATGAGTTGCTGGGCCACTTTAAGAAACACTGTCAAAGGTACTGTCAAAAACAGGGTTTGATATGAATTTGTGAAAATACAGTTTTACAGAGTTTGATGGCAAGGTTCACTCTACTGCTTGCTACAAAGACTAATACAAAGGAAGATCAAATTAGAAGTAATTTTGAATGATTTGCATGGAACCCAGGAATGCAAAAGGAGGTAAGAGCGAAAAGGATGTGGATGAAAAGATAAGGGTGCAAAAGGATGTAGCAGCTCTTAATCATCATGTACTTTAACATTCACAAAGTGATTTGGTAGATTTCACTACAGTTACAACAATGACTTAATTAAAGATTTGAAATAGTAACATTCTGTCATGTTTTAACCTCAGCCATCAACCCACCCCCAGGCAGCTGCTTGCTCACTCCCCCACCAGTGGGATTGGTGAGAGAATCAAAAGGGTAAAAGAAAACTCGTTCGTTGAGATAAAGACAGTTTGATATGGAAAGCAAAAGCCACACAAACAAACAAAGCAAAACAAGGAATTAATTCACTATTTCCAATGGGCAGGCAGGTGTTCAGCCATCCCCAGGACAGCAGGGCCCCATCACACGTAACAGTGACATGGGGAGACATATGTCATCACTCAAAACATTCCCTCTTTTCCTCTTTCTTTCCCCTGCTTTATATACTGGGCATGATGTCATATGATCTGGAATACCCCCTTGATCATTTTGGGTTACCTGTCCTGGCTGTGTCTCCTCCCAACCCAAACTTCCTCACCAGCATGGCTATATGGAAAGTAGAAAAGGCCTCGGCTCTGTGTAAGCCCTACTCAGCAATAACAAAAACATCTCCACGTTATCAATCCTGCCTTCAGCATAAATCCAAAACAGAGACCCATACTATACATTTGGAAAAAAATTAATCCAGACAAAACCAGCACACATTCACACCATCATCAATTCACACGCACACAGATAAAATGATGTGTACAGCTATTTCTGTGTATGAAAAGGTACCTATCAAAAATTCCCCTCAAGTTCAGAGAAACACTCACATCAAATCCCTTTGTGCTTCCCCACAGGCAAGGTGTGCACATCAAGGAGTGTGGAGATAGGGGTGGGGAGTATCAGCCCAGGCCTCCAAATACAACAGACTTTGTGAGCTCTGAGAGGTGTCACATACAAAAGGAGGTGGTGGCACAACCTGCTGCAGTCCCAAGATGACTAACTTCTGTCAGCACTAAGTTTCCATCCTGGCTATAATGCAAGTTGGCAGTTACTGGGCTTTTTTCCCCAAAGTGTGCAGTAACAGCGATGCCATTCCTCTCGGGCTACAATTCACAATGGTACCACTCCACTCAGACTATAATTCAGGTAAATGGTTTACCAAGGTAACTAAGGATAATTGCCTACCCTTTGTTTTCCAAGTTGACTGGGCAGCAGATGTTTCTGGATGTTTCCACCTTTACCATGCAAGAGCTCCTGGTAAATCAGGGAGTGACTCATGGCCCAGCTGATCCAATCAAGGGACACTTCACCACTCAGTCACCTTGGTCAAGATTTATCAGGAGCTTCTGAGATCACAGGGCAGGCCCAGGATGTCCCCCACAGACATACAATCTCCATTTGAACACAGAGACTCTGACACCAAAGTGACTGTATAATTACAACTTCCTGCATGTGGTCTCTTTGATTTCCCTGTTTCCACAGGATCTCCATTTCTTTGTTTTCTGTCAGTGGGAGTTCTATTAAAGGAAACTGTAGACTGTTATATGAGAATACACATTAGAGGATGAGGTTTTTTCCCCCTGTATTCACTAATAAAACAAAAAAAAAAACAACAACAAAACAAAACAAAGCAAAACAAAACCACAAAAAACCCACAAAAAAAATAAAAACAAAGAAGAAAAAAGATAGGCTGTTTTATGCAATTTCAGAAACTTCTGAGGCAATACTCAAGTAGTTGGAAGGTCTGTAGAAGAAACTGCAAAGTCACTACTAGTGAACTCAATGAATGGCAAAAATATTGGCTGTTATACAGACAAGTCTGTGCTACTAATCAACCAAATTTACTTGCCCTTTAAGACAGCTAAATACAAAACCAGCTAACTAACCAACAAAAATTTTGGGAAAACTCAAATCCTTGAAATGTGAGTAATCAGAAAGCACTTTGAGAATACCTATGACAGACACTATCTTCAGACTATTGAGTCTCAATAAGCAAAAGATTATTGAGTAGAAAGAGGGAAATTGTATTGCCATATTAGTGAGGTCATTACCTGAATACTGACTGTGTGAAGCTCTCTAGAGCAAAGATGACAGACTGAAACAGCTTCATAAAACACAGATAAAAGTATTCATGGTTTGAAAGTGGCTTAAACAGAGACGTGCTTTTTTGTTTATCCAAGAGAAGTTTAAGAGGTGGCTTCATCATAAACGAAACATACTGAAAATTGAAATATAACTGGTTTGAGATTTAATGAGCCATTGAAATAACTTATCAAAGGCCAGGACACATTCTACTTTATATGATGTCACTCATTCAAGAGAACTGACTTTTGGGAAGAGATAGTATAGCTGAAGGTAATGAATGCATTACAAAAATGATGTGAAATTATATGCTCTACGCTATGCAAGATACTAGATTAGGTGATCATGTTGATTTCTTCATGCTTTAAAATCTATGAGTCTAGTGAAGAATTAATACTTGAATTATAAGCTAGAGAAGAGGATTCAGCACAACAGAGCAATAGCAATAAAAATTTTACTTTGCTAGAGATGAGCTTGATACTGCCAATGAGAGCATTATTGCTGAATTCAGTGAAGCAGCCTTCTATGAAGCCACTCACTTGGGGAAAAAAAGAAAGGTTACAAAAGCAGAAGCTAAAGTAATGATAACAGGAGGAATGCTGGATGGAATAAAACATAAATGAAGTCAAAGGTAAAATTAGGGAATATTGTCAGCTGGATTGTTTTCAGTTTATTAAAACTAGGTGCTGCACTTTGCCTGTGCTCTGACACTGCACATTCGTTTAAGTTTATGCTGTCTGTAGTCTATACAACTTAATGAGAAATATTGCCTGCGTTGGATATTGGATGCTCATGCTGACAAGAAAATGTCACAATCAATACCAAGGAGCTGAGCTTGAAGGGTTTACCTCCAAAGAGCATGTTGACTTCTGGAGGTTTGCCACATTTATAGTGAGCCAAGGTCTTAAATTTTCACAGTGAGAGATTTAACTCTACAAACATTCTGGCTGTTTTTCATAAAGAGTGGATTTTGTTTTGAAAATATTTTCTACTCACTTCTGATATAAAAAAATAGCTGCTACTCATATTCATGTATTGCAGACACAGTTGTCAGGCAGTGGTAGCGTTAAAGTTTTAATAAAAATTAGTAAAAGCTTTTAGGGTGAAAAATTAATTTAAATCCAAGCTTCTTGTAATGCAAAAGGTAAATGAGCCTAGCATGTTGATTCAGTAAAAGTCTGAGCATTATGGTCTCTGTCCCAAAAAAGAATCACAGTCATACCAAAAGAAAGCTGATGAACTCAACTCATTGTAGGAAGAATGTGAGAGAAATAATTTATCCTAAGATTTTAGGACAGGAGGTACCTATTGGGTCTGGCAGAGATTAAGATTTTCCCCACAACAGCCTACATAGTGTTGTTCTTTGTATAAGAAGCTGGAAAGGTGACGATAACACACCAGCATTTTGGCTGCTGCTGAGCAGTGCTGGCACAGCATCAGTGCTGTCTCACCAACATTGCCCCCTTCACCGGCAGGCTGGGGTTGGACAAGTTGGTAGGCGAGATAGTCAGGACAGCTGACTCTAACTGACCGAAAGTATTCCGTACAATATGCCAGTTCACTCTAGCAGAGGGCATGACTTGTTGGGGTCAGTACAAAATTTTGCATGAATGTGTTTTACCACTATAGCAGAGGCCTTGGCAACACCCTTGAGCTTTTTCTGCAGGGTAAACTATGTGTATGTTTATGTGTCTTGACCTTCTACTATGGTGGTTCTATTTTTTATGGAATGGGGATGTTGTGTCTCCTAATGTATGTGTGAATACATGAAACATTTACAATTGAAATGAAAATTGAAATTTTAAATCATTAAGAAAACTTCTGAATCTGATCATTCTTGAGCATCTCTGGCAGTCACACTCCAAAGACTTTCACTGCTGGGACTGGAGCTCCTTCACAGCAGCAGCTCCAGTGACCAGAGGGGAGCCCCCTTGACTCCCTCACACCCCACTCACACCCAGACAGACCAGGTTTCCTCACCGCTTCGATCCCAGGTTCCCCATCACCATTTATTTGCGGTGCAGTGACACAGAAACAGCTCGAGCTGGTGCTTCTGAGAAGGGACCCCCAACAAAGGAATCCCATGGCTTTTACACCCTCACAGACTGTCCACAAGTCTCATTCTTCTTCCTTAGGCCCCGCTCCTGCCCCTCTCCATGTCCATCCAGCTCACTGGCTGTCACTTGTTTTCATCTCCTTTGTTACCCAAAAGATAGCAATTCTGAGCTCCAGCTGTGTCTCCTGATGCCTTAGGTTTTATGTTTTTCAAATCCTGTACTGCCTAGTGTGTAACTGAAGTTTTGTGTGGCCTGTTAACTACTGTTCTCTCATGCTGGTTAGACATAACAAACCCTCTCGAGGTTTGCTTTTCAAGGACACTTCGACTGTCCCAGGCCCCAAAATGTGTAAACTAAAAGCCTCTAAAGAGGAGGGACAAACTTGGGGTAATTACATCATTAACTGAAGTTATAATTGGAGAATTAAACCTGATATGAAAATGTACCAAACTTATAAAAGTGTG
The DNA here is from genome assembly GCA_013397865.1 of Struthidea cinerea. Lineage (NCBI taxonomy): Eukaryota > Metazoa > Chordata > Aves > Passeriformes > Corcoracidae > Struthidea > Struthidea cinerea. The sequence goes on along the minus strand of VZTI01002973.1, from coordinate 21,969 downwards.
AAGAACCCATGACCCAGTGTCCATCTTGGGTGTAGCCTTTTGACTGCCCAGGGTGTAGCTTTGAAGGCCCTTCAAATAAATACCTGCTTTTATTCTCTTTTTTTTTTTGTCTAGACTCTGTTTTTAGGTAGCCACTCAAGGCATCACTGCCAGTGTCCATTTACCTGGCTGATGTCACCAGTTTTCGTGCCCTTTGTTATCCCAAAGGTTGACAGATCACTGTCTCTTGTCTCGGGCTCCCACCCAAGCTCAATCTGCACCTCCATCTGCAGCTTTCGAGCCCAGCTACCTGGACCAGAGATATTCCTCAACAAAATGTGCATGAGATTTCTTGCAATTGAAAAAAATTAGACTCTCTGCTTAAAGTTATTTTCTTCAGCAATTCCTGGAAAGCATAGCAGAAGTGTGGCTGCCACTTGCTTGGAATCAGTTAACTGTTTGAAAAACAAAATTTGCTACTAACATAATTTTTATCATAGTAATATTTTAATGTAATTTTAACTTACATAACACATCCAAATGAAAAGAAGCACATGCTGTTTATTCAAACTTCTTTTTCCAGGTAAAAAAAAACATATAAGAGATGGTTCAGAGTAAAGCTCCTGGTTCCTCAGAGAAATCTTAATTGTTTGATGAGTCTTTAATGAAGCAGAAACACTTTGTTAGACATACAGACTGTTATTGGTTGGTACTACCAGGAATACCTAGAAGCTCAGTGACAGTTCGGATTGCTATGTGTCAGAAGTAACATGGAAGGATGGCCAGAGAAACATTTTTTTATTGAAAAGACATTTTTGACTTTCCAGACTTTGCCTTCAATAGTAAAAACAATTAAATTTTAATTAATTTTCCCAGATTGTAGTGAGTCCTGTGACAAAGCTAGGAAAAGAAGGCAGATGTCACAATTTATTTTACTTCAGTCCTAGACTTTACATTAGCTAATATGTATATATATCTTTTTTTCCCCTTGGATTTCTTAGCTCCACATGTCTCCCATATATGCTATTATTGCAATTTCACTGAAAGCCATTCATAGAAATGCGCAGAGAATGTCTTCCAGCCTGGTAAACATTTGTTTTATATAAACCAATCTCTGCTGAGTTTTGAAGTTTTGCCCCAAGGATCTTAGCTGCTGTTCTTGACACCTTGCAGGAGGCAAGGGGAGAATTATTTGCTTTCTCACATTTAAAAATTAGTTTGTTTTTAATATTTTTCTCAAATGGTTCCTGTAATGTCTCATTTTGATGTTATTGATATTATTTTTTTTTCCCATGGCTTAATTGTACTACTAATTATCTGGTTGATTTACTCACCATATGAGTCAAGAACTAATGTAATTCATCATTCAATTGCATAAACTTTGAAGTATGAAGTATTTTCAATTGCTATCATAAACTACACAACTAAGAATTTTTAAAGTTTGTTTACATATAAAAAGGCTTTTAGTTTGTTTGCATATAAAAAGAGAGGATGGTTAGTAAGATGGGGCCTAATATTTCTGTTCTTTCAAGATTATTCACTAATTTATTTTTAATTTATTTTTAATATGCTCCCTACAGAAGGAATGAGCCATGAACAATGTTCCAAAGTCTCTGGAACTGTATTTTTTGCAGAGGAATCTCATTATTTGAGTATCAAAACTTTCTTTAAGAAGTTTGCATTGTAGCTTGCTAACAAGTGTTGAAGGTAAAATATGTAAGATAAATGAAGGTAGAATACATAAGATAAATGAAGCAATACTTCTTAATGGTATCAGTGAAAAAGGAAGAAATATGTTCACCTGTGCTCCATATCAAGGTAATAAATCACTTAGCTTTCATAGCAGAATCGTTCACCATTTTATACGGTAACACATAAGAAATATATCTTGCACAGATTTAAAGGACAGAATTCTTTGAGTTGCTTGCTTTCACACTGCCCAGCTCCCTGAAATTAAGCTCCTACCATTGAAACAGATTCTGCTGTTAGGGAGAATGGCTGAGTAAATACCACAATTCTTTAAAATAATGTCTGCTTTAGAAACAGTATTTAAACTTATTATGTATCATGTGAGGTTTTCCCAGACACTATTGGCCAAGGGAGCTTATTACCTGTGCAGTTGGTTGACTAAGGCATCACATTTAAATTCATATCAAACACACAAACTTTCTCATTTCTCAGGAAAACAACATTAAAGGGTGTGCTCATTCATAGATAATTTCATCAATGAAGATGTTTTTAGCAAGGATTTTTTCTCTATTTTCTCCTTTATCTGTCTAGGTTAAAATAATTTTTATTTGAGATATTTTATGAAGTATTTAAAAACCCCCAAACATTTCTTTCAGAAGGCATTCTCCCATTTAATCTCTGTTGAGACAGAATTATAATACAAAAAGCAAAAGCAAAAAGCAAAAAAAAAAAAAAAAGTAATTGCAACTGAATAAACCAGTCTCTTGCCTTCCATGTCCACAACCAAATTTCTGTTAGATGCAGCTATATGCAATAACTACTGCACAGATTTTTCACTTCTATACTGTGTGATTTTTTTAAATTTTGACAAGGACAGCTTTGACAGTAACTTTTCTCTCATCCTTTGAGTGTGATTCTGTACTTTCAAGAGAAGAACAGCACTGGAGGCTGAACATGAAATTGTCTCCTACCATCTGTTGAAGGCAGACACTTTAATAGGGAGATCTGAACAGGTAGAATCCAGGGAGGTTTCACTAGGTTTGTACAAGTGGACTTCCAGAAAATTACTCATAGATATAATTGCATACTGTCCAATATTACCCAGACATCTGTTTAACAACCCTTTCAGATGCTCTATCCAGAACTTTTATTTTTTCAGAAAAGAGACGGCAGATTTCTATGACTGGTGTATTCTCTAGAGGGAAAATTTCAGAGCATTTGTAAAATGTCATAAAGTACTGTCCTTGATACAACTAAAACTGGTGTATAGAAATCAGCCTTTATTCTCACTGACTCAAAAACACCCACAGATTTTGATGCTTCAGTAAGTAATGGCCTGTTTGCTCTCAAAGCACCTAAAAAACTGGTAGTTCCAAAGTAGATGCATGTTTCTGATGGAAAGTTTGTTTTCTCTTTTTCTTAATCTAAATTAAAGGGCTCCTAAATTTTTTACTACAGTCCTATGGCTGCTCTGGGTCACTGTAAAACTGAACAATAACACCTTTACCGTGAATTCAATAAGACAGTCTTCATATATAATTTGTTTTCAAAGAATATTATCTTAAGACATATGAATATTTTTTTGTAGTAAGGAATGGTGCATTCACACCCATATAGATTGTATCAAAATTATCTCCAGAAAGTTATTCTTTGCTAGAGCCAACAACAGGAGTATGACTTACTGAAGGAAAGCAGAAATATAAGTGACAGATTTGAGCATTTTTTTAGTATTCAGATAAATATTGGCTGCGTATCTGTGCTCCTGTGAAATCTGACAGAACACCCTTTTTTTTACAACCTTCTATCTTTAAACAACTACTCCAAAGATGCTGAACACTCTAATATTAAAACAGCATTCAATTTAGGTGGATTATTCTTCTATACCTATTGTCATATGTAAGACAGACTTTCATTCTTTATTTGTTTATTATTTTTTTAATTACATTTCTGGTTTTGGCTTTTTTTGACTTTGAATTTTCCACATTTTTTTAATATTGCTACAAGAGAAGTAAAAGATGTGATGCATGCTCATTCCAGAAAAGCACTTTACATAATTTTGTCATGTTTTTTTCATTCTAAATAAGAATAAATTAAGGAAGTACTTTCAGAATAGTAATTTTGGTTTTCCTAATAGCATTTTGGACAATCTTTTCCGCAGAAAATTTGGCTGCTGCTGTTGCCACTGCCAGTTTTGCTGATGCTTTACAGTGAAGCTCTAGAAGTGCAGAATGAAAAAGCCTGTAGAAGGTCACACAGGATTTAGTGAAAGGCCTTGTATTGTCTTTGGCTGTTAAACTCATTGTGTTGGGTTGACATGGCAAGGGTTTGGTAGAACAGTGTACTGAAGGAGTGGCTTCTGTGAGGGGAAGCCTGGGTCTGCCTCATGTTGGACACAGCTGGTTCCAGCCAGATCCAAAAGGCCCCAAAACTGGACCAAACTGAGCCCATGATCCAAGCGGGTGACCCCTCTGTGATAGCATTTTTAAGAAAGAGTAAAAGAATGCTGTGTAGAAGTTGTGAAAGAGAAGAAAAAGAAGTGAACAGCCCTACAGTCACCAACGTTAATGAAGAAGAAGGGAGAGGAGGTACTTCGAGGGCCAGAGCAGAGATTCTCCTGCAACCTGTGGAGAAGACCATAGTGACACAGGCCCATGGAGGACCACATATAGCAGCAGGTTTTCTGTCAGGAGCTGTAGCCGTGTAGGGAACCCAAACCATTCCTGAAGAACAGTACACCATGGAAAGAACCTTGTAGGAGCAGTTCATGAAGCTGGTGGGAAGGATCTAAAATGAAGAAATTAATGAAGGACTCTATCCCATGGTTGAGGAACCCACACTGGATTAGGAGAAGAGTGTGATGAAGAAGGAATGACAGAGTCAAAAGGTTATGAACTGACTAGAATCCCCATTACCTGCCTGCCTCTGCCACTTGGGGAAGATTTAGAAGAGTTAGGAATGCAATTGATTTTGAGCAGAAAAGCAGGCTGGGAGTAGGTGTTTTTAATTTTGTCTTCATTTCTCACTATTCTACTCTATTTTTAACTTACAGTAAATTAAATTCATTTCCCCAAGTCAAGTCTGTTTTGCCTGTGTCAGTAATTTGTGAGTGATCTCCCTGTCCTTATCCCAACCCGTGACCCTTTTCACATTTTTTTTCTCCTCCTGTCCTGCTGATAAAGGGGAATGAGAGAATGGATGGTTTAGCAACTGGCAGTCAGCAAGGTTAACTCACCACACTGATTCATATTCCTTCTTTAGTTATGGAAGGATGATTTTGATTAAACCAATTTTTTATGATTTTTGAGTAAGTCTGAAATAGTGTCTGTTTTTTGATCTATTTTGCTGTAAAGACAGACTCATAGGGAAAGGTAATGAATGTTAAAGACAGGTATGTGAAAATCATTTTTGTATAAGCATATCTTCTTACATTGCTTACATTTGGCAGGATTTTTTTTTTCTTTTGGAAATACTGACTGATGAAAATTCAGTTGAATTAATATACAAAGATTATACTAAACAGACTTAACATTTGTTTTTTTTTTTTTTCTTGTGTTACTACACTCTTAATTTATGACATCACCTAAAAACAGTGATGTTTGGAAAAAAATTCTGCTCCAACAGCAAATAACTTGGGAGGCATTGAATGCAATTATGCAATTTCTCCTACTACCACACAAATTAATTGCCAAAACAAAAAGATTTCTATACTCATATGAATTACCAAAGATCTGTTGCTGGTGGCAAGGTTCCAAGGTCTTACAATTTGGTTTAGTTCTTGATTTTCCACATTTTTTTGTGCATGCACAGATTATTTCTCTAAAATTTTAGGACAGATCTTGCAGTCACACTTGAGCAGCACTGGAGAACTGACAGCAACGTGAGGCAAAGTGAGTACCAATCACACGCACACATTCATGGTTCAGGAAACATTGCCAACCTCCGCAGGGCTGGGCCATCTTGCACAAGGTCAAATTTGTATCTTAGTACTCAGTCTTCCATCCTAGCATTCAATATAAAACATCCCCGGATTGAATGTAAAATATAAAAATAATGAAATACGTCAGAGATGCCTGAGATTTGACAAGCATGACCAAATCATCTTAACAAATCTTTTTAAGACTTCCCATTCTCAATCACTACCATCAATGTCATACTGCATCCTCAAGGATGTACCTTCAGTTAAGGTCAATAATGGGAATATAATACTGAATTCTATTTGACTACAACATTTGGGAGCAGGTCATGTGCTATGGGTTTCTCCATAATGCACACATCTGTCATTTGTAGATGGGAACATTTCTCATACAGGAAAACAGAAAAATTATCTGTTCCTTCCTCTCTCTCCCTCTCTTTTCACACTAAGGCATTCCAATTTTTTAGGTTTTCTAATTTGTAAAAAACAGCCCTGAAGTCCAGCTTGAGTATTAACAGTTTGAAACAGCACTTTAATAATTGTTACATATATTGCAAAAAGCAAAATATAGTTTTCAACTTCCCTCAGGTGTTCTTGGCACTATATTTGTATTACAGACTATATAATACCCATAACTGGGTCATAGTATGAATACCGACAGAATCAAACGTTAAATAAAAAACATGATCACTGTAATTTTGTTTGTTTCTAATGAGTCTTCCAAAAGATGGTCTGTGGGCAGTCTAAAGCACAGCTGTATTTGATTGAATTAGGTTGGTTTGAATTCTAGCACTGTTTTCAATTTAGTGGGGTTTATGTTATTCAGTGCTGTGTGCTGCCTTCTGTGGATTACTGTCACTAGGGCCTATCCTGTCATGGGTAACATCAATGCATATGTCAATAGTCTTGTAGACTGCTACAAATTATTTGACTGTTCTTCCCCTTTACATATGCAAGAAAGCAGCGCTAATCACAGGGCATTGAGTTCTGGAACGTTTAAGACTGAATAAATGAACTTGTTAAAGAAAGTGAATTGCAGTTACTAAAAAGAATTCCCAAAATTAAATTTGTGGGGGTACAATTACCAATCCCATAAGAAACACCACATTATTTTTACCTTGTGTTTTCACCTGCTATGCAACAACAGCTTGGTTTACTGTTCCTTTGTTATCACAAGTTTTCAAATAAATATCACAATAAAAATGAAGATAATTCCTCAAGATTTTAGAGAGTCAAAATAGATTTGTTAATATATAGAGCAGAAAATGTCAACAAGCTTTCAGATATTCAAGAAACTTAGACAAGTTACATTAGATAACAATATTCTTGTAAATTGTAAGAAAAAATGTTTAACCTGATTACTGACCCATCGTGTCATCATATGAAATAGACCTGTAGATGGTGACAGTACTTTGTGTAGATTGCGGGTAGTTTTCAGGACATTTTATTCTTAATCTTTGAAGATAATACCTGGGCATTATATGATGAAGAACAAGACAGTTTTGTATTTACAGAAACTCAGGAAATTGTTGAAGCCTGATGGTAGAAAGAAAATCATTGACATTGACTCGGTTTTTCCTCTCAGGCCCAGTGGCTCCAATTGCATGAGACTTTGCTAAGCGATAGAAATGAGTGATATCAGGGTTTATTTCCTAAAATATGATTTATTTTTCAGAAGCATTTTCCTTTAAAGGAGAAATTAATTTTAAGTGTAAGCAAATGAAATGGAGAAAAATAAAAAAATCTTACTAAATATTTTAGCAGACATTTCAAGAAAATACAATGCTTTGAATAAAATGTCCAAAAACCAACAACCTCTTATGTCATTACTAAAACTTATGACAGCTGAAACTGTAAACCAGCCTTTCAGCTCCTAAGACATGAATTCTTATATCCTGTAATGTCAAAGAAAAGATTCAAGGCAATGACTTCCATTGTTCATGAACTTAACAAAACTAAGCCACTGGCTAATGCATTAGCTTGTGTCAGAGACAGATTTCAGGGCTAGGTGAAACTTTTGGAGGATTTTGCCCTGGTAGTTTCACCCCTTGTCAGCCACAGTGGTCCCAGGTTAAATGCCTCAGATAGAGCATGGCACACAGGTATTTGCCATTCCCTCCATTTGTAGTTAAACTAAGGTGTATTTGAAAAACTTTGGCTGCCCTTTGGAGCATTTTTTATGGAGTGCAGTGTAAGAGAAAGTGCAGATGACCTAAAACCACAGGGCTGATATATGCCTTCTGAAACACTCCCACAGTACCATGCAGTCTCATCCTGCCAGACATCTGTAAGCACAACCGTATTTCATGCAGTTGTGGAGTGCTTTGTAACATTCCTGCTTTGTGACTTTGCTTTGCATTCTCTTTTACTAACCATCTCTCCAGGTGTTACCCTGACTCTGGAAAAAAATATTGCAAGTGTCAATACAGTGTGTGTTTCAGTGCAAGTGACCCAGGTCCCTGATCCCTGATCCTGACAGAAAACCAACACATCTCACAAAAGGATGGAGCTCTGCAACTCCACACATGACAATCACCACTGCTTTAAAAATGGTGATCTGGAGCTGCTGACAGGTTTTGTCATTTAGAAGCAGGGAAGGCTTAATTATCATTCAGCTAATCCCATAAGGAGCCATAGTTTAATAGAGTATAATTTTGTGCACTTCACAGTAGCTGCACAGCTTGCCTTAGTTACTTACTGGCTCTACAAAGTAGCTTGCACAAAGCTATCCCCTTACAGCAAAAGCCGATGCCAACAGAAAGAGAATGAAGAATGGGTTCAGGTGAAGAGGTCTAATCAGGAATGTACTGTCAAGTCCTTTCAGTAATATTCCTTCAAAGGAATATAGGCATTTCAAGTTAACTCTCTCTCCAGTATTCATTGCCCTTTTCAGAGCATCTGGAGAAGGGAATTGACAGTTATATCATGCCACATACTGTGTATTTGGAGGACAATTTGCAGACGGTGCTAAAAACGGCAAAGGAAGGAGCATTATGGGGGCAGAACATAAATACATACACAACACACATGTGGTTCTGCAAATGCACATTTGTGTATGTACAGTTATGTGCCTGGGTGTATATGAGTTCTTTGTTATATTTTCTACTAATCAATATAGCTGAGGAAATAAGATTTGATTAATATAAACAAATACTTATTTTACTTGACAAAATTTATATATTTGAAGATTAATTTTGTTTGCTGAAAGAACTAACAATTATAATTATTTTCAAACTTCAGTGATTTATCTGTGTGGTTTTGGTTTGTGACTCTCAGGGGAAATGATATCACTGTTAAGGCATATTAAGCTACTGAAAGTGAGATGACCATAATATTCAGCTAACTCAAGTATTTAGTGTCAAGAGCCATATAAAAATGAAAGTAGATGCATTTGAATAACTTAAAACTATTTGAACTAGCATGTCTTTTCCCAGTAATTTCCATTTTCTACTCCTTTGTCTGCCCTTGTTTCATTGCCTGCTGCTTGCCCTCTCAGTAAATTTGAGTGCTAGCCTAAGAAGACATTGGAACTGATTATGAAAGATGAAGAAAAGGGAATAGTTTAAAAGCAATAAAATGGTATGAGAAAAAAGAAATTGAAATGAAAAAAAAGATGTTTTGCAATGTAGTGCTACTCAGGGAATAATTCTAACAGAATTAACTAGCCACAGTACAACAGGGGCTTGGTTTATTGAAGGCTTTAAAAGATCCTTTAGGGTCTTGAGTATGCAGTAAATGGAGCCCATCTCTCTCTCGGGAAAATCAACAGGAGTTTTGATGTTGATATTACTGCAAGTAAGACTGGTACAAAGAGCACGTGCAGGGGAAAGCTACACTATCCATTTTAGCACTGGGTTTGGGTTAATAATTCTAATTAAAGTCACTATTCAGAAATTAGAGCATGCATGTAAATCATGAGGTTCCTGGATTTCTACCTGATATATGGCAGCTATTGAGAGCAAATGAATTTTTCATATTTATCACATCCAAATGAAAGGTAATATCAGAAAACATTATGTTGCTTTACTGAGGCCTACCAGACAAAATAAGTAATTTCTCGGAGGTAAAATATATGCCCATAGCTCACATATATGGATGGAAGTATCAAAGAGATAAGTTCTTGCCAGTTTTTTGTATCTTTATTAAAACAACAAATCAGCAAAAATGAAGACTAGTTCTAAAAACGTGTTGGAAAATGGTCCTACCATAAAGAATGTGAGCAGCTCCCAAATTCCTATTATTTGGAAACTTTTATTATAAGACATTTCTATGCAGACACAAAGCTTGAGCTTGTGACCTAGAGTTGTGATAAGGCTTTTCAAGGGCAATATCACAGCTGTTTTTGCCCTAATCTGAATGAGAAGGCTTCTTGGAACACTTTGTCCCTTAGCGTTGTTTTTAATAGGACTGTTTTGCATATGATATAAATGCATTGAAGTATGTACACTAATAAATTTGTAGTTATTTTTTAATGAAACAAATATTTTTAAAATTCTATTTCACATTTTAGGCCTTGGGATAACCTCTTGAGATGAGCAGTTACATCTCTTTCATTTTTATCCCAGGGTCATTTTTCTGAATGAGAAACATCAATGTCTCAGCTACACAGGTTTACGGGGTTATGTCTTTCATTTCACAAGAGACCTGCAAAACTTTGAACTGCACAGTGACAGAAATTAAGATGATCTATAGAGATCAATTCTAAAGCTATATATCATGGTGGCAGAGACTTCTGGTCAATAAGCTCATGTGAACTTTTTTCCATTTCTAACCTGCCTGTACTTATATCATGTTTCCACACAAGTTCTTCTTTGTTGTACTTCAGGGACTTCCAACATTAATTTACAGACAAAAAATTAAAAAATAAAAGGTCACATGCTGTAGAATTTTCACCACAGATGCTGGGCAAAATTCCCCATCAAATAGCAGCGTAGATCGTTCTTTATGGTATCAAGGAATGGGGAAGATTAATGAGAAATATGACATAGGGCTGCAGTTAGCCATACAGTATAATATAGCCATTGTGATTTCAGTAAGAGTTTTGAAATTTCACAGACCCTAAATAAAGGGTCCTAATTTAAGGATGTCACATATAAAAACCTTGAGTTGTGCCTATTTGTTTCATAGTAATAATGTAATTAACATTTACAAGTCTAGATCCTAATGACTGAGATCAATGATATAGCTCACAGAAAATATTTACAAAAAACCCTCACAGTCAATAATTTGCCACTGTTGCTTAAACAAGCTTCTTTTGTCTTTTTCTATGTAATATTGAAGATAATGGTTCTTCATTGGAAAGGCAAGGATTCCAATAGTTGATTTTGATATCAAGTGCCAAAGGTGAAATTTTATGAACTAAAGAGGTTTAAAGACACTGGTTTTTTTGGATTGGGATTATATTTACTGAAATACATGAACAGTCAGTGCTTCCTTCTTACTTTATATGACAGGTCTGACATTGCATTCTGAACTCAAATAAAGAGGTATACATCTGGTTTGGTTATGCCATAGATATAGCAGCATCCTTTAATCTAAACTGGAAGAGGATGATGAGGGGACCTTAAAATCCAAGATGATTTCCCTCGTATCAAGTGCTCCTTGATTGCTTTCTGATAGAAGACCACAAATTAAATTGGTGATATATCTAAACTTCTTGCTGCAATTCAAACAATAAATAGCATTAAAAAAAAAAAATTCCAAGAGTCACACATCATTGTCTTTGAAACGCCCACTGCTATAACCAGTTTGTGTCTGAATTATTATATTTGTAGACTTATAGATACATATAAGTTATAACAATTACTCGGTCTTCTTTTTTTTTTAATTTTTCCTACCATGAAAGTCAGAAAGTTAAAATCCATTCTGCTCTTTCACCACTTTTGCAAGCTTTTACAAGCCTAAAATGTTGTAGTTGATGAGTGCTTTTTCTTCAGATGGGAATGTAGGCGGTAACACTGGCTCCTGAATGGACAGGTAACTGTAAATATGTATCTTTTCTCCATGGTCTCACACACTGGGCACAACAGGGATTCTTGTTGCAAAACAGCAAGGACCAAACACTGTTGTAAATGCTCTCATTTAATTCTACCCCTTTCATCCACTTAGTAATGTAATGTTAGTGCTCAGACTCAGCAGTTCAGCATCCAGCAGCACCTCAGGGAAAAATTCTTATGAAGTTACCAGTGGCTAACTGGTAAATTATATGAAATCACCAGGGTCCTATTAATCTAAAATGGTTTCAAAAGAAGAATGATGGAGTTGCAGACCTGGACTTTCCTTTTTTCCACCAGGAAAGCAGCCATCTAATAAAGGTAAATGATTCTTATGCAGTGCTAAAATAAAAGTAGTTGTCAAATACCCTTATTATTACCCTTGTTGATTATAAAACTGGTTGCAGATTTTGGTCATCATTCTGTTATAAGACAGCCTGCTGTGGCAATTATCATTTAAAATATCTGAGGGGCTGCCTGTTGGTCTCCTCATGCCAGAGGTATTTTTCATTTATCAAGGACATATTGAGGACTCAATTCCCAATGTGTAAAAAAAAGGTCATTTATAGAGAATAGTACATTCTTACTGCTTCTAAATAGCAGGCCCATTAATATTTCCTGCTGTTTTTCAGCTCCGACATTTTTTTGCCCCATGACGTATCACAAAGTATCATTAAACTGAAGTTACCAACAGAAAACAGAAAGATGACGTGAGAAATGTAGAAAACTTTTTAAATTATTTTCTCTTAATTTGAACACTTTTGATTACTTAGCTCCCTAATGAGAAATTGTTTTTCCTGGTGGAAAAAAATAATCTCATAAAGAGTAGATAGAAAGGATCTAGTTTCATCAAATTATTTTATATGAGCCTCAAATACTTAATTCTGAAATAATCTGCTGACAATGCCACTTGAATTGTGGAAAGGATGAGAAGTGCTGCTCTAATATTTGTTTTCTGTCCTATTCAACCATATGTATCTGTAATATTTAGGCAACATAATATCAAATGAGAAACTACCTCTAAAATTTGAGTATAATTCTGCACTTTGGAGAATTATAAATGACTTTATCAAATGAAAAACCTTTGTAATCTGGCCCTAAGTTCTTAAGAAATCTCTTTCTCCTTTAGTATGCTCTCTATGGCAGTAATGTAAATGTTACAGGTAAACAAGCAGTAGTTCATGATACATTGGTCTCCAATTTATAGACACAAAGCTTTTTTTTCTTTTTTTTTGTCTTTTATTTCTTCCTTTTTCCCCCTTTTATTTTCCTATTTTTAAATTATTTTCACAATACTATCATTACATAATATACAGAATATGGACTTCTGACTGGATCTTTCATACAGGTTTTGCACTTAGGAGTTTCAGACCATTGTGCAATGAGGGTCTTAGGCAGAACTGTATATCCCATTTAACATGATCCCCAAATTGAATGAGCCCAAATTTTTGAAACTCATGAAAAGTCTTCAAAAAAACCTATGACTGGGGTTATAGGTCCCTTGGTAATATTCCCACCGAAATCAGCAGAGCAGAGAATTGCTGATTTCAGTTGTAGATCAGATAGCGATAAGGTTAGTTCAAAGGGTTAAAACAGAAAACCAAAGAGGAGTGTTAGACTCTTAGGATTATTGTATGGCATCAATTAGGTGCCTCACATTGCGTCTAATTCTCATCCTCTGTCCTGGGGTCATCCTCCTGATGCATGGTGTAAAGTTTTAGTAAGTTGTGTAAGACGTGAGCTCACAGAGCCCTCCGCTAAGGGCAAATGCCAGTGACGGTTCTATCAGGAGGAGTTACAGATCTGCCTCTGGCATGCAGTCAGAGGAGACACTTTTGCCTTAACCCAGTGGTTAGCAAATTCACACAACCATGTCAGGGGATCTGATCAATATATCTTATATTCTGTGAAAGTTTCCTGTTTATCAGAGGTGAGGTGCTGCTTTCAGCTCCTTTGCTCATCCCTTGGCACAGGACTCTACAAGCCCAGAGAATGATTGAAGAATAAATATAGTCCTCTGACTTGATAGCTTGCATTTAGAGGAGTCAGTAGCTGAGAAATAATGAAGGTTCAAGGCTTTACTCTTAATTTTCTTTAAAATCCAATTAGTGTTTACTGTAAAACATAAATAGAATTAGAACTGAGATTTCCTTCATCTCCTTGTTGAACCCAGTATTGGGTTTAACCCTGCTTGATTCCTTTTGGGGTTTTTGACTGCCCTGAAACTGTTGAATTCCTTGAATTTCTCATGCTTAGTTCATTAATTTGTGGCTACGTATTCTTATCTGTGCAACCTCTGGGGCTTCACACGATACTATTATTTGTATTTCCACAGAGTGTGGGATTTGCATTAAGAATAAGCACCTCTTATGCAAGACTCAATACAGCCACATGCTACAGTGTTTTATCCACAGAAATTACAAAATTAATTAACGTGTTATTTCTATTTGCTACTTCACAGCACGTGCAACTATAATCGAGCTATTTGAAATATGCTAAGTGTTGGTGTAGACTGAATTCTTTATTAGAAAGTAAGCATTTGTACTGGCAAAAAGCCAGATACGAGACTGATAGCAAGGTTTGGCATACAGTAGAGAGTAACAATAATTGCATGTCAGTAATTGGAAATATATACTCATGCGTGCCATTTACCTTACCAGATATGTCACTGATGAATATGTAAACCTTAACCTCCATATATACCCATTCTACGTCCGTAAAATTGAAATAACACACATGCTTCTCATAAGACAGCAATGAGATAAAGTCAGTAAGAAACAAAGAGAATTTATCTTGATAAATGGCAAAAAAAAATAGTCCATGATATATTAAGAATTGTCTCTTCAAACCTGGTTTTGAATATAGATATCTAAATTTAGTTGAGACAGAGAGAGGCAGTGAACAACAAATAGATAGCAAAATACTGCATATCCACTGATTTAATGGACATTGTCCATTACACACACTGACAGCAGCAGCAAATGCAATCATTAAGTTACAGGTTGTTTCATAATTCATAACACAATTGGGAAAAATATATATTTCTAATTTATTTTTCTTTTAAAGAATTTTTTATGTTAAAAATTCTGGCTTTAAATAATCAAACTCATGAAATGAAGGAAGCAAAACAACAGGGCAGATAAATATTTTCTCAAAACCAGTGAAATTTTAGTTATAATTTTCTTTCATTCTGTCAAAGCCTGTCTTCTGTCTGAGTATCACTCTAAAAAAGTGACTTGAATGTCCAACTGCTTTTCCATGAAGTCACATTATAATGTCAAGTATTTAATGATAGCACAGCTCAACTCTACGACACTAATAAACAGCTAAATAGTAATGGAATTATTCCAGTCTAATTAAAGCATATACATTTGTTTCAGTCTGTAGCTGTTTTTTCACTCATGAGATTCCACTGGGAATAGTTTGTAAAGAGGGGCTTTTGAGAGGGTACACCTATTCACAAAATATAAGAGGATAAGAGGTGAATTTTTGCATGGAGTGGGAGACAAAGAATAGGTAAGATAATTATATCTATTCATATCTTTCATTCACACATTTCATTTAATACAAATAAAATAAAACTCCCACCCCTCTCAAAACACAACTTTCCATGCTTTTTCTCTGAATTATAACACTTTAGGTTAAAACTATTACAATATTATTTAAGACTAGAATAAAAACTGTGGGCTTAATTCATGCTGAAGTAGGTTTATGCAAGTCCCTTGTGACATATAAAGTACATTGTTGTGTTAAGCTCCATAATTGAATATCCTGCAATACATAGGGCTAACCTTGCGTAGGTATGTCAGAGAAGTACTTTTAAACCTCGCTATTATCATCACTATAGAATATTCACCAAGAGACCTCTGGCTTAGGAAGACTTATTAATGGAGTACGACTGCTCACAACAATGTTACAGTTGTCACCACTCCAAGTCATCCCTCAGAGAATTTTCTTTTCTCTGCTGAATATAAGGAATTTGGGGAGATGGGATTTGAGGTAAAGTAAGGCTCAATAAGTATTGATCCATCCTTTGTTTTGCAACTGAACATTGCACTATTGTGGTTCTTTTACTTGTCATCAAGCTGCAAATAACTCCTTAACATAGCATACCAAAGTTGTTCAGTAAAAAAAGGGAGAAATCCCAAAAGGTAACCTTCATTTCCTCTCAGTCCTCACTGCTCCTTTTCCATGCCTGCAGCTAAGTCATTCATTCTGTGATAAAGAAGATGGAAGCATAAGAGTGAAAAAGTGTCAAAGGCTTGGTCTGGATTTCAGTTTGGCTGTGGTGGCAACTGACTCACCAGATGCAACTGCTACCTCTCCTCAAACATAAGTCTATACCTTCTCCTTCCAAAGGAACTGGGTTTGTCTAGTGAAAGCAAAGGAAGACAGCATCCAAACTGCTATAGATGGAAAGAGCAGAGCCTGGTCTAAAAACTTGAGGAGGGCTGTACCTAGACTGTGTAAAAATAATAAGAAATTAATAATTTCTGGACAAAGAACATGTATTGGATAAAGGGTGACAGTGCACACAGATGCAGCAAGTTAATTCTAATTGGGTTTATACACCAGCTGAGAACACAATGATCTAGGACTGAAGAAAGATATCTTTGTGAGGAGGAAACAATTCTGTTCAGAACATTCAATATTTCTTTCACATTTTGCATGTTTTATTCCTTTCTTATTTCCTCTGTCCGAATCAGAATAATATGTTGAACAGCTGCCCACAACTCAAAGGTGGAAACATAAATAAAGGCATAGAATGGAAATTAAACATCATGCCCTTCTCTGTTGTAGGATCAAAGGTCAATATCTCTGTTTTTTAGTACATTCAAACTACCAGTATATGGTTTATTTCATGAGATACAATTCAAAAAACCCTATGATTTTGGTGCTTGCCATGCAAATTACCAGGCAATGCCTAGCACTTCTCCTTTGTCTGTTTAGAAATTTGTATTCTGACCAATATTCAAGCAAATTAAATCCTTTCATAGCTATATTATTGTTGAGCTTTTGACAGGATACCCTTCCTTCTCGGACCAGGGTAGAAAAGAGCAGAGGAGGCTGCTGTTCTGCAAAGTTCTTTTTTTCATAGTCTCATAGTTTCTTGAGGGCAGAGTTCAAGGTGGTTACATGGTAAAGCCAAGCAGCAGCAGCAGCAGCAGCAAACAGCAGGCAGAAAGCAGCTTCTTCTATAATTTGTTCTATTCTATTCTTTTCTTACAGAAATGTGGATTATATTTGTTAATTAACCAATAAGATTAACACACAATTCTGGTTTTTCTTTTCTTAACCTATCCTGGTCTAATTCTAACAGTTGTAAGTCTTACACAAGTATTACATAGGTATTACACAGATTTGTGTCTATGGTTTCTATCAGCTCTTATTGTTTATGTGAACACTCTATCTAAAAAATGTGAGCAGTATAGTTCTATCTGTATTTTGTCTAAAGTGAAGAATTCTGTGGAAAGGCAACACTGCCACAGAAAGAACTGTGTTTAAAGTCTTTGCTGCAGCTTTTTAATGTTTAAGGCACTTAGCATATATTTCTACTAAAAGTTAAAAAAACTATATTTCTATTTCACTTTGGTATGACTTCATGTATCTCAGCTTGTCCAAAGGTTTTAATTCAACTCCTGTGCTTTGGCTTTCATCTGGGCCTGAGTCCAGAGAAGATTTCACTCCAACATATTATGACTATTTACAAGACATCCTTAACTGTCCAAACATTTTCTGAACACTGTTGCTCTACAAACGATCTCTGTAATAATCTGTCTGTGAACTCTACTTTCCAAATTTAACTTTTCCTGCACTCCAAACTACCATCACAGTAGTCATAAAACTGCATATGTGGTATCATCTGCTCAGATACAATGATGTCCATTGCTTATATTATTATTGTACTCGTTCTTACCATATGTAATTATTTTTTGTATACCTACGAAACTGAGATATCTATCTATTCCTTCATAAACAGGTCTTTTGTCTCTTGGCAGCTGATAGAAAAAGCATATCACAACAAGGAAAGTGAGGAATACTCAGCTGAATATGAGTAGCAAAATAGGCTAATTATTCATCTTTGGTGTCTTTGTTTTTAGCTTATCCATAATGTATATTAATGTATTTCAAAAGTTTTAAAATATGACCATAATGTAATCTTAGGTTAATTTTTTTTTTTTTTTTTTGCCTCTAAAACTCACAGTAATTTGTAAAGCAGTCCCAACATTAAACAAGTTAAAAGTTTCAAAATTGTGCATTATAAGGAGGAAGATCATGTCACTCACTGCTGGAAAGCAGCTTCTTTCCAAAGTGTTTTTCTGTGCAAAGTGATTTTGTATACTTCAGGAAAGAAATGAGGTATTTGCTTCTTCCTTTTGAGTAATACCCATCATTTAGTTCACCTACTATTTTTTTATCTCACCACCTTTACACATAATTTTTAGGACTGAAAATCTCTTTCGATATTTGTTCTGGTTCAACTGTAGGCCTGCCACTGGAGCCTGATTGTGCCATTTGGCCTATTACTGCAGAACATCTACAGTCCCACAACATCTGGTTGCTCCTTAAAAGTCTTTTTCCATAAAGCACTGACCTAGACAAACTCTTCTTAGTGTGTGATATATAAAATCACAACTCCAAATGCTATGGGTGCAGATCATCATATGCTGCACAGAACTATGTAAAACTCCCTTCTTTCCTTCCACATGAAAGAAAAATCTGCAAAGCTATTAAGGGTAATGATGGAGAGATACCTCTGCCCTGTATTAAAGGACAAGTAGACAGTCAAATTCATTCACAGGTACACATTTTCTCCTGTGATGCCACATGCATATTCTGTTGACCTAGATGTCCTAGTTATCTACCTTCCTAACTTTGTATTTCAGTGGTCAATGTATGTTGGGAAGACAACCCTTCTTAGCAAAGAAAAAAATTAAAAATCTTGCTAAATCTTCAGGTACAGAGAGTGCATGAGAGCAGAGCTAAGGCAAACATCTAGGCTATTACCTAACTATGATTTTAATTAATTTTTCCCAAGATTTTCATTTTTCATGTGATGGCTGCAAATTATTTTTAATCAAAATGTGAAAATGGTAAAAAAACCAGCTTTGTTCTCAAGCAGTTTTTTGACTGTTCACTATGTTCTGTTACACTCAAAATCTTGTAAGAATAAAGGAACATAATACACATTTACCTATGAACTTATTGTTAGTCCAATTAACTATTTAAGAGTCCAAGAGTCTAAAAAAATAGTAATATTACTCTTAAAATCTTTGTATATGAACTGGCTAGGATCTACCCCTTTTACCTGGCCTTATTCTCATCCTTTTAGTATCTCTTTGGGATCTATGGTCAGCACTTCTTTATGCCTTATGGGCTGCTGGATGTAAAGGTTTTAATGTGTTTGGACACATCACAAAGTCTCACCAGGAGGAACAGGTCGTTTATGAAGTGCATGGGAGATTTGTGTGCGAAGGTGGGGTGCGTCTTTCCTCTTCAGTTTGTTAAGCTTGGAGTTATTTTAAAATACTTCCTTACCTATGGCTGATGCCTTCTGGCTGATCCCAGCTGAAGGATGAGCATAACCCCCACCATTTCCCTGTGCTCAGACATGGGGACCCCCTGGGTTTGCCAGACCCTTCCCATGGAGGCACTGGCACAGTTCAGGCTCAGGCAGGGGAGGCAACCGGCCCTTGGAGATGAGATAGGAGCTGAAACCAGCCCAGCTCAACTCTGGCCAAGGTGAGCCCAAGCCAGCCCTGAGACTGGTGCTCTGAACTCAGGGAACAGCCTAAAGCCTTTTACTAGAAATGGCAAAAAAGTAGAATTTACTGTGTTACAATTCTGGCCACGGATGAAACTGTTATTTGGTTTTGACTTCTGGGTTGTTTTGTTTTTTTTTTTCTCATCTATTTTTATAACAAATATGTTCAAAGTCACATCTTGCACTCTTGCAAAAATTTCTATTATAAAAAGCCTTTCATCAACATGATAGTTTGTATTTAAACATATCTTAATGAAGAGTTTCCTGGAACAGATGAACACGTACTACGAAGCCATTTTTCACATGGACTTTATTCAGTAAATTTACAAGTGGTCTGTTATCCACACTTCTTTCACATGTAGTGAAAGAACTACATTCCTCGAAATTCATTGCATACAGGTTTGATAAAGAGCATTAGCATCTTTTTTTCCCAAAGGTGCTATGTTCATTGTGTGCTCATACATATATATATGGTAAAAGCTTTTTTCTTAACATTTTCTTGCACGTTGTTGAATATCATGAATCTAAAAGTGTGATTTACTGTGTAGACTTATCTCTGCTTTTATGTGAATGCATAGCATTTATTTTTAATGCTAATGCATCCTCTCTGGAAATATTACTAGCCTGTAATGACATCTTTCTTTTGGTTTAAAGCTGGGCATGCTTGCATGAGCTCAAAGGAAAAAGTTTTTATATTTGTTTTCATTATTGCTGTTGTGTATTAAAAGAACAGAAGACGAAAAACACAAAATGCTTTATAAAACTTTTAGATGGTGCATGCATAAATTAAGCTGTGAAAGGTGCGACTTTTCTCATTGTGACCAAAAATGATTACACGAATGTGAGATCCAACTGAAAGAACTCACATACAATGAGAAAGAAAAGCTGTATGTTTATTCTGTACATGTCTGACTGATCTTTGGTATTTGTATTTTGTTTTTAAGCACCAAGCAGTGCTGAACTGAAATTTCACAAATGTTCTAAATAATTTGTTGTAGTCAAAGGTGGAGGATATGCAAGTAATAATGGGTTTAAAAATGTTTCTTTCTTTCTTTCCCTGTTGTGATTTGAAGCCAACAGCAGTTTGTATTTATTTGGAAGGGGAAATGCATTGAACAGTGGTAAACTGTGATACTTCTTGTGGACCACACAAAGACTATTATGAGTTTAACAGACATTAGTTAATTTCTATAATGTACCATATTAGGATAACAAAACTTAGACTGGATAGTTGATATATCTGAAAATGGATTAGAGCTGACTTTTCATGTGAGCAGGCATTATGCAAATGACAGAAAACTTCATGAGTTGGTCACTTGGCTTAAATATCTCTGTCCACTTGCAAACTTTGTGTAGGTTTGTTTACTGTTCTTTGTGTAAGTGTTTATTGTTGGCCAAGATTCCTATCATTTTAATCAACAGGACTGGATGGGGGTAGAATGAAGGGAAATATACATGCTTTTCAGATCTTTCCTTTGGCTTAAGGTCTAGCTCAGAATAACTGACTTTCCTGCGTACTCCAAGATACTTATCTGATCATTTGACTGCATGAGGCAATTCATCCTAATGTGGGTTAGATACATAAAATAGATAAAGGGTTAAAATTATGTGGGATGAGACTCTCCTAGGGAACCTCTTACTTCAAAGGCACCTGATCTAAAAAATTGATTCTAGCGTTCTAGCGTGTACTGGAATAACAGGGACATTGCCAACAGCTCTACCATAAAAGGAAATTGCTACCCTGGATTTAAACAATGCTTTCTTCAAAATTCACTTTTAAAACCTGAGAATTCATCCTTAGAATTCCTAGAAGTTTATATATATATATTATAAAATACTGCTTAGTTGTGAAAATTACTTGCCTGTTTGTTACATGTATTTTATTGGGATCTTTCTGAAAACTAATTGAGGAAAAAAGTGTAAGAAAGAGGTAAGAGTAGCTAAAGAAAAGTAATTTTTTTTAATATGTGTATGCTAACAAATGTCTAGATACAGCATTAATAAAATTGTGAGACCTATGATTTAGACACCAAAGCATAAGCAAATGTGCAATGAGAAACATCATTATGTTATCCCTGGTTCCATTATTAAAATCCATAATTTTGAGTCTTGTATTTTTATTAGTTACTGTCATATATCCTTAACAAATTTATCCAGCATGAAAACCTAGCCTATACATAATGAGCATAGTCTTTTTCTTTCACGTCTTTCACACTGAAGAGGAAAACAACTGTACTTATGAATATTCCTGACTCATGGAAAACACAGTGTTTGAAATCTACAGTACCGTTTACTCCTATTTTTCTATAGGAACACATAAAAAATAGTTGTGTGAGTTGCTGTATGTTATCAGCCCAAATCAGCACAATGCAGTGACCGTCCACAATGCACTTCTTGCCTTTCAAACTCTGTGATGTCATGGGTAATTTTCACATGATGAGTAATGATGCTGAGGAGATTCTAAAGACAGATAATTGAAATTGTCAAGAGAGTTATCACATGGAAAAAAAACAACCAATTAACCAAACCACCAAGAAACCCTGAAAACAACAAAACAAAATCACTTTAAAATCATATCCCATTATTTGTCTCCACATCAAACTACCAGGGTGTTATGATCCGGTTTAAAC